>JAHRHJ020001565.1:0-358104 GCA_019776745.2 Taxus chinensis | reverse complement strand
ACCCCTCCTTTGAAACGATATGACCTATAAGTTTTCCCTTATGAGCCAAGAATATGCATTTTTTGGGATTCAAAGATACCCCAAATCTTCTACACCTCTGAAATACCTGCCTCAAATGAAAGAGGTGATCCGCTACATTTTTGGAGAATACAGTGATGTCGTCCAACCCCTTGAATGCCATATCCATTGCCCTTTGGAAAGTGGCTCCAACATTTGATAGCCCAAATGGCATCTTCTTATAGGCATAGGTGCCCCATTTGGTGGTGAAAGCCGTCTTGAACTGGTCATCTTCTTTCACCATTATCTGATTATACCCTGAGTAGCCATCTAGGAGAGAGAATCTCTCCGAACCGGATACCACTTGCAATATTTGTTCCATTGAAGGAAGTGGGTAATGGTCTTTGAGAGATGCCCTGTTGAGGTCTCGGAAGTCCACACACAACCTGATTTCTCCACTCTTCTTCCTGACCGGAACCAAGTTTGCAACCCAGCTTGAGTGCTTGATCGGGAATATAATGCTTGCCTCTATTAGCTTGTTTAGCTCTTTCTTCATTAGAGGCTCAATGTGAGGGTTGACTGGTCTCTGCTTCTGCCTGATGGGCTTAGCATCTGGATCCAATTCTATGGTATGTTGTGCCAACTTCGGATTGAATCCTCTCAAGTCTTCATAGCTCCAAGCGAAGACATCTGGAAATTCTTGGCAAAGCTGTATGAAATCTGATTTCTCCTGCTCAGTGGCCACTTTACCAATTTGAAGTGTTTTGCCTTCCCCAACCAGAATTGGCTCTGAATCTTCTCTCTTGACCTGTATGTTAGCCTTTTCCTTACGGAACTGGTCGTTAGGGTTGAAGATAGACTCCAATGTTACTAAACCCTTAGGAAGCTTGTTTGTCCGCAGCTGCACTACTTGATCCCCGTACTGCTGCTCTAGTCTGTCCTGATTCCTAGCTGAGAATTCAGCCTCTTCTTGTAAAAAATTGACAATCTGTTGATCATTCTCAAACACCTGCCAGCTTGTGTTATTATCTGGAACTGCTGGCCTCACAATCACATGCATATGTGGTTGTGTTTTTTCCCTTCTGATGTTGTCAACCACATCAAACGTTGCTCCAACTGCTGCGAGCCTATCTGCGGCTTCATTTTTCTTCCTGGGTATGGACACGATGTTGAAAGCTTTGAAATCCTCAATGAGGTCCCATACCCTATTCTTGTAGTTCTTCAGTAGGTCATTCTTTGTAGCATGTTGTCCCCTGACTTGGTTGATGATTAGCTCACTATCTCCAAACACCTGCAAGTTCTTTATGCCCTTTTTCCTGGCCCAATGAAGTCCATGAATCAAGGCCTCATATTCAGCTGTGTTGTTTGAACAGGAAAACTGGAAACGGAAAGCTGAATAATATTTGATGCCTTGAGGTGAAACAAGCATAACTCCTCCTCCTGCACCTTGCCTACTCCTTGATCCATCGAAAAATAACTGCCATACCTCATTGTCATCCTTATGGTCTGGTTTGGTGATGCTAGGAATAGGCTGGTTTTCTTCATGTATGCAATAGACTCCTAGCTCAGATTCTTCTACTTCTTGGTAGGGATCAAAAGCATGTACCTTGCTTGCCCATTCATCAAGAGTCAAATCTGGGATGCTTCCAACTTTGGTGTCAGCTTCATCTGTGCTTGGATAATCTTCTTGATCAAATGCTGAACAGTTGGCATTGATTTGGCTTGGAGTATGAGGCTCAATATGAAAGTTTGCAATTGGTTCAGATCTGATTGTGACCTTAGTACCATATCTTGTTCTGAACAACATGTGTGACCAATCAGCAGATAAGTAGCCTCCAATTCTAGCTGTGAAATCCCTTGATAAGCATAGGGCAAAGAGTGGTGGAAAATCTATCACTGACACATCTTGCAAAATGGTAACGTTGGGGCATGCATGCAAGGTAAGATTCAAACCTTTAATCACTCCCACCATTGCTACTACTGTCCCATCCAATTGCACTACCCCCTTTGATATGACTTCATATTAGAGACCCAGCTGATCAGCTATTTGCTTGGGCATGACAGAACTACTTGCCCCAGAATCAATCATGCAATTGTGTACTAGTTTATCCCCAATGATTAATGAAACATAGAATGGAGGGGGTTTCAAAACTTTACCTTGTTGTCCTCCATGATTCCCTTCAGGCTGAGCAGCATTTGTGAGGACATTCTCTTGCATATGGACCTGCTGGTTCGAAGTTGACCAATTCTTCATGGCAGCTTGTAGAAGATCTCTTTGGCCTGGGATGGATAAAGATTCCCACATTGATATATTCACATTTGTCTTCTTCATTTGATCAATGATGCTAAATGGGGATGAAAGATCTCTTTGTTGTCCTTTAGCCTGCACATTCCTTTCTTGCACATGGGCAGCAACAGCTGGCATTTGAGTTGGCTTAGAAGGTGGTTTGGGCTGTCCTTGCATGTTTGGAACTGTATTTTGCTTACCAACACCTTGTGGAGTGATGGAAGGTTGTAGATCACTTGGAGCCAATGACTTCCCTTCACCAATATTCCTCTTCTTTGATCTTGTGTTAGCTGCTACACTCTGAGAAATTGTTTGATTCATGCCACAAAAATCCTCAGCTTGCCAATTCACAAGTGCGGTATCATTTGGAGCTGTGTTTTGCTGAGATGTCCCTTGTTGCTGATTTGTTTCTTGACTCACTTCACCCTCTACGCCAGTAGTTGTCACCATCAAGGCTTGGTTCAAAGCACCATTGAAGCACATAGATTGGTTGTGAGGTTCATTGCATGGGAAACACCAATCATACTCTTGAGCTATGTTGTTTTGCACTGGCACTAATGCTTTAGAAGCAGATGCAACATTGGGGTTATAGGGCTGAAATGGTCTATTGGCGGGAGGCCTTACTTGGCTTTGATTTGCAGCTGGATTGGGTGGCCTATTGGGCTGGTATGGTTGGCCTATTAGGTTGAGCTTGAGGCTGATAAGAAGGTCTAAAGCTTTGGGCCTGCTGCCTCTTGAGTGTAACCAGCTCATTTCCCAAATTTTGTAATTGTTTCATGACCTCTTGGAGTTCATTTGAAGCACTAGAGGATGAAGTAGAAGTTTCATTTGAACTTTGATTTCTAGGAGTGGGAATAGGAGCCAAAGTGGGTGCTTGACTAGTGCTTGGATTTTCTAAGTTTGGATACAAGGGCATGGGAGGCCTAGGAGCCAGCTTACCAGCTTGAATAAGACAGTTTTCAGCCCTAATGGCAATGCTATAAGCAGCAGGTAAGGTTGTGCCTCCCATAGATTGAATTAACATAGAAATATCAGAATTCAAAGCCTTAAGATAATATAGAAAAGCACCTTCAGCTGTTGGCCTAACGGCCACTGGAATCCTATCCCAAGACCTTTGAAATCTGAAGTTGAAGTCAGTCAGCTGCTCATTGGGAGCTCTCTTGATAGTTGTCAATTGTTCTAGTAGAGACAAATTGTCTCCCTTTTCTCCAAACTGCTCATGGAGAACTATGCATAACTGATTCCAATTTTGGATAGAACCAGCTCCAAGGCTCCTAAACCATTGCAATGCCTTCCCTTTGAATGAAGATGCCAGCAATTTGACAGCAACATCCATTTCATTTATCTCATGGATTGCACAAACGTTAGCAATGTCTTTGACATGATCACCAGGAGTGGTATGATTTTCTCCAGTGAAAAATGGAATGTTCTTCAATGCTGCAATTGGAACTGGATTCTGTGCATTGAGGGCAAGTGGGCTGCTGCCAGTGAAGTTGACAAAAGGGTTTTGTTACGCCATTCTGATTGGCCTGAGAACCCTTGTTGATTGGATGAAAGGTCTACCAGGTGGAGGGGTTGATAAAGTCCTGTTAGGTGGAGATGGTGATCTTTGTGGTCTTCTTCCTCTCCTTCCTCTACCTGGTGATAGTTGCAAGTGGACAAATAACCCCTCTTCTCGAGTATCAGACCTGGTTCGAATTCTTCTCATGTGCCTGGGCAACTTTTTCTGCTACACCACTGAATTCTATCCCTTCGGAGTCGCCAGATGTGTTAGATAATGAGCCTCAAAAGGCTAGATTCTGCCAAGTTACACACCAAACTTGACAATATTAAAAATAGAATTTAAAACTTTGAAGGACCTGAAAGATACAGTTCTTCAATTCGGTTATCGGGTCTTGTTGTGCAGCTACTAATCCCTGAAAGGTACAGGTGAAACTTAGGTCATGCAAGGCAACTTACAAAACCTGAAACACACTGTGTCGGAACTTGGGACATGCTCAACACCTGGGAAAACCTGAAATACTAAAAACTATGAAATTTTGAAAGTCAAAATCTCAAAAATCTAAGAATACCCTTTTGAAGATTATCCCCTGATTTATCAACTGGTGAAATTTTGACTTTTTTTGAGCAAGTTAAGCCCTTGAAAATCAATTTTGGAGTTCAGCCTGTGAGGTGAAAAATAATCTGAAATTGTAAAACCTGCAATTTCTAAGTCCAAATTTCTTGAAAATTCCTTCAAATCTTGTGGAATGACCTCTTGGTCCCACCGGGCATGCCAAAACTATTGATGGCGAATCACAGCACCCCTGAATGTCTGCAACTCGATGGGTTGAGACTCTCAGTGCGATTGCATAACATGGAGCTTTTCCCAAGTGTGGGACCTTGCGAAATCGGAAAAAGCTCTCCGGATGAAGGCCGGTTCCTATTCCTCTGTTCAGATGCACACATAAAAATGCAGAGGGTTTACTCAAAAACCTAATCTAACTTGCCAAGGAGACAGGGTAAGAAGATGCATAAAAATAAACCTAAACTAACAAAGGTGATGCACCGAGGAATGAAGAAACACCTGTCTTGCCAATAAACACAAACCATTAAAATGCAATGCAAGATCATGCACAGATAACCAAATTTGCAGTGAAAGATCAAGAGGATGCAAATGAACACAGAGAGGGTTGAGAATCATCCACAGACATGCATTATTTTCTCCAAAGATTGATACAATACACTACAAAATGCCAAGAGGCAAAGTTGCATTACAGTTTTAGATGGGAGGTTTGAACTCCACAAATTCACCTGCCAAAGAGAAGAAGGGAGGGGCAAAACAAGAATGTCCAACCTTTAGAAAGAAGCCCCTCCTTACAATTTATAGGAAGAATGAGAGAGAAAAGAGAGAGGAATTCCAAATCTACCCCAACCACCTCTAGGTTGCATTTAATTCATCTCATTATGGTGGTAGGTGAGAACCCTAGCAAACCCAAAAATGGTGAATTGTATTTTGCATTTTTGAAGAACTTTTTCTCACCCAATTAAAGATATCTAGTCATAGTTGGATAGAGGACCTTGTAAGATTTCCGAAAAGTCCAACCTTGCGTGAATCCAAGCTCCCTGTGAAAAGTTATGGCCATTTGAATATCTGCGTCAGGGTTTGCTTTCTGTCGGGGTGTCAACGCTCAAAATGTTGTGCCTCCTGAAGATGCACCTCAAGGCACAAATTTTTCCTCATGTCGACACTACTCTTAAGTGTGCCATAGGCTTGGGTGAAAATGTTTCATGTCGACACTCTGTGTTGTGCGCCTTCAACCTGCGCCTTGGGCGCGAATTTTTTCATGTCGACACTCTGTGTTGTGCGCCTTCAACCTGCGCCTTGGGCGTGAATTTTTTCATGTCGACACTCTGTGTTGTGCACCTCCAACCTGCACCTTGGGCACGAATTTTGTCATGTCACATTTCTGTGTTGTGTGCCTCCAACCTGCGCCTTGGGCACGAATTTTTTCATGTCGACACTCTGTGTTGTGCACCTTAACCTGCGCCTTGGGCACATCCATTTTTTCATGTCGACACTTTGTGTTGTGCACCTCCAACCTGCACCTTGGGCACATCCATTTTTTCATGTCGACACTTTGTGTTGTGCACCTCCAACCTGCATGCCTTGGGCATGGTGACAATAAATATCGGGCTTTGAGTTTCTTTGATTTCCATATTCTTCTGTTTGTCTATATTTACCCGAGGGGAGATATTGTAAAAATCCAAAAACAACTCCAAAAATCATCAAAAACCTAAAAACAGTGATAGAATCCAACAATCCAAAAACATTAAAAAAAAGCCGTCAAAAATCCAAAAAATTAGAAACACGCGTCAAAATCCCAAAAACATTTGAAAATCTTCAAAAATCCAAAAACATTAGCAAGAATCGTCAAAAATTGAAAAATAGTGTAAAAATCCAAAAATCCAAAAACATTAGAAAATCTATATATATATATATATATATATATATATATATGTATACATAATAAACAAAAATAAAAATATTGTAAACTCCACAAAATCAAAAAAAATCTAAAATAACCAAGACAATTCAACCTTTGAACTATTATCCCCAACGAATGATCAAATCACTTTATGACTACCAAATTCAAACCACTTCTCCTCGCATGAATCCTCACTAGGGGTAAATCTGGCTCTCATTGCTTCCTTGTTTGAGGACAATGACGTAATATTTTACTATTTCCTCATACCCCTACTTGGGGGCACATCTGATCAATCATCACTATGGAACACGTTAGGGATATGTTTATTGGTTCTTGTGTTGCATTATTAGTTATAATTTATTAATTACTTGCTTGTATCTTGATATATTACAGGGGCATCTTGATTTTATGTATCCTGGTGTTCTCTCTAATATTCTTATGTTATCTGATTGCATGTCATACTGGGGCATCATACTTTCTTGATGGCCTCTATCTATACTATCTTTCATTTGCATATCGTACTGGGGCATCAAAATTTTTTTATGGCCCCTGTCTATGCTATCGTACATATTACAGTCTAGTCATCCTGATCTTCTATATCATGATGCATCCTATTATGTGCTATATTAAAATTAAGATGCTTTTCGTCATGTGAGAATCTTCCTGCATGATCAACATCTTACTTTGCACCCCATCCATTCACCCATATTAATACATTCCCCAATTTGAGAATCCTACTTGATCACCGTTGCAGTTTGTGAATCCTACTCGACAATCTTTCTCAAGTAGCATTCACTATCTAGCAACTCCTTATCCCCCACCATGAACACCATGTATTTGATCCATTCATCCTCTCTCCTCATTTTTACTCCTCCGCCACTTATCCCCATATTACCCTTCTCACCATTCTTGTCTCCTCTCACCCATTTGTATTCTTTCCTTTCCCCTTTCTGATTCCCGCTTGACAATCTTACTTAATAACAACTTCTATATGGGATCATCGATGCAGGTTTACTCTTTCCCTAAGATCTGCCCACTGTAGAAGCTTCTTCACCACCTCCCCTCTCATCAAACAACAATCACCACCAAACACATCTTCCCATTCCACCTCTTCTGCTTCTCATTCTCGCATCATTACTCTCACCACACAGACATCCCAATTAAGGATTCCCCTCCCACTCTCTGCCCTCCACTACATATATTTCTTCACCCATTCATGTTACACTTTGTTTCCTTTCTTTCTTGTTATCACCTCATTTCATATCATATACCACTCAGGCATACCTCACTCACTCTTTTCCCATCCTTCCCCAAATCTGTCTTATGCCTGGTCATCCTACGTGCATGCTCTCGTAGTATGGAAAATTCACTTTAGGGTTCCCCTTCAATCCATTTTGTCATACCCTATTCCCACTAACTCTATCATTATCCTTCTTCTTCTTTAGCTTGCCGATCTTACATAACCATTCCGGCCGCATGTCAATCTTACTTAAGACTTCCACTTAAGGTTGATCTGCCCTATGGCCTTCCCCCATCCCATCATATTTCCCCCATATTATTTCTCCCGCCTCTCATCATGATCATCTTATTTAACCTACCATTCCACCCTTGTCCTCAATATCATCTTATCTTTCTCCTTGCATATTATCCTTGTCGGTTAGGTGATCTTATGAAACCTCTCCAGCAACATGAAGATCTTACTTAAGAGATTCTCTTAAGCATGACATGTCATCTTACACTTGCCCATCACTCTACAATCTCACCATCCATATTTCCTCTTCATTCCCCATCATCACATCATTTTACCACCACTATCACCCTCTTCTGCTTGGCAATCTTACTTAACCACTCACCCAGCATGGCGATCTCATTTAAGAGTCCCTCTTAAGGATGATCTGTCTCCTTTCCTTTCCCCATCACTACACACCCTTCACCCTTCAATTTTTCTCGGCATTCCCCATTATCACATCCTTTCACCTCTTTTTAGACTCTTGCAAACACCAGTTTTCACTTGACCACTTGTCATCTCCAGTTTCTCTCTCTTGGAAATCTTACTTAACCACTTCCTTCACATGAAAATCTTATGTTAGGGTCCTCCCTACACTTAACTTGTCATCGTGAAATTCCTCCCCACCTCATTCTTCGTTCACTTTGTTGATCACTTCTTCCACCTGGTATTTCCTATTACCCACTTTTCCCTCCTACTATTCCCCTTTCTTCACATATCCTCTTACAACATACATCTAATCTCTTTCGCCTACAATCACTTTCTTTTCCCCCATTTTCCCATTCTTGATCCATCATCCTTCATAAAATTTCTTCCCATTATTTTCATGTCTTGGTTCTTAATCCTCTCCTCGCTTTCACCTAGTCCCAACTCATCCCTCCCATTTTCTTTACTCTTTCCACTTCATCTTCTACAATTCCCCCCACATTTCTACCCACACACGCATTCACCATTTTTTTTAACATTCCTCTATCATTCTTTCATCATCATCTTCTATTCCCATGCTAATAATTATAAATGAGCTTTCCCTAAAAATCATCAATCCTCATTCCACACGACCTCATTCACTCCCTTGGTCCTTCTAGAGTTTTCCTTCATTCCTTCCCTCCTCTAAACCCACCACTCATTGTAAAAGGGCTTTGCCTAATGTCCCTTTGTTTGCGTTACCCTTTCCAATCCTCATTAGCTTTCTCTTTTTCTTAATTTTTTCATTCACCCTTCCCCACCACTCATTGTAAGGGGGATTTCCCTAACGTCTGCTCATTTTCATTGCCTCTTCTATCCCCCATTCTCTTTTCTCTCCTATTCATTTCCCTCAATCCCACCCTTTCTTGTCGCTTCTTACCCATCTCTCCATCTTCTCTTCACGCTCTTCAATATCTTTACTAACTTCATCATACATTCTTTTTCTATTTTCTCGTCATCCTAGTATCCTCATTTCATGCATCTCCACATATTTTCCAATCAAATTCATTTCTCCCCTTTTTCTTCTCTGAACATTCCTTATACTGTTCCTTTCCACTTATTACCCCCTTTATGTATTCCCTTCCTTCTACATCATTTTCTTTGTTATCCTCTTCTCTCTCCCACCCCTTGTTTTATTTCCCTTTCCCTGTATCGTCTTCTTCCCCTTTTTCCATCACGTTTCCTCCTTACTTCCGAATTGATAACTTGGCTCTTTAGTGTTGTCTTGTATTTTTTATCATACCACCCTCCACATGCATCTCCATATGGTATGTTCACTATTATTTTCTTTGGTATTCTTCAGAATGACATGATTCCTTTAATCTTCTCCCTGTATTTGCTCTATCTTCCTTTCCTCTCTGCTAATTTTAACATTTCTTTTGACCACTTCTCCTTTTCTCTACCACTCCTACCTTTTCGTTCATTCTATATCTGTTTCTCTTCTTTTCTTGTTCACACTTTCCTCACCCCTCATAGTTTCTTTTTTTTCTCCGTTCTACTTCTTCTTTCGTCCTCTTTCCATTTTCATCGATATCACCCCTACTCCCACCTCATTTTCTCCTTCTTATTTATCCTTTCCTGTTTCACTATTTTCTTAGCTCTATCATTTCTTTCACTTTCATGCATCCTTGTTTACTATCTCTATGTACTTCCTTCATTTTGCACATCTCTCTATTTTATCCCTTCACCCTCTACTCTGTCATTTTCATTTTTTTACCTTGTTTGTCCTTCATCATTCCCTTCTTCCCCTATCATCCCTCTCTCTTATTTCTACCTCTTCCATTTTTTTTTCCCCTCCCCTATCTCCCTTACTTGTCTCGTAATCAACCACCAATCCTATCCATTCCCTTTTATCTTTCCCACACACCCTCACACCTAGCATTCAAGGCCGATTGAATCCTTTCTCCATTTTGCATCGTGCGATCATTCTAGTCTCTTCCACTCCATTATCATCCTCTTCTTTGTAGAATTCTTTTCTTTTCTTTTCAAGAGTTTTGTCGTATATTCCATTCTCGTCAATCCTCTCAAGGGGACATCACCACATCTATCCATAATCACATCTTCTCATGACATTTTTGTCTTGGAGGATACTATGACATCTGTCACTCACCACTTTCTATTCTCCCAAACAAACATTCACTCTACCTTTTACTTAAGAAAAGTAGATTGAATTCTTCCTCCATCCCGTCTACTTTCTTTGAAAGGACACTACTTTCATAGTACCCTTCCAAAGAGGGGCAAATGTAAACACCCTAATTTCACATCTTTCCTAAATCAATTAATTCCCCTTCCTCATTTCCCACAAAAATACACTTTGAATTAATTTAATATAACTTGATTAATTATCCATTTCAAAATCCAAAAAATAACTCAATCCTTGCCACATGTCATTATTCTCCATATTTTTCTACTATTGAATTAAAACTTTAAATTCAAATCCTCACCCATTCTTCATTCTCCCCACTCACCTAAAATCCTCCACTTATGAATTAAAAATATAATTCAAATCCTCACCCATTCTTCCTGGCCCCCACTCATCTAATCTTGCCCACATTTTCAAACCACTCACCTAATCTTGCCCACATTTTCAAACCACTCACTTAATCTCGCCCACATTTTCAAACCATGATTACTTAAATTACTCTAAGCTAATCACTCGCCTAGGCTATAAATACAACCTTACCCCTCCCCTCTAACGACACAGAGAATAAGCTTGAATGCCATATCTAAGTTCTTGCATCCTTTGAGAAAATCTAACATCATTTTGCCTCGTCCTAATGCCCAAATAGCCTCATAATCCTTTTTCCCATCTAGTGCAAAGTAAGAGGATCGTTGTTGTAGGAAGGTCTTGCTCTGTCTTGAAGAAAAGCACCTACATATGACATAATGGGGGCTCAATTCAAGTTTCCTAGCCCATTCCGAGGTTTTCTATAGAACATGAAGGAGGAGGTATGCTTATTGGTATTTTACTTCCTTGTTAGTAGTGTATTTTTCCTAGCTTACAATATCCACTATAACCATCTAGAAGAGATAGTCTATCTGAACTTGAGAACATTCTCAAAATCTAATCCATATTTGGGAGTGGGTAATGATCTTTCAATGAATCCTTATTAAGATCTCTGAAATCTACACATAGTCTGATTTCTTTGTTCTTCTCCCTAAGAAGAACAAGATTGGCTACCCAACTTAAATGCTTAACTGGAAAGATAATACCCGATTCAATCAACTTAGATAATTCTTTCCTCATCAGAGGCTCTATTTTGGGATTCACAGGCCTCTGTTTCTGTCTAACAAGTTTAGAATTTGGTTGAAACTCAATTATATGTTGTGTTAAACTGGGATCAAATCCTTTCATATCAGTGGTATTTCCAAGCAAAAACATCTTTAAACACCTTGCAAAGATTAATAAATAACTAAACTTTAGTTAAGGAACATACCTTTCGAATAAATATTTTTTTCCCTTCATCAACCGAGATCTCTTTGTAATTATCAGCGTGGGTTGACATTTTAGTCTTGACCTTTCTTATTTGATCATCCATGCTGAATATGTATTCCAATGTGACCAGACCTTGAGGTAATTTATTTATCTTTAGCTAAACAATTTGATCACCGTATAAATGCTATAATTTATATTGATTAACTGTAGAAAACTCAACTTCTTGCTGTAGAAACCTGTAGATTTGATCATCACTTTCAAAAACTTGACCAATTTGAATCATTATTAGGTATTGAGGGCCTGACAATTATCTTTATATGAGGCTAGATCTTGTTATTTTCAACCTTTTCCAGCACTTCAAAACTAGCCTCAACTGCTGCAAGTTTGTCTACATGCTCTTTTTCAGCTCTAGGAATAGACTGAATGTTAATAACATTGAAATATTCCATTAATTCTAAAACTCTATGTCTGTAAGACTTCATTAATGGATTCTTACAAACATTGAAATTTCTTACTTGATTAATAACCAACTCAGAGTCACCAAAAATATGTAGCATGCTGACACCTCTCTTTTTGGCCCAAAGCAAGCCATGAATTAAATGCTTCGTATTCAGCTACATTGCAAGTACATGAAAATTGGAGACTCAAAGCTGAGAAATACCTTTCATTCATTGGGGAAGTAAGCATCAAACCTGCTCCATGTCCCTTCTTGTTCTTAGCTCCATCAAAATGAAGCTTCCAAATCCCTTCTGTTGAATCTTCTATTTTGGACAGCGAGAGAAGTGGTGTATTTTCTTCATGCATACAATACACACCAAACAAGTGTTCTTCAACTTCCTTAAAAGGATCGTGAGCATGTTCTTCCACTGTATTTTCATCCATAAACATGTTAGAAACACCATCTAATGCTGAAACACGAGCTACCTCATCAAAATCAGAATGATCTAAGGCTGAATAATTAGCCACTGCATTTGAAGAGTGAGGTTCAATGTGAAATTTGGCCAATGGCTCTGAATTGATAGTAACTTTGGTACCATTATGAGTAGTGAAAAATAAGAAGGACCAATCTAAAGAGAGATAACCTCTTATTTTTTCTGTGAAGTCTCTAGATAAGCATAAGGCAAAGTATGGAGGTAAATCCACAATAGTAACATCTTGCAGAATAGAAACATTTGGGCAAGCATGTAACGTCACTTCTAAATTTTTTATTATACCAACTATATTAGTTGCAGTTCCATCAAGCTGTAAGACACTCCTTTCTGTAGGCTCATACTACAGACCCAATTTTTCTGTAATCACTTTTGGCATAACTGTGCTACTTGCACCACTGTCCACCATGCAATTATGAACTAGATGTTCTCCAATAATCAGTGATAAATAAAATGGTGGTGGTTTCTTGATGTCATGAGAATTCAAAACTTTCTGAACCATCCACTTAACTTATTTAATGCGGTCTTGTTCAAATGTTCTAAGGACCATGTCTACCTTTTGAGCTTCCTTTTCTGTTGTATTTGAAGAAATCTATAGCTTAGCTAGTTCATGAGAAAGTAAATCTTGTTGTCCAAGAATACTTAGAAGTGTCCCACATTGAGATGTTAACATTATGTTTTTTCATTACATCAACAATGTTGAAAGAAGCAACTGTTTTAGAGACGGATTCAACTGTCTTAACTAGTCCTTAGCAAAAACTGATTCTGCTTCAGCTTCCTTAGATATCTGAGGTATAAACAGTCTTCTTGGATCAAGTTGTAGCTATTCTTTGATGGCCTCTATCAACTAGAACACTTGATATTTTTTTAGGAAAATTAGGATTGTTGGTTGACTTTGGAACTGTAGATGTTGTCTTATCAGTGATAGTAGGCAAGATAGGCCTATTTTGTTGTTTTTGACTTTCAACAGCTTTCCCTTGAGCCCTAGTAGTGACTGTAATGAAATCCTCCTCATTAAAACTGACTAAATTCTATTCAGGTGCTTTCTGAACATGAGTTCCTTTCTACCCACTCTCCATTTGAGGCATGAACAATGATTCAGATTGAGTTTGTAGCAACAAGATTCAAATTCAAAAAATATTTTGGGTAATTTGCAGTTGAATGAGGTTGATTGCAAGGTTGACACCACTCTTCTGTAGTCATATTAACTGGGACTAAAGTTAGATGAACTAGGAGCCTTTGGGTCAAACTACCTTTGCTGGTAAGGCTACCTATAATTTTGATTATGTTGATAAGGCTACCTATTTTGTTGATTCTGTTGATTTTCCTGATAAGGACCCTGATAGGGTCTACTAGGTAATGCAATTCTATTCTCAATCAAAGTCAATTTATTTCCCATAGTTTGCAAAGTTTTAAATACCTCATCTTGATAAGAGCTACAAATAGTAGGTTCTATGATTGTAATAGGCTGAGGAATAGGTGTTAAATCTAAAAAAAAATGGCATTGAAGGCCTTGGTGTGAATTTTTCAGCTTGAATAAGACTATTTTTAGCTCGGATAGTGATATCATAGGTTGTTGGGATTGTCTCTCCCGCCATTGACTGAATCATAGTTGCGATATCACTTTTTAATTCCCTAAGATAATAAAGGAAAGCATGATCAGCTTGAGGCTTGACACTTGCTTGGAATTCTTTCCCAAGTTCTGGAAAAACGGATATTGAAACTGGACATAAACTCATTGGGAGCTAGTTTAATAGTAGACAATTATTCAATGAGAGATAAATGATCTGAATTATCTTGGAACTATTTTAGCAAATTTTTCACCTAAGTTATCCCAAGTTCTTATGCTTCCAATTTCTAGGTTTCTATACCATTGCAAGGCATGCCCTTTAAAAGATGTAGCTAAAAGTCTTAAAGCTACATCTTCATGAGTGATATTATGGACTACACATAGGGCTACAACATCTTTGATATGTTCTAGTAGGTCTAACCTGATTTTCACCATGAATGATGGCAAACTTTTCATGGCAGCATTAGGAATGTCATGGTAAATTAGGATTACTAATGGACTGCCATTAGTAAAGGTCATAAAATTTGGTGGTTGAATAGCCATTTAAAAAACTGGGATGTTAATAGAGAAATTGATACATGGTGAAGGAATATCAAAAGGAGGGTTATCAAAACCAGGTCTATTATAAGGTAAAGTATTACCAACTCTTCTCCTTCTAGCAGAATTCAAGGGTAAAGAAACAAAATCAGGAGGAATTCCTCTTGTTGATGATCTTGTAGTCACTTTAGGCATGGATCATGTTGCAATACTAGTCTGAAATCAGCTCTGTGGAGTCATCAAAAGATATTTGAATCTTTAAAATAAATTTCTGTGACTTGCTCCCGAAAGTGACTTTGTAAATCTACTGTAGATCTACATAGAATTTGTAACTTGCATGTAGATTTGATCCATTGTCCCATCAGGATGCCAAAAACTGTTATCTCTCGAAAGTCCACCCTATAGAGAAATGGTTGTAGGTTTTCTAAGCTTACATAATTTAATCTCTCTCTTTTGTAGATACAATGGAAACACATCAGGTTTGTGCGTATACCTATTTTGAGGTGAGTCTCTGGGATTAATAGGCCGGTTCCTTTTTGGTGTATCCTAAATTGATTTCTGGGGTTAACTTAAGGGGTAAAAGATGACTATAAAATGATTAAAACTTTGGTGATACAACAAATTTTTATGAGGGCTTTGACAGAGTATTGCACAACTTGTGGGAATAATTTTTGATGCACATTTTAGATGCAATAGTTTTCTAAGTATCTGAAATGGGCAAAACCTTGGTTATCTAAGGGATGAAAATTTTCATGTTCAGATTCAGTACTAATAAATTAACATGCATGTTTCATTTTCAATCATGCAAAAGAACTGATTTCTATTTGCAGTATCTTCTTGGTAAGATAATTGGTCAGGGAATTTTAATTCAGTAAGACTATATATGATGAAACACAAGAAAGAAAATGAGCTCTGGTCTAATGTAAAAATTTCCTTCACTTACTCAGAACTGGAAAAATTTTAAAAATTGGTAGTACTACTATATCAAAATTTCCTTTCTGTTTTCTCTTTCTGAACTTAAAGAAGTTACTTTAAGGGTTTCTTTGCAAATAATTACATAATCTTTGAGCTCTATCCTTGATTATGTAACTCAAGGATGGGTGAAGAATGAATGTTTCACTTTGCATTACCCTTGACAGTTTGAAATACTTGCTTTCTGGTTTGTACAAAAAAAAGCTCCGAGTTTGATAAAACTGTATGGAAAGTTGACATGCAATTTTGTATTTCTTTAGTTCACCTTCAGTAATGTCCTTTGTAACCATGGTGATTTCATAATTTGATTCTGATGATGATTTTGTGACTTATTGGTACACTGTAATCTTGTTTCTTTTACATAGATGCTTTATTTTCCTTGAAAGTAATATTTGTGGCATGTTGGAAAATTTAAAATGTTGATTTTTCATGGTGAAGCACTGGAAATTTTTTTCCAGAATTCTTTCTTTCTTCATTTCCAGCTATAATAGTTGTATTTTCTGATTCAGAATACAGAACAGTAACATTTGTTCTAATGAAGCTGATTTGGTAGTTTGAAACTGAAACATAATAACTTTTTATCTTGATCATGGCATCCTTTTCTTTTTTTTGTATCACTTACTTGATTTAAATTTTCTTTTAAAGTATGTAACAGTTGAAAACAACATGATGGAAAGTTGTAAATGTCCATTTTACATGACTGAAGCCCTGTCAAAATTTTCCCAGAATCTTCTCTTCATTTTGTTTCAACTGTAACCCTTTCTTTTTAGTTAGCATCAGCTTCTTGAAATCTGATTCTCTTCTTCTTCAGTTGCAAATTGAAAGTATACTTCTATTTTCTAGTCTCTTTTGATTTCTCTATAATTAACTTCTTCCATTTGTAGAAAATACTGAAACTTTGAGTTATACATTCCTTCTTTTAGCATGTACGTATGACTTGTCTATTTCTTCATGGCTGCAACCTATACCTGCACACTTAAGAAAATAGTTAGAAAATACTTAGGCTTACTGGCCTCTCTTGTGTCCATGTTTCTTCTTTTCTTTTCTCTTTATTCTTTCTGAGTGAGTAAAGCATGTATGCAGTTTGATCTTCAAGTAAATTATATCTCCTATTGGTTAGAGAGATTCATATGCACAAATTAGGACAGTATAAGAATATGAATTGATCCCTGAGCTCATAACTGATAGTTCATCTTTTCTTCTTTTCAGGTACAGTGACTTCTGAATGATGAAGATGAAGAAGGAACAAAAGATGGAATGGAGATGCTTCAACAACAAAGACAAACCCCTAAGGCAATGATGGGTTCACTCATACTCCTTTACTTTCTCTTTCATGCATGTGTACCTCTTATTTCAGTAGTTGTACTTTACTTTCCAGTTACATCCCATGGCTTGTGTGGGAAACATTTGAAATTTCCTTATCAATAATTCATTGAATTCTGTAAATGAGTTGTATATTTTTTTCTGCATTTCAGCTTTCTGTATGGATTGTATGATGAACTAAACAACTCAGTAATATAATTGAATGTCTTAATCATGAAGGAAAGAACATTAATGAGAACCTGTAACATTCAGTAATGAACTCTGATTTTTGCAATCTGTAATTATGTTTGCTGTCCAAAACTCAACACTTCACCTATTCTGTAATTCAGTGTCTTCATCAAGACAACACAACTGTCCTTTGGGGCCTTGTGTTCTTTTGCTGAAGATAACATGAAATTACAGACTATGTGATCTGTTACATTTTGTAACAACACACGTAGTTGCTAGATTTCACTTAATCATTAATTAATTCAGCAATAACTAATAACATCATAAACTTCCTTAGCTTAGGTGTACTTCACCCATGACTTTCCAAGATAGGGAGATTTGATTACTCTAATTTTGACTTCTAGTAGGATGTACAAACCCTCAAGTAGAAATGAATGTAATACATCTAGTGACCTCTTATGGTGTTTAATAACAAAGGAGCTATGACTTATTATTACCAATGATTGTAAATGTTACCTTAGAAGGATTTTGAAACACATAAAATTATATAACTTTTCGATTTGAACTCTCTTTGTCCCTCTTAGATAATTGTGAGCCTTAGTAGCAGGTTACCATGTGCTTTCTCATAGGGTGCAATTTCCCCATCCACATATTTTTTGAATTAAATAGATCATGGAGCCTATCTTAAGGGTATTGGTGAAAGAAACACCGATTAATTGTTACTAAAAAATTTAAATAGATCCTTGGAAGAAATTTGAAAAGCATATAGTTGTTGGGTTGTCTTGTTATATACTTTAATAATTGGGTTTTTAAGAGTGAAAAAATGAGTTGTTTGGTACAGGGTTACCACTCCTTGTAGTAAGAAATCCCTAAGCGTATATTATGTGTCATTTGAAATTACAATTGTTCATAAACAAATGCCAATAAGACTCCAAAGTAACCATGTAAGAGTAATGAAAAACAAGAGTAAATAAGATATTTGTTTACAAATAAAGCTATGCTTGAATTCTTCATAATTGATTTAGGCATTCTCTTTTTGTTAAGAAAAAAAAGAAGAAGATGAATTGTTCTTGGAGAAATCAAACATTTGAGCCAACAAAAACTCTTATATAACAACAAAACTAAAAAAATTATGAAGTGAAAATGTTAAATCGACTTAAACTAACTATTGAACTATAGCAAACTTTAACAGGAAAAATATGGTACTATGATGGGAGAAAATTTATTGGAAGAGGTATTTTGAATCTAAATCACCCTTAAATCCTAAGAATTCCTTCCTTAACCTCACGATACTTCCCCGTTTCTATAAAAAGTAAGATTTTTTCATAGAATATACGTCTCGAAAAGAAGAACTTTAACATCTTGTTAGTTCCTTTTCATAACGAGGATAAATATTTAACGTCAAATAAACATATTTTGAGAAACAAACATTTAACGTAAGAATGAATATTGAGAGGCTCACAGGTGTTTAAAATGAATTTAATTAACAAATGAGTTGTGGATAATTAATGGAAATTGAGAAAGGAACCAACCATGCATTATCTTTTAAAGGCTAATGCTATACGAAAATAAAGTATTTGAAGTTTTAGAAAAACAAAATTTTACACCCTTACCAGTTTAATTCACTCAAAACCTATAAGCTTATATAATGGAAAACTAAATGTCATAAATATGTAAACCATAAAAAACCATGTTGTGGAGTATTCCTAGTCTGTGTATCTTACCGTAGTTGGGTCATTGTCTTGGTTTACGTCATTTGAGAAAGACATTTATGTGTACCCTATGTTATCTATTGTATGAGTGGCTTCATGTTTGTGTAAGTGTCCTACGTGATGTTGAGTTTCTTTATTTGGATCTCATGTGGTGTTGTGTAACGTACAATTAAAGACAAAAAAAATTAATCCAATAATTTTCGTGTTGTATTTTGTCTGTCAAATATGTGGGTGTTACAATGTCACACAATACTCAATGGGTGAATCTTCTGATCTTCATCTCCACTTCACATTATTCACACATAGTGCCTTCCTAACCTTGAACCAACCAAGTCGCCATATATGATTTTAGGATGCCTGCGGTGTGCCAATCCCAACTTATACACCATCTACTTCGTATAGAGATTGTTGCTGCTCTTGTTGTCAACTACGACTAGGAAACACTTGCCCTTTGTATTGCACCTTATGCCTATCTCCTCGCGATACCATCCTTCCTTTCATCTACACCTTACCTTCTCTTTGGTGCTTCTCACATTTCCACGCGTTGGTTTTCTCTCTTTGTTCATCTTTTATACACTAATTTCTTCTTCGTCAGCTATCTCCTCGTCATGCCTCCGGACATTCAATTGCGTGATGCCGTATCTCTTTGGATACATAAGAATCTTCTCACCAAGAGATTCCTCCATCGGCCTTCTTTCTCTTGTACACAATGCTCACAATCCCCCCGCAATCCTCTTCGTTGTGTTGTTGACATTCTCGAGAGTCTTCTTTCCTCTTGTGCATCCATCACGATTCCTAGGTACGCCTCACATTCTCACATTGCTGACTCTTCACTGTCATTCATGGATTTCTTGCAGATTTTAAGTTGCGCAACATCCTTCCTTGCTCGCTGCTGTTAGGAGTTCCAAGACCTTTTTGACGGTCTTCCGCCACGAGAGAGGTACTTACACCTTTGAACTCTCGAGTGGCTTATGCAATTATTAATACTCGTAGACAACTAAAAGTCTAAATGGTGACATCCTTTGATGGAACAAAGAAATATTTATTAAAGGTTTTTGTCAGCTTCGTGTATTGTTAACATTTTTATTGTAACGTTTTGCTGTAACTTGTTTATCGGTTTGTTAGGTATCACGAAGAAAGAGCGTCTACAAAGAAATTTTAAAATTGTATGTACATGAAAGCACGATGGTCAGACTGCACAGGAATACTTCTAACGAATCGTTCCTGTGTAGAAACCGATTACCCTCTCCCTCTAAAAAAGAGAGTTCCTCTGCTTTACGACTCTGTTTTTACATTTGTCTCACTAAATACAGAGTTCCCCTGTTCTACGGCTCTTTCAATCAATATCGTGTCATTATTGGACCCACGTCTATATAAATACACTCCAAATTATGTATGAGGATTCACATCTCTTGTTTCTTCAATCCAAGCAAATTTTTCCACATTATTTTATCAGATTAGCAGTCCCGTTTCTTCACTCTCTGTTAATATTTGTTAGAGTTACTTGATTGCAGTCAGGCTAAAATGGAGTGCAGCACATCAACTGGTGTTTTACACAGGTGTTATTTTAGGATTCATAATTGATGAGTTTCAATAATTAACAATATTTTCCATACTTCTCACATGCAACATGAGAGGATGTGTGAATTTTCGCTAGTGTAAAAGATGTCCATTATAAATAAATAGAAAATAGTATGTATAAGTGATAATTAGTGATAATAATATGTCCATCTACCTTTGAACCACTTCTACTTTGAAATATCTTAGGGTTCCCATAATTAGTCTTTCACTACCATCTCCATTTAGAATTTTGGAAACCTTTAGAACCGTCTTATTGTTCCCTCGATGTTTTTCCAATTTTAAAAACCTTTACAATCCATCTTATTGTTCCACCCATGTTTCTTCGTTTATGAGATTTAAAGAATAATTATTTAGTGGAGAGGGGATTCTGGTCTAGTATTCTTTAAATGTTATTATTTTTGGGGATTGACCCCAATTTTCTGCATAATCCTACAAGACATTATCAAATATTAGGAAATAAAGACATCATTCTTTGAAGTATCATTTGTTCAAAAGTATATTTTTTTAGAAACATTTTCGACATCTAGTATTTTTCTTACGATTTTTCTCGGTAACCTAAAATGATTAGAAAACATAAATATTCTCGTGAATCTCATGGAGGATTGATGTTGTTTGACAGAATGCACTCAACAAGTAATCAATGTGACAACCTATGCCAAAAATCCTTGCCTTTTCTTGCAACAGACTTAGGGTTTTCTTTGGGTTGAAAATAATCCCTTACATGTTTTATGTAGTTTGTGGCCCGATTGAAACTCATTAATACAAAAGAAGAGCTTATGTTTCTATAGATGTAAATCTAAAACAACTAAAACAATAAAGCAACTCTATCAAGATAATTCTCCATCAATGTATTAAATAAAGAAATTCAATAGATGGGATTTGAGGGAGATTCTTTCTTACATGTGTCAAATGACCGGACATAATATTAGGCATAACCCATTCTTTTGAGATCCGTAAAGGGATTTAATGTTATTAGGTACACTAAAGAAGTATATATAAAAATATTTAAAACACTAATTTTGGAGAATCTTGATTCAACAAGTGTAATGTATAGTGATTTTAATATGCTTGAATTTTCGATTTATGTTGATTTTAATATATTTAAATTGTCATTTTAGTATGTTTTATAGTACTGAATTATTATTATTTTGTTGAAATAAGATCTTATATTATATTAATTCAATAAGATAAAAAAAGCTTTAAAAAAAAATCGGACAGTATGACATCATGCCCCAAAACCACAAACGAGAAATAAGAAAACAAGGTCTAGCCTAGGAGAACAAAAAACTAGGAAACTCCTAGGAGATTAATAGAACAAAAACTTAAGTAGTAACAAAAAGCATTCCAAAAGCAGGATGATCATAGTCGTCTATCCAACCTGACTACAGGAGGTCCTTGCCGACATCCAGAATGTCCCAACTAGTGGGATTTTCTTCTTCATTTTTTTCCTCTTGCCGAGTGGGTATGGGGAGAGAGAGGTGGGGAAACTTGTCAGAAGGTCATGTTGGCAGTAGGGGTAGATTCTAGCCATCCAACATCCATGTTTCAGGGGCAACAGGTAATTCCCTCAAACCGAGATGAAAAGAACGACACCCCTAGCCTTACTGGTGAGCTGGTGGCGAGTGACTCCATCAATGTTGAGAGTGGGGTGAGTGACAAGCTCGAATGATTGAACACAACTGAGAATGACTATGATGACCACCATGGCCATGTGGCAAGGAGCGCGGAGATGGTGAGGCTAGTTCCCGAGTGACATTGCATGGAGCATCTATTGATGCATAATCACAACACGCCTGAATGTCTACAACTGACTCTCAATGTGATTGCATAACATGGAGATTTTCCCAAAGTGTGGGTCTTTACAATTGGGAAATCTCTTCAAATGAAGCTCGGCTCCTATTCCTTTGTTCAGGTGCACACTTTCAAATTGCAAAAGATTTACTTTAAAACCTACTCTATCTTTCCAAGGATTTAGGGTCGAGAAAGATGCATGAAATAGACCTAAACAAACAAGGGTGATGCACCAAAGGAATGCTAAACACTTGCTTTACAATTACACACAAACCATTAAAACTGCAATACAACCACCATTGACAAATAACCAAACTACAATGAGAGATCACATGAATGCAATAAACACTGAGAGGGTTAAAAATCATCCAAGCACATGTAGTATTGCTCCAGAATTGATTCATTACACTACAATGGCATAGAATCAACATTGCAGTAGAACTTGAATGGGAGGTTTGAAACCTCCACAAATTCACTTGCAGACAATGGAGGAAGGGAGGGTGTAAAACAAAAAATGTCCAACCTTTGGAAAGATGCCCCTCCTTACAATATATAGGAAGAATGGGAGAAGTAGATAAAAGAAATCCCAATTCTTGCCCCAACCACCCAAGAAATGCATTGAATTTTCCTACAAAAAATGATGGGTTCCATGACAAAACCCATGCCTCCACGTATTGTTCCTTGTTGGGAAAGAACGGAAGTCAATACCTCATTAATGGAGGTAGGTGAGAAACCTGGGACAACCCAAAATGGCGAACTGTATTTTTAATTTTTAAGAACTATGGGTGAGTAGCAGACGTCAATAGATTTCCAAAAAATCCTCTCTTGCACAAGTCCAAGATACCAGTCCAAAGTAATGGCCATCTGAAGGTCAAGGTGTCATTCTACAAAAATGGTGGGTTCTTGATCTGTCACTCTTTGGAATCCAAAATGCATGCAACCTCTGAAATCCTAAATTGCGGACATTCAGACATTTTTTTAGAGAAAAAAAACTATTCACCTACGAAATTTACTTAAGAGTTCCGAAAGTATGAAACCCAAAAATCCGAAAGGTTAAAATTTTGGACTTTCAGAATTCAAAATTTTAGACATTTCGGGAAATTTTCATGTTTTGGGGCTCAAGATTTCTGAAACTCTGAAGTCTGAAATCTCAAAATTCTGAAAGTCCAAAATTTCAAACTTTCAAAAATTTGAAATTTTAGACTTTTGCTCGCTACTTTTCTAGCATGATTCCCAAGGTCGACGAAACCTTGAAAGCCCAAAAATTGGATATTTTAGACTTTCGTAATTCTAAATTATAGAAATTTTCATTCTTTTACCATTTTGCGCATGAGAATTTCCGAACCCCAAAAACCCAAAAGTTTGAAATTTTGGACTTCGGAATTTCAAACTTTTTTGACTCTTTTTTCCCTATTTTCCTAAAGTTGAGAAATTTCCAAAATTTGAAAACTGTAATGCCGGTTCATTGTGCTCCAGGCAGGCGGCCTATCCCCACAGCGCGGGTCTCCAGAAATAGAATAAAATAAAAAAATTTATGCTATGGTAGCTGGCAGTAGGTTGAAATTTATGCTGTCCTTGCGTGAGGGAGACAGGAGTGGGAGCATTCGCATTTTTCTTGGGCTGCAAGCGATGGGAGGAGGGAAAAATGTGTTTGACTGATGTTCTTTCCTTTCTACGCAGTCTGGTTCCTATTTTCTACTAAACGAACCCTCTTCCTCTTTTCTTTTTGGTTTTCCTCCATCCCCTTGGGCACTGCGGGGTGTGTTCTGGACAGTGGATTCGTTGATGGTGAAACGAGGGTCTGTCACCCTGGTGTTGCGTGAGAGGGTTTAGATCCTCAAAATCGTGTTGTGTAGGCAGTCTTAGTGGAGCACAGAACCGAAAACCTCATAGGAAAGAGCCGTGAGGAGGTGCCTGGTGTTATGCAGCAGCTTCAGGGTAGAAAAGTATACTTACCTCAGAAAATTAGTGGCCTCCAGGGAGAGAAAGTGTGACAGCTGCTGCAGGGCGATCCCAAGGAACCGTGGTGTCTATCCTGATGTTCTGGTTGCACGCGACCACAGTCGAGATCAGTTGTTGCAAGATCTTGCAGCTGTAGTAGAAGGACGAGATAAAGTTTTAGTTGAGCTGTCTTGCCTTTCATTTTGGGAAGTCGCTTCTGTCCAGGTGGCGGATCTAACATGGAAGAAGCTCGATCAAATCTTGAGGCAAGTTTTGCAATGAGGCTGAGATTGCGTTCACTACTGTTTCTAGTGCTGACCAGAAGTTATTCCAGTGCCTGCCCATGGGTTCATGGTGGTTTTAGATGAAGCTACAAGCTAGTGTAAGTAGGCGTGTTACCTCCACGTTCATTGGGTGCTGTATGGTGTGTTCTTGTTAGGGGGATCCACAGCAACTGCCTGCAACAGTAATTAGCTAGGCAGCAGGCATGTTGCAGTAGTAGAAGCATTTTGAGCGCTCCAACAAGCAGGTGGCCCAACCTTGTTGTTATCTGTCCAGCATGATTACACCCTCAAAGTCGGGATTCTCCTTCAAGATATTTTGTATCAAAATCGATTAAGTGACAGCAGGAGTGAGGCAGGCTCTCATGGCGAAGGGGTGAAAGGAGAGAGAGGGTGCAGGAAGGAGATCGATGAAGGATAGAGGAATTAAAAAGAAACTTGGATGTAGTTGGTTTAAAGGCAATAAAATGGTGCATGCTTTTGTGTAAGGGACAGATCACACCCACGGGCACAGGAGATCTATGCAATGTTGGAGAAAATGTCTTGGGAGATGAAGGTAGCAGGATATTTCTCAGATCCAGAGCTTGCATTGAGTTGTATATCCAAAAAAAAAAAAAAAAAAAACCGATTCGTGACAGTGGGAGTATTACCAGAAGACCTGATGAAATTTATTGTTAAGTTTCTCTATTGTTTTCTTGCTGTCTTACGACGTAACCCATGGAAGAGAACCTCATAGAGGCCGACCTGTTTCATATCAGATTATTCATGAAGCACGTTTTACCTTGCAATTTTATGAGCTGTTTCAACGAGTCACTGATTTGGCAGGCATAAAGGTTCTGTTGGAATTATCACACCTTACAAGCTACAGCTGCAATGTTTGCACCGAGAGTTTGATGTTGTCCCCAAATCTGATGAAGGAAAAGGTTGTGTATCAATACGGTAGATGCCTTTCAGAACCAGGAGCGATGTAATCTTTATGTCTTGTGTCCGAGCTTCAAACCTTGGTCGGTGTTTAGCGTTCTAGCGCAAGTGCTCTCGGACTGAGTGGTAAGCAGTTCGACTCTCACCCCCAAAGCAGCTGCATTGAAGCAATCTAGTGTTTGGACAGCCACCTATTGCATTCTTCTAGTCGTGCCTTCAAAAGGGAATCCTGGTGTGGTATATTGCAAGAAAAGACCAGTGAAGCAGAGGATAAAGCGGAAGGCGTGTGGCTGTAGCAGTCCCTGCTGGATGTTCACGACTGGTGGATGCGTTAAAACAGGCAAGATAGACTAACCATATACATAATATGCTAGTATCTAATAACCTCTTGAAATGAAACTTTTTCTTTCTAGAAATTGGTTTAAATCTGTGATTTTGTGGATTTGCGTTCAGTACATGGTTAACAGTTTGTTACTTCTGGATTTGCCTCTGTTGGTTGTTCTTGTTGACGTGATCAACCCATTTATATATATAAAAACAAACAAAGGTTCTCAGTGTATGCTTTGATTGATCATATGAAAAATATATATATGTATATATATTTTTAAAGTTACTTCCTTCTGCAAAAATGTCGCTATTTCTTTTGTGAACCTGGGTATGTAATCGCCCCTAGAACGTTGCAGTGTTGACTAGTATTGGTTTCCTATTATGTTGTTGCCCTAGAGGAAAACATACAGTTAAATTATTATTATTATTTTTATGATAAGCGTGATTATGCACTTCGTGTATTGTGCAAATTATTAGGGCTTTTGGAAATTAGAAGTTCAATATATATGCTTGTTAAGAAGGAAGTTTTGGGCCGAAAATATGTCCTGGGTTGATAGAAGGGCATAAATTATTGATAGAACCCCATTTTGATTCTACTCTTTCTATGAGTAAAATTTGATAAAATTAATGACCTTTATGGTGTTAAGATATGGTATGTTGATGATTCCTTGTGTGATCGATTTAATCATGTATAGACATAATGCCTTGATGGAGTAAGGTAATATCTTTCACGGTTCGTGAAAGTTAAGGTTTTCATCAACTGCTTAAGGTAACATGAAGTTCCTTAATTTAGTCAAACTTGTTTTGTACTTCCTTCTTGATGAGTGACCTTTCATTGCAAATTTAGAATGATTGTGATGGAAGGTCGTGAATATATTTTGTTGTCAAAAAGGGAAAAGAAGTTATGGAATAGTTTGTTTATGTGTCGAACGTAATAATTGTGATTACATCGTTATAGAAGTTCGTTATTGGAGGATATCTATCTTCAATGGTATATTATGTGTTTAATCTCTGCATAGGTTACCATAAACTTAGTGATGAGATGTAAATTAAGGAGAGTTGAGAGACCTTTTCCTTTGTATACATCGTTTATGATATTAGGAAGTGAGTTGATGTCGGAAAATTTCAACCAAGTCTAGATTCATGGCTATGTTCCTCTAAAACGGGAGGATTATAAATCTAAGGTATTATGAAAATTGCAAGGATGTGTTTAGAATGCTAGATTGCCTACTCAACTTGGGTATTAATGAGGCTTGTCGCTATT
Source organism: Taxus chinensis (assembly GCA_019776745.2). NCBI lineage: Eukaryota > Viridiplantae > Streptophyta > Pinopsida > Cupressales > Taxaceae > Taxus > Taxus chinensis. Next base: position 331,127 of record JAHRHJ020001565.1, on the reverse strand, counting down.
CCGGCCCTGGTTATGTTCAGTAGGTAAGCTGTTAGGTAATACCTATTCCGGACATTCTTACCATTCTTTCCACTCATCCTTATTAGCTATGAAGTCACTTATTACCTAAGATATAATGGTTGTGGGTTTGAATATAAGATTTTCATCCTTTAAACCTTTTTGATTACATGATGGAACTTTGTTTTTACCCTCGTTGTTCGTTTATAGCCTATTAGGCCTATGGCCCTACGGAACGATTCCAAAACTATATTCTTTTTGGCAGCTAAGATCGGGTCTGGTTTTTATCTTTTGACTTCACCTTGAGAATGTGGATTGATGGGTTACACTTTAGATTTCAATCACGTAATCTACGGGATTATATGATTGAAATCCTAATACTCTCAACTCTTGTGTCTAATCATTTAAATTTCATAGTCTTGCGTATTTGGTTGTCAAACTTTTGTAGTTTTAGAGGTATTTTCATAACTAAAACTTATGGTTTTCTTCTTAGTTGATATGTTGAAAATTATATCTTGTTTCAAAAGGTTGTTAGAGGTTAGAACTTTGATCCATTTCCTGAAATAGAATGTTTCCTTTCATGGTATTGTTAGCTAGTAGCTTATTGTTGCTATGTATAGTCTTATCTTGCTCAGTTCTCGCGAACTGACTCAGGTTATTAATTGTTGCAGATGGCTTACGTGGTTAGATGATGGAAAGACTTGTAGATTATTGCATCAATCTTGGTTATGATGTTCCTTTGTACGAATGTGTATTATGTTATAAAATTTGGAAAGGGCCTTTGGACATTTTAGAAGAAGGGTCAGTGCCTAGTAAATGTATTGTAGAGTATTGTTGTTGTAACTGTTGAAACTTTGGTTTGTTTGGTTATCATGTGAAAGATGAAATTTGATTACCGCTTGGTTATGGGATATTCTAGTGAATTTTAACCCTTAGTATAGTAGCGGGGCATGTCCCATGTTATTACTCTCTTGCTCCCTAGTCATGGTTCAATAGAGATGGTATGTCCCTTTGATTTGTGCATCATGTTGGAATGAATTGATATAACCTTGTTTTGTTTCCGCAAACGAGTACTGTTAAACTTTGCTCTTGAGTTAAAATGTTGAGTTGTAAATCCTCCTAAGGCTTAGTAGCAATGAGTTTGTAAGCACTATAAAGTGAGCTGGATAATCCTGATAAAAGTTAAACTAAAAATTTATATATATGAATATATTATGTAGATGTGATCTACTTGATAACCTTTGAGACCTGGAACAATCAAGAGGAAACTATCTTTTGTAACGAAATATGATAACTTATTTTTTTTTTTAAATTTGAGCCAAGCTAATAAACATTATCCTTTTATGGTGAAACCTTAAATGATCTCATGGTGAAATCAATGGTTAGATTTTAGAAGATGATAGGATTTAATAAGTAGGAGGGAAATTGATTATTTAAACCTTAAATCTCTCTCTATCGTTTGGAATGTTTTCCTTTGTCAAACTTAATTAAGTAAAGTCTAGATGGAACATTTAACCAATCTTGATAAACTCTTAACCTCAATAAAAGACTGATAGTAAACAATGTGACCCTGAAGCTAAATTCTGTTGTCCTGTTCTGTTAACCCTTGCCTTGATTCATGGTGATATTTCTTAAGCAAGGTCAAAATTTGATCCTTAAACAAGAAGGCTATTGTTATGAACCCTAAGCGGTACTTTCCACTCAATCGGAGCTTATGCCTTCACCTGTGCAATAGAGGTGTGGAACATGTGTTAGTGGCTTGAGTAAGATTAATTAACCTTGTAAGAAATGGAAAATGTTCTAAAATCAAATGAATAAGAAAGATTTGGACATCAAATTGATGATCCCAGTTTAGAAAGCTTGGCCTTAAGCTATTTAGTCAACCGTTGAAAAGAAAGAAGTTCTCCCTTGTGAAAAGAATTGTGTGAATCATTACATGAAATTTTATAAGAACGTAAGTTAAGAATTAAGAGACACTTTAGTAAACAAGAAAATTTAACAAGAAATTCCTCATGGGATGCCCTAGCTGTGAGTGTGTCATGTGGATTGGACTTCCATGTTGTCTTGTCAAAAGAAGAGTACATTGTCCTTGATAGGTGTGAACGTTTCCGTGCTGACCTTGTGGTCTCCCCCGTAACAAGTGGTTCCTAGTGTTGGTTGTAACCTTGTGACGACATGTTGTGTCGTGTTGTGTCAAAGCAAGTCAAAAAAAAAAAAAAAAAGTTATCCTGTATTTCACTGTGTTGTCCTTGTGTTGGTATTTTTGGTGTGTTACACTTTGGTATCAGAGCGTAGGTTCATGCTCTCGAACCTATGGGCCGGATTGGTGTTATATGATGATGTTACATGGTGGTTGTGGTGTTACATGATGATACTGCATGATGATGATGATGTTGCATGATGGTGGTAGATATTGGAAGAGTAATGTGCTTTAAACGTGATGTGATTATTGTCGTAATTGTGATATTGTGAACGCACATTATGGGTATGTCACCTTGTGCGTGTTTGTGATCATGTTGATATGTTGGGGATGGGAGTATTCTCTCTCCTTCTTGTGGATTCTAGGAAGAATTCACGTGTGAATTATTGTTTGTGATGTGTGAAAAGAATTCTAATGTGGATGACGTAGTGTTGGAGCATTGTGGCATATTGTGATATGTGGGTGTATCAATGTGTTGTATGACTAGTTGATGTTAAAAGAAACGAGTTGTATCATGATGTTTTTACCATGTTCTGAAGAAATGTGTGTACCACCTTGCTATGTTGCAATGGATGTTATGTTGTGATGTACTATGTTCATCGTATGTATGACTGTGCAAATAGGTAATGCTTCATGTTGTGATTTTGGGTCATACGGTGAGTGTATGAACCCTATCGTATGGTGATTGCACTTTGGGTGCAGAATGTGGTAAAGTGATGTATTACGCCCTGTGGATGTATGATTGTGATCTACCCTGTATGCATACCATACGTGAGACGTTATGGTAGTTACGTGTGTGCCACCGTTATGTTAGTGATGTTGTTGTATGTTATGTTGTGAACCTTACGCTAACCGATCCTGAGGGAAATCGGTAGAAGTGTATGTTGAGAGTGAGGAATGGTGTACCATGGGTCAATAACTCGAGCTAAAACTCGGTTTAGTAGATAACATGTGATTCTTTCCTCTCTCCCTATGTGGTTGTATGTATGCAACCTTAGTGTATCTATGACTATGTTTAGCCTTGTCGAAGGGTGGCGGGATGATTCAGATGGAGGTGATGACAGTTGTATTATTGATATGTATTTTACGAGCTGAGGCTCGATGTTCCGAGTGCTAGCAACTCGTTGAGTACCCCTTTGGTGGCTAGATAAGGCCACACAGTTATCGTAATGTGACATTATTATAAGTTGATTTTATTCGTAAATTGAGCTTTTACTTTATTTTGCAAGGACCAGCATCTTTTCTTGATTGCAATGCTTTACAATTTTGGGCATTTCCTTGGTTTGTGGCACTAACATGGGGATTTTGATACTAACTTTGGCTATTTGGCCATTTATTTTAGCTTGATTTGGGGTCTTCTTTTAAATTTGGAATTCTTACCGCCTTGCCCAAGGCTTGTACTTTGCCACTTGGCACTTTGACTGGATTGTTGTGCTGGTTCTAATGTCGTGATGTGTGGAATAGGGTCATGGGATGCACCATGGATTGGTTGGACCTATGGACCCGCTTCGTTGTATGGGGGTACGCCCCAAGGGGTACATATAACTAGCGGGTTGTTGAACCACGCGTTATTATGTCACTTGGGTTAGGAGTGTTCGAACTCTATGTGTCTTGGACCATAGGGACAACCGGCCTCCTTGAGGGAGGCATAAGAGTTTGAGGGAGGCATAAGAGACTTGAGGGAGGCATAAGAGTTTGAGGGAGGCATAAGAGACTTGAGGGAGGCATAAGAGTTTGAGGGAGGCTTATGATATTTGTCTGTATGGTTGATGTTTCAGGATATATGTTGAGTTATTGTGATGTTTGGTAGTGGTCTTTTGATGTATGTGTTACTCATGTCAGATGGATATGTGTTGTGATGTTGTGGTTATGTCATTGATTCCCTTGTGGACACTATGTACCTGTAGCATGGTTTGGTGTTATGTGAGTCTTTCATTGATGCAAATTGAGGAAATGTCTGGTGGATTGTAGTACTCTTTTGTTTGAGTATTTGGTATGTCAGTCATTGATGTGTGACGAGTACTATGTTATGTGGACTGTGCCTATTCTATTCCGTATTTGAGTAACCTTTTGTGGTGTAATACAATCTTGAAGTATATACTTGTGTACTTGTGAATCTGTAGTGTCTTGTGAACCTGATAGGGTGTTGTGTTAGCAGTTCATGTTGGGCACCCACAATAAGGAATAAATCAAAACTCTTCAATGATGATATTTTAAAAGAAATTAAACTAGAAATAATGATAATGGAAAGAGACTAATGAAATGATGAACAAGAAAGAACTGCCAATCTTCACAGAACATTGAAAGTTTAAAAATTCTGCCAAATGCTCCTAAGGCTACCTTGTGACCGTGCTTAAATCAACTAAAATTTTAAACCATAGGGTGTAATGTCTCCTTCTACCTGTCCTTGGTTGCGAACCATTTCCTTTCCTCTGTGTAATGTCGCATCGAGGACGATGCTTTCTTAAGGGGAGGAGAATGTAATGCCCTTCATTGTGCTCCAGGCAGCGGCCTGTCCCCACAGGCGGGGCTCCAAAAATAGAATAAAATAAAAAAATTTATGCTATGGTAGCTGGCAGTAGGTGGAAATTTATGCTGTCCTTGCGTGAGGGAGACGGGAGTGGGAGGAGTCACTTTTTCTTGGGCTGCAGGCGTTGGTGGAGGGAAAGTGTTTGACTGATGTTCTTTCCTTTCTGCGCAGTCTGGTTCCTATTTTCTGCTAAACGAACCCTCTTCCTCTTTTTTTTTGGTTTTCCTCCATCCCCTTGGGCACTGCGGGGTGTGTTCTGGACAGTGGATTCGTTGATGGTGAAACGAAGGTCTGTCACCCTGGTGTTGCGTGAGAGGGTTTGGATCCTCAAAATCGTGTTGTGCAGGCAGTCTCAGTGGAGCGCAGAACCGAAATCCTCCTAGGAAAGAGCCGTGAGGAGGTGTCTGGTGTTATGCAGCAGCTACAGGGTAGAGAGTAAACTTATCTCAGAAAACCAGTGGCCTCCAGTGAGAGTAGTGCGACAGCTGCTGCAGGGCGAGCCCAAGGAACCGTGGTGTCTATCCTGATGTTCTGGTTGCACGCGACCACAGTCGAGATCAGTTGTTGCAAGATCTTGCAGCTGTAGTGGAAGGACGAGATAAAGTTTTAGTTGAGCTGTCTTGCCTTTTCATTTTGGGAAGTCGCTTCTGTCCAGGTGGCGAATCTAACATGGAAGAAGCTCGATCAAACCTTGAGGCAAGTTTTGCAATGAGGCTGAGATTGTTTCACTGCTGTTTCTTTTGCTGACCAGTGTTGTTCCACTACTGTTTCACTGGGTTCACTGGTGGTTATAGATGAAGCTACAAGCTAGGGAAGTAGGCGTGTTACCTCCACGTTCATTGGGTGCTGTATGGTGTGTTCTTGTTGGGGGATCCACAGCAACTTCCTGCAACAGTAATTAGCTAGGCAGTAGGCATGTTGTAGTAGTAGAAGCCTTTTGAGCGCTCCAACAAGCAGGTGGCCCAACTTTGTTGTTATCTGTCCAGCATCGATTACACCCTCAAAGTCGGGATTCTCCTTCAAGATATTTTGTATCAAAATCGATTAAGTGACAGCAGGAGTGAGGCAGGCTCTCATGGCGAGGGGTGAAAGGAGAGAGAGGGTGCAGGAAGGAGATCGATGAAGGATAGAGGAATTAAAAAGAAACTTGGATGTAGTTGGTTTAAAGGCAATAAAATGGTGCATGCTTTTGTGTAAGGGACAGATCACACCCACGGGCACAGGAGATCTATGCAATGTTGGAGAAAATGTCTTGGGAGATGAAGGTAGCAGGATATTTCTCAGATCCAGAGCTTGCATTGAGTTGTATATCCAAAAAAAAAAAAAAATCGATTCGTGACAGTGGGAGTATTACCAGAAGACCTGATGAAATTTATTGTTAAGTTTCTCTATTGTTTTCTTGCTGTCTTACGACGTAACCCATGGAAGAGAACCTCATAGAGGCCGACCTGTTTCATATCAGATTATTCATGAAGCACGTTTTACCTTGCAATTTTATGAGCTGTTTCAACGAGTCACTGATTTGGCAGGCATAAAGGTTCTGTTGGAATTATCACACCTTACAAGCTACAGCTGAAATGTTTGCACCGAGAGTTTGATGCTGTCCTCAAATCTGATGAAGGAAAAGGTTGTGTATCAATACGGTAGATGCCTTTCAGAACCAGGAGCAATGTAATCTGTATGTCTTGTGTCCGAGCTTCAAACCATGGTCGGTGTTTAGCTTTCTAGCGCAAGTGCTCTCGGACTGAGTGGTAAGCAGTTCGACTCTCACCCCCAAAGCAGCTGCATTGAAGCAATCTAGTGTTTGGACAGCCACCTATTGCATTCTTCTAGTCGTGCCTTCAAAAGGGAATCCTGGTGTGGTATATTGCAAGAAAAGACCAGTGAAGCAGAGGATAAAGCGGAAGGCGTGTGGCTGTAGCAGTCCCTGCTGGATGTTCACGACTGGTGGATGCGTTAAAACAGGCAAGATAGACTAACCATATACATAATATGCTAGTATCTAATAACCTCTTGAAATGAAACTTTTTCTTTCTAGAAATTGGTTTAAATCTGTGATTTTGTGGATTTGCGTTCAGTACATGGTTAACAGTTTGTTACTTCTGGATTTGCCTCTGTTGGTTGTTCTTGTTGACGTGATCAACCCATTTATATATATAAAAAACAAACAAAGGTTCTCAGTGTATGCTTTGATTGATCATATGAAATATATATATATATAAATATAATATATATATATATATATAATTTTAAAGTTACTTCCTTCTGCAAAAATGTCGCTGTTTCTTTTGTGAACCTGGGTATGTAATCGCCCCTAGAACGTTGCAGCGTTGACTAGTATTGGTTTCCTGTTATGTTGTTGCCCTAGAGGAAAACATACAGTTAAATTATTATTATTATTTTTATGATAAGCGTGATTATGCACTTCGTGTATTGTGCAAATTATTAGGGCTTTTGGAAATTAGAAGTTCAATATATATGCTTGTTAAGAAGGAAGTTTTGGGCCGAAAATATGTCCTGGGTTGATAGAAGGGCATAAATTATTGATAGAACCCCATTTTGATTCTACTCTTTCTATGAGTAAAATTTGATAAAATTAATGACCTTTATGGTGTTAAGATATGGTATGTTGATGATTCCTTGTGTGATCGATTTAATCATGTATAGACATAATGCCTTGATGGAGTAAGGTAATATCTTTCACGGTTCGTGAAAGTTAAGGTTTTCATCAACTGCTTAAGGTAACATGAAGTTCCTTAATTTAGTCAAACTTGTTTTGTACTTCCTTCTTGATGAGTGACCTTTCATTGCAAATTTAGAATGATTGTGATGGAAGGTCGTGAATATATTTTGTTGTCAAAAAGGGAAAAGAAGTTATGGAATAGTTTGTTTATGTGTCGAACGTAATAATTGTGATTACATCGTTATAGAAGTTCGTTATTGGAGGATATCTATCTTCAATGGTATATTATGTGTTTAATCTCTGCATAGGTTACCATAAACTTAGTGATGAGATGTAAATTAAGGAGAGTTGAGAGACCTTTTCCTTTGTATACATCGTTTATGATATTAGGAAGTGAGTTGATGTCGGAAAATTTCAACCAAGTCTAGATTCATGGCTATGTTCCTCTAAAACGGGAGGATTATAAATCTAAGGTATTATGAAAATTGCAAGGATGTGTTTAGAATGCTAGATTGCCTACTCAACTTGGGTATTAATGAGGCTTGTCGCTATTCCGGCCCTGGTTATGTTCAGTAGGTAAGCTGTTAGGCAATACCTATTCCGGACATTCTTACCGTCCTTTCCACTCATCCTTATTAGCTATGAAGTCACTTATTACCTAAGATATAATGGTTGTGGGTTTGAATATAAGATTTTCATCCTTTAAACCTTTTTGATTACATGATGGAACTTTGTTTTTACCCTCGTTGTTCGTTTATAGCCTATTAGGCCTATGGCCCTACGGAACGATTCCAAAACTATATTCTTTTTGGCAGCTAAGATCGGGTCTGGTTTTTATCTTTTGACTTCACCTTGAGAATGTGGATTGATGGGTTACACTTTAGATTTCAATCACGTAATCTACGGGATTACATGATTGAAATCCTAATACTCTCAACTCTTGTGTCTAATCATTTAAATTTCATAGTCTTGCGTATTTGGTTGTCAAACTTTTGTAGTTTTAGAGGTATTTTCATAACTAAAACTTATGGTTTTCTTCTTGTTGATATGTTGAAAATTATATCTTGTTTCAAAAGGTTGTTAGAGTTTAGAACTTTGATCCATTTCCTGAAATAGAATGTTTCCTTTCATGGTATTGTTAGCTAGTAGCTTATTATTGCTATGTATAGTCTTATCTTGCTCAGTTCTCGCGAACTGACTCAGGTTATTAATTGTTGCAGATGGCTTACGTGGTTAGATGATGGAAAGACTTGTAGATTATTGCATCAATCTTGGTTATGATGTTCCTTTGTACGAATGTGTATTATGTTATAAAATTTGGAAAGGGCCTTTGGACATTTTAGAAGAAGGGTCAGTGCCTAGTAAATGTATTGTAGAGTATTGTTGTTGTAACTGTTGAAACTTTGGTTTGTTTGGTTATCATGTGAAAGATGAAATTTGATTACCGCTTGGTTATGGGATATTCTAGTGAATTTTAACCCTTAGTATAGTAGCGGGGCTTGTCCCATGTTATTACTCTCTTGCTCCCTAGTCATGGTTCAATAGAGATAGTATGTCCCTTTGATTTGTGCATCATGTTGGAATGAATTGATATAACCTTGTTTTGTTTCCGCAAACGAGTACTGTTAAACTTTGCTCTTGAGTTAAAATGTTGAGTTGTAAATCCTCCTAAGGCTTAGTAGCAATGAGTTTGTAAGCACTATGAAGTGAGCTGGATAGTCCTGATAAAAGTTAAACTAAAAATTTATATATATGAATATATTATGTAGATGTGATCTACTTGATAACCTTTGAGACCTGGAACAATCAAGAGGAAACTATCTTTTGTAACGAAATATGATAACTTATTATTATTTTTTTTATTCAGCCAAGCTAATAAACATTATCCTTTTACAGTGAAATCTTAAATGATCTCATGGTGAAATCAATGGTTAGATTTTAGAAGATGATAGGATTTAATAAGTAGGAGGGAAATTGATTAATTTAAACCTTAAATCTCTCTCTATCGTTTGAAATGTTCTCCTTTGTCAAACTTAATTAAGTAAAGTCTAGATGGAACATTTAACCAATCTTGATAAACTCTTAACCTCAATAAAAGACTGATAGTAAACAATGTGACCCTGAAGGTAAAATTCTGTTGTCCTGTTCTGTTAACCCTTGCCTTGATTCATGGGATATTTCTTAAGCAAGGTCAAAATTTGATCCTTAAACAAGAAGGCTATTGTTATGAACCCTAAGCGGTACTTATCACTCAATCGGAGCTTATGCCTTCACCTGTGCAATAGAGGTGTGGAACATGTGTTAGTGGCTTGAGTAAGATTAATTAACCTTGTAAGAAATGGAAAATGTTCTAAAATCAAATGAATAAGAAAGATTTGGACATCAAATTGATGATCCCAGTTTAGAAAGCTTGGCCTTAAGCTATTTAGTCAACCGTTGAAAAGAAAGAAGTTCTCCCTTGTGAAAAGAATTGTGTGAATCATTACATGAAATTTTATAAGAACGTAAGTTAAGAATTAAGAGACACTTTAGTAAACAAGAAAATTTAACAAGAAATTCCTCATGGGATGCCCTAGCTGTGAGTGTGTCATGTGGATTGGACTTCCATGTTGTCTTGTCAAAAGAAGAGTACATTGTCCTTGATAGGTGTGAACGTTTCCGTGCTGACCTTGTGGTCTCCCCCGTAACAAGTGGTTCCTAGTGTTGGTTGTAACCTTGTGACGACATGTTGTGTCGTGTTGTGTCAAAGCAAGTCAAAAAAAAAAAAGTTATCCTGTATTTCACTGTGTTGTCCTTGTGTTGGTATTTTTGGTATGGGTTCCATGACAAAACCCATGCCTCCATGTATTAGTGTCCTTGTTGGGAATCTAGAAAGAAGTGAATACCTCATTAATTTGAGGTAGGTGAGAAAACAACCCAAAATGGTGAACTGATATTTTTAATTTTTAAGAACTATGGGTTGAGTACTGCAGACGTCGAATGAGATTTCCAGGTTCCTCTCTTTATCACCAAGTCCAAGATACCAGTCCAAAGTAATGGCATATCTGAAGGTCAAGGTGTCATTCTATCAAAAATGTGGGTTCTTGATCTATCACTCTTCGGAGTCTGGTTATGCATGCAACCTACTGAAATCCTAAATTGCGGACATTTCAGACATTTTTTTTAGAGAAAAATCCCTACCATCTATTGCCACCATTTACTTAAGAGTTCCGAAAGTATTGAAACCCACGAAGTTTGAAAGGTTAAAATGGTCCGAGACTTTTAGAATTTCGAATTTTAGACATTTCGGGAAATTTTGCATGTTTTGGGGCTGACAAGATTTCGTGAAAACTCTGAAGTCTGAAATCTTGAAAATTCTGAAAATCCAAAATTTCAAACTTTCAAAATTTTGAAATTTTAGACTTTTGCTCGCTATTTTCTAGTATGATTCCCAAGGTCGATCGAAACCTTGAATGGACAAAAATCGGAATTTTCAGACTTTCAAGTAATTCTGAATTATTCACTTCATTCTTTTACCATTTTGCGCAGTAGAACATTCCGAACCCCAAAAACCCTAAAGTTTGAAATTTTGGACTTCGGAATTTCAAACTTTTTTGACTCTTTTTCCCCTATTTTCCTAAAGTTGAGAAATTTCCAAAATTTGAAAACTTCAATGTTTTATCCATTGTTTTCCTCTTGAGCTCTAATCTTGTTTGACATTTCCATTGGCCAGTGATTTACCACCCTTGCATTTCCATGGTGATTCCGTCAGCAACCTAAATTTTAAAAATCACCTATGAGCTCACATGATTGAACCAACACTTCAATGTTTCCTGTGCAAGTTCGTGTTTGATCAATTTGGGATTATCTCCTAAAAGGATATTATGAAAAGTAAATGGGGTATGAGTGGAAAGAAAAATGAGTGGATCTAATTCAAACAAGCTGAGCTTTCAGAAAAACTAGAAAAGATTAATTATAGTTTCCAAGTGGCCACAAAATGGGCACTTGGGAGATGGGACCCCAATTTGAACAAGTTAAGACCCCACAGGAAGACCTTGGTGTAGAATACACCACAGAAAGTGGGAATTTTATGCTCCACACATATAGACCAAATGGTGTCAAATCACCTGCTCCTAAAGGTGGAGTGGAATGAATCCCCCATTGAGTGTTGATTTTTCAACTATGGGTAAATGAGGTGAAAGCCAATGGTAGCCTTTCCTAGTTGAATAATTGCATGAAATGGGGTATCAACATACCATTTCTGTCCGTCCACCAGGGGTGAGAGGAACACACAAAAATATTGTGCAACATGTGGTCAGGGACCGAATTGAGCACTATAGTGATGTCGACCTGATCCTGGTTGGTTAGCTGATATCGAGCTGTAAGATCAGACCAAGATAAATAGGAATGAGAGTGTTTACAAAATAAATCTTTGATGGTGAAAATTTCACGTTTGAAAAGTTTTTAGCACAGGAATCCTCAGGATGTCTGTAAAATACTTATCTCAAGCCTGAAATATCAGACCACCACTAAGGTAATATGGTTAATGGAAAGGATTTACGAAATCCATCACCTTTTCATTGAAGCCATGGTTTGATATACTCCCATGCTTTCCAAATGATTTTAAGCACAAAGGTGCCAACAACTTTAACTGGTACCGGAGAAATAAGAAGGTTGATAAACCCTAGACCTTTCCAAGAAGGGGGGTTGTAAGGTGATCCTTATTCGATGTCATGGTGTAAAGAGAACTTTCCACACTTCTTGGCCTTGGATGCATTGAACAATCCATTTACAAATTTCCCACCCTTGAAACTATATGTCAATAAGGCCCAACCCCCTAGAGTTGTGGGGAAGGAAACATATCTCCCAAGCAACACTATGAAAATCCTTTGCTAGTGGAAGTGTTAGCCCAAAGAAAGGATTTGAGGAGATTCTCCAGTTTCTTAATAAAGGCTTTGGAAGGAACCCAATAGGAGGAGTAATAAATGTGCTTGAACTCTAGGACTTTAGACCAAATTTGGAATTTTCCTGCCAAGGACAAGAGGTCTTGTGATCCAATAATCCAATTTTTTTCCACCCATTGAATAACGTACTGCCACATCTCAGCTGATGAAGCTTAAAAGGAAAAGGGGATGCCTAGAAATTTAAAAATTTCTCCATGTGCAAGAATCTTCCACTCAAAAGAGGCTAGCTAATCAGGGATTGGGATGAAATATTTCTGGTAGCAATGAGTTTTTCTACCATTGAATGGAAGAACCATACACTAAATAAAAGATATCAAGGAAGTGCATGGGATTGACAAATATTGGATTTATCCTCAATAAGAGTGAGAAAGGAATCATATGCGAAGTGACCATTAAGTAATTGATAATTGTTCACAGAAGGTAATAAATTCCCCTTAACGAGTTCCTTGATTTTTGGCTGGGAACAAAATAATTTGTGATAAAGCCTTCGATACTAGCAAGCTATTATTTATATATTATAACAATGGATTTGAAAAATATGGAATTGCATAGAGCTTCTCATCAACATACAATTGTCTATAGTTCATATGTTTAAATTCGGTACAATATTATGCTCGCCCATTCCAAATGAGAAGAATATTCTAACTAGAGGGTCATTATGATTCTTCCAATAAATATAATCAAGATATCTTACAACTCTTGATCAATCTTATGTATATATTACACATTCTCATATAAATTATATACACACTACACATAATGCACTCACATCATAAAGGGTTGTTATATGGGTTGACCATATGTGCTTCAGTCTTCCAACCACTTCTACTTTGAAAGATCCCTAGGTTCCAAAATTAGTCTTTCACTACCATCTCCATTTAGAATTTTGGAAACCTTTAAAACCCATCTTATTGTTCCCTTCATCTTTTCCAATTTTAGAAACCTTTAGAACCCATCTTATTGTTCCAACCATGTTTCTCTATTTATGAAATTCAAAGGATAATTATTTAGTGGAGAGGGGACCATAGTCTAATATTGTTTAAATGTTAATTTTTTGGGGGGTTGAGGATTTTCTGCATAATTCTACCAAACATTATCAAATATTAGGAAATAAAGACTTCATTCTTTGAAGTGTTATTTGCTCAAAAGTATAATTTTTTAGAAACATTTTTGACATCTAGTCCTTTTAGTTATGATTTTTCTTGGTAACCTAAAATGAATAGAAAACATAAATATTCTTTGGATCTCATGGAGCATTGATGTTGTTTGACAGAATGCACTCAACAAGTATTCAATGCGACAACCTATGCCAAAAATCCTTTGCCTTTTCTTGCAACAAACTTAAGTTTTTTTTTGGTTGACCATAATCCCTTACATGTTTTATGTAGTTTGTGGCCCGATCGAAACTCATTAATCCAAAAGAAGAGCTTATGTGTTCTATAGATGTAAAGATAAAATAAGTGAAACAATAAAGCAACTCTATCAAGATAATTCTCCATCAATGTATTAAATAAAGAAATTCTATGATTGGGATTTGACGGAGATTATTTCTTATGCGGTCAAATGACCGGACATAATATTAGGGATAGCCATTATTTCGAGACCCATGAAGGGATTTAACGTTATTAGGTACACTAAAGAAGTATATAGAAAAATATTTAAAACACTAATTTTGGAGAATCTTTATTCAATGAGTGTAATGTATAGTGATTATAATATGCTTGAATTTGCAATTTATTTTTATTTTAAAATATTTGAATTGTCATTTTAGTACATTAATAGTAGTGAATTATTTATTTTTTGATAAAAAGAGATCTTATATTATATTAATTCACTAAGATACAAGATAGACTTTCACAAAAAAGCAGGTGGTATGAGAGCACGCCCAAAAACCACAAATGAGAAAACAACGAGAAAACTAGGTCAGAGCCTAGGAGAACAACAAACTAGGAAATGCCTAGGAGATTAATAGAACAAAAAATTAAGCAGGAGCGGGAAAATTTCCTAAAGCAAGAGGATCATGGTCGTAACCAACATGACTGCAGGAGGTCCTTATCGACATCCAGAATGTCCCAATGAGTGGGATTTTCTTCTTCATTTTCTGCCTCCTCCTGAGTGGGGATGGTGAGAGAGAGGTGGGGGAAATTTTTAGAAGGCTTCAGTGGTGGTGGGGATAGATTCCATCCATTAGGTGTGTTCATCTTGGGGGTAGGTGGTCAGGCCCCCCACCCGAGATGATGAGCATGGGGACCCCCAGCCTTGATGGCGAGATGGTGGTGAGTGACTCCTGCTAATGCTGAGAGTTGGGCGAGTGATGAGCTCGACTGAATAAATGCCATTGAGAATGGTTGTGACGACAACCACGCCATGCAGTGAGGAGCGTCGAGATGGCAAGGCTAGTTCCCAAGTTACATTGAATGGAGCATCCCCCCAATTTTATAACAAATTCTAAAGGTGGTCCACCTCAAAGGAGACTTTGTTTGGTTTGACTTGAATCTATAACAACACATTGGAGATAAAAATAGACCATATAGAATAATTTTGATCAACTTAATTACAATGAAAAAAGCATTTCTTTCTTTCCATATGTAAAATAGAATTTCCCCTTTGAAAACATGCCAAATTTGGGAAAATATAGGAAAAATATTAGGATTATCTCCTAAAATGATATTATGCAAAGTAAAGCAATGGGGTCTGAGTGGAAAGAAAAATGAGGGATCCAATTCCAAACAAGCTAAGCTTTTAGAAAAAAATAAAATATTAATTATAGTTTCCAAGTGGCAACAAAATGGGCACTTTGGAGCTGAGGCCACAATTTGAAGATGTTAAGACCCCAGAGGAAGAGCTTGTTTCAAAATACACCACAAAAAGTAGGAAATTTTATTCTCCACACATATATACTAAATGGTGTAAGATCACCTACTCTAGGAAGATGAAGTCGAATGAATCCGCCATCGAGTTTTGAGGTTTTTGAGTATGGGTAAATAAAATGAAATCCACTAGTAGCCTTACCTGGCTAAGTAACTATGAAATGGGTTATCAACATACCATTTTTGGTCAATCCAACAGGGGTGAGAGAAATGCAAAGAAATCTTGTTCATCACATGGTCAATGACAGATTTGATAAGTCTAGTGATGTCAACTTGATCCTGCTTCGTTAGCCAATATCGATATTTAAGCTCAGGCCAAGAGAACCAGGATTGAGATTTTTTACAAAAGAAACCTTGGATAGTGAAAATGTCACACTTGAAAATTTTTAACCCAAGAATCCCCTGAGATGTCTTTAATATGATTATCTTGAGCCGTAAAAAATTGGTGAACACTATTGGGAATGATGGTTAGTGAAGAGGTCATTACGAAAACCATCGCCTTTCCAGTGTAGCCATGGTTTGTGTTTTCACGTGGATCATGAACCCATTGAATATCTTGTTCATCCCGTGCAACGTTAGAACATCCCCAAGATGTGGGACCTTGTCACCTTGGGGTGAACCTCCAGATAGGGCCGAATTCCTTTGAAAATTGGAACACTCACTTTAAGATTAACATCCAAGGCTAAAACATTTGAAACTAATTCTATCTACTCCACTGAAGAGCTTAAAGTAAGAGATAACAACAAGGAATAAGGTGATGCACTAAGTATTTTGAACAAATAGACCCACTTAAATGAACAATCAACTACCCAAAAAAATAAATCGATATGCACATGTCTTTCAATCCTATTCTATTCATGCCTATAAATAATAATGCAACCTTGTAACAAAAAGGAAACAACTTTTCCACAACTGATATAAAAGTAACTATATCACTTTTCACATGAATTAAAACAAGATAACTGGGATAAAGGAAGATTAACCAATCACATCAAGGAATTAAACATTCACAAATTATATATTGATCAATGATTAACACAATAAACCAAATGTTTTCATGGAAAAATATTGTTTTGAATATAACTGAAAGGCTCAAAGTATATGAAGCACTCTTTTAAGCTTCAAGAGTAACTTCTCCAAATGATATATATCCCTAAACTTAATGCAACTTAACTATTTATAAGTTCCAAAGGTTGAGCCATTACAGCCAAACCTTAACTAAAAAATTACTAAAAATAGAGTATAATAAGTTCAAGGGAACATGCTCCCATAAAAATAGAAAAGTTGTTTCTAAGGTGTGACTAATTCAACCCTACAATTTTGACTAATTCGAAGCTTAGAGCCATCCCAATCATGGATTGGCTCAACATCAAATTGCATCATCTTTCTCTTGTTTAGTTTTCCCCTGATCTTCCTCTTCCCACATAGCCATCTGATTGTTGGTAGTCAATGAAATGTTTGATGATTCCCTATAACTCTCCTTCCTCTCAGTCCACAAGCATAATGATTTACCACATCTGTTGTATCAATCTCCCTTGCAATTTTAGCTGATAACCTTTTCAACTTATTCACCACTTTCTTCAGCTGATTTATTAAATTATGGCATGAGACCAACCTGTCAATTGAAATTGCTATTGAAAGTTTTAGTTATTTCATCATCTTCCTTTACCAAATATTTGAAATTTGATTTAATTTGGTCCACTGGAAGAGAATCAATATTCTCATTGAAAAACTTGTAGTTGATATTATCAAACTCCTTCTGAAATATCATTTAAACCGTCCATTATTTCCATGCCTTTGTCATCCAATTTCTTAATCAAATCCTGCAACACTTGGGATCTAAATTCCATGGCCTTCTTAAACTCAAAAAATTTAGAAACATCATCAATTACTCCTTCTTGAAGGAGTAAATCTGGGTCCACATCTCTAATCTCACTCCATGTAGTTAAATTTATATTCAAATTATTAATATCCTTAGAGAGAATTTCATCTATCCTGCAAATAGAAGTCCTCTCAGTTTGTAAATCATTATATAATTCAACAGTTATTTTAACCAAAGGATTAGCTTCCTGAAGCATTCGTTCTATCCATACATCCATTGATCTTCCCTTCTGACCTATCTTCTCAATTTCATGATATGAAATATCATCTAAACTATAAGAAACTGTCACAGCAGTTGTAGTTGAAGGATCAGTAGTTGGAGTGGGTTGTGTTACTTTCCTTAATAGAGTAGTGAGTTGTTCAAAATTCAACTTTAATTCATCTTTGGAAACCTTTATCTTTATCATATTTCTCCAAAAAAATTTCCAAGGGCCACCTGAACATCCTGTTTGGTGCCTTCATGTGTTGCCTTCCCTAGTGAAAACCTAGAGATCTGATAATTATTGTTGTTATAGTTTCTTTAGTTTTCCCCTCAACGAGGGTGGCTACTTCCACGATCCTTTCTCCTGATCAGTTTACTGATAAACTAGAGATGATATTTGGTCATTTGTCCTGTCTCTTCAGAGTAGGTTCTAGCACACTCATATCTATCACATCTATAATAGGAACCTTCTTCTTCTACTTTGGTGTTTGGAGATATAGCCATTAAGGTATAGTGGACGCAGATAAAAATGGCATGGTTGATTTAGCACCTGGAGCACTAGATAAAACAATAGAACTAAAAATATTAGTTGGCAATGAAACAGAGGTGGTAATGATAGAAGGGGTGGAAGTATGAATAGCCTCAGGAGTGGATGCAATAAGACTGGAAGTTGAAATGGAAGGAAATTAAAGTTATTGAGAAAGTGGAGTAGAAACTGGAGAAATAATAATTTCCCTTACTGAGAGGACAAGAAGGGATGAAAATACTTGGGTCATGGATGGAGATGGAAAAGAAGAGAGGAGTGAAGGAGTAGAGGATAATGATTGGGAAAGTGGAGCTGAAGATAATGGAAATGGTAATGAAGAAGGGGGTGGTAATTCTTATGACACAACCAGAGAATCACTAACTTTGAAAACCTTTATTACTTGTATTTTAGGGGA
The DNA here is from genome assembly GCA_019776745.2 of Taxus chinensis. Classification (NCBI taxonomy): domain Eukaryota; kingdom Viridiplantae; phylum Streptophyta; class Pinopsida; order Cupressales; family Taxaceae; genus Taxus; species Taxus chinensis. The sequence goes on along the minus strand of JAHRHJ020001565.1, from coordinate 312,880 downwards.
AACAACCTTGGCAATGGAAATTTTGGAAGAGAGGAACTCCCAACAAAAAATGAGATCTTCCTTGGAACTATATTGGCCTTTTGAGTAGACCTTTTACCTTTTGTGGGTGTAGGGAGACTCTATGTTGGTTGGGATTCTACTCTTATAGATTGATCTATCCCTTTTTGTGAAATTCCCAAGGTAGCCAACCAATCATATGTCCTTTGAAGAATGGGCCCGCCCTTTCCTTAGTATTGCAAAGTTCTTCCTTGGACCAATCTATCAATGGAAAAGGTTGATTGAAAACATTATTGTTCCTGTACACTTGATCCAATACTTCATCATCATCCTCCATCCCTTCTGGAATATCTGCAATACTGAATTAGATAACCTCATTCAAAGTCAACCTTTCATATTATCATTTCCTAATGATAACCTCATCCTGAAAATGAATCCAAATATCCTCTAGCTGAGGCACATGAGAACTAGCCAACCCTGTTTCACTGAATTTACCCCAGTAATAGAAGTTGGTGCTGGGATGGAAAGTTCTCAAAGTAACTTCTGACATTTCTCCATCCACATTATTTGCTTTATAAATGCTGGCACATGTATATCTTCCTATTGAAATAGGAAACTAAACTCCCACCTTATTTCGTTTGTTTTGAATTTTTTGATAATCCAACAATTGTCAAACCAATTCTAATAAAACCCATTTGTCAGTAGGACATCTTGGTAACTTGCTTGGGGCACCCAAGAAACCAGGAATCCTGATGTATGTAAATTTTGGGAACTAAGATAGATGGCTCCCCATTCCTACTACCTCTTTAAAAGCTTCATCATAAATCCTTCGATTATACAAATCCTTTATCAAAATGATAAAGGAGGACAAAAAAAAGGAATCATTGAATCTACGAAAATGTTTGTTACCTTCTTCAATTGTAATTTAAGGATAAAAGGGATAAATCCATGACACACTTCTGACACCTTTTGTGTTCAAACCATTGAATTCCCCCATGGCGGCGGTAGCATAAAAAAGGAAGGAAGTCATGAAGAAGTTTTTAGACATTAAAACATTGCCCAATTGAAAATAAATTGAGTTGTTGATATGTTCCCCCCATCGTATGAACTCCTTATTCTTCTTGATAGTAGAAATGTAGAGGAACATCCATTCCTGAAACTCCTTCATGGAAGTGAGACCCAAAATTTGACTCAACAATACAATAAGATCACTTACTTCGTAGATGAAGTCTGAGCGGAATAATGTTTTAGGAAGCTTAATGACACTCTTGGCCAAGTAACTCTTCATTATTACCTTTTTCCATAGTTCATTTTCTTTTTCCCAATGTTCCACGATGAATTTTGGTGAAATTATTGCATATCCTTCAACATCTGGAAGTTTAAATAAATCCTTCAAATAAATCAGCATCCAACCTGATTACAACCTTTTCCATCATCATATTTTACCGATTCACAATCCTTATCAAAATGGGTTTCCGTTTCTAAGATGAACTCAAGACAATGCATGGACAAAGGAAAACCTATAGTGAGAGTGAGCCCACTGTCGAATATGGCCTACATCCAAGGATTCTTATTAGGAGCTTTTAATCTTTCCTAGAAATCTAGAAAATCTATTTGTCCAAGGTCAGTATCTCCAATATTCCCCAAATCTAAGATATGGCATGAGTGAGGAGTAACTCCTAAAAATGTGTACTTCATCTTTCCTTTGCCCTTTGATGAGGAGGTGGACATTTAATTCAGAATTTGGAATCTGAATGGCCTTTGGAAATTTTGTAAAAAAACTATAAAGGCTCTGAAATGCCGAAGTCCGAAAGTCCAAAAACAACAACTCTAAAAAGGCTTTGGCTCTAAATTATAAACCTCTGAAAATCTAAAAGGACAGACCTCTGAACCTCTAAAAATAAACCTCTAAAATTCTGAAAAGGTAGAATTCCGAAACCCCAAAATATTTAAAACTCTGAAACTGTGAAAAATAGAGTTCTGAAACCCCAAAATATTTAAACCTCTGAAAATCTAAAAAGAAGAGTTCTGAAAAGGTAACTACAAAATTTGAAATCGTTAAAGGGGACAAAATGAAAATTGAATGCTTGTGAATATTTGGAAGAAATTGGTGCACTAGTTTTTACTAGATGCCTACAAAAATTGGGATTTGCAGTTTTGGAAATTAGATGACATGGCTAAAGGAAAAATGGTGGATGATGAGGTTTCCATTTTGAAACAGGAAAAAAGAACAAACAAAAGAGAAATAAATAAACGAAGAAAACCCAAAATGATCATAAACCAAAAATAAATAACCTAAAAAAAACTTACCTTGAAAATGATGCCTTGAAAGTACAAAATGGTGTGGTAAAATCAGTGTCAGAGAAAAAGCCAGTTGAAAATGATAGGTAAAAATTTGATTTTATAGATAAAAACCTAGAATTAATGCTCGAAAGCTGACACATTGGGGGTAGTTGAAAATTAAATGCTCATAGAAGCTCCAAAATTACAAAAACCTGAAACTCTGAAATGGAATGCGATTTTTAAATACGAAACCTTAGTCTGAAACCCTAAAAAGATGAAGTTCCAAAATTTTAGAACTTTAGTGTTTCAGACTTCGGAACTCGGGGGAACAAATTATCAAAAGGTGACTTGAAACTCTAAAACCTGAAAGTTTTCAAGTTCCTAAATTTTGGAACTTTGGAGTTTGAAACTTTGAAAAATGGAAAGGATTTTTCCAAAAATCAATGTGAAACTTTGAAACCTGAAAGTCTGAAGTTTTGAAATTTTAGAACTTCATAATTTCAGACTTCAGAACTTCCAAGTTGAAAAAAGTGAAAAAATGCTGAAAGATGACTTTGAAACCTAAAAGTCCAAAGTTTGAAGTTTCAAAATTTCATACTTTTGGATTTCAGAACTCCAAAGTTAAAAATTTTGTTTCATAGTGGCTTGTTCAAAAACCCCGAAAAATAAACCCCGAAATTCGAAGTCCTAAATTTATGGACTTTTAGAGTTTCATAAAACTCAAAAATTTCAAACCACTTTTGGGAGAAAGAATTTAGTCAATTTTTAAAACATCCTCCTTTTAAAGTAAAATTTAAATGTTAACATTTTTGGCAACCTCCAAGGAATGCTTGCTTGTTAAGATTTAGGCCAGTATCCTTATAAAAACCATTGGGTAAAAGAGTCCTGAAAGAAGAATACATTCAAAGCACACACTAAAAAAAGAAAAAAGAAAAGAAAACATCACAATGTGTGAAGCACTTGGAGGAAAAGACAAAACAAACATTGTACAAAAGAAAAACTGTCGTCAAAAGAAAGCTTTGAGATGAATCCCATTCACATGGATGGGAAATTCTTCTCCATTGAGTCTTGATAAGAAAAATGAGTTTGCTTCCTTGTAACTTGTGATAATATATGGCCTTCTCTAGAGGGAATTAAATTTAGCATGCATACCCAGCTTGGCTGTGTCAGCATCCCATTTGAGAACCAAATCTCCTTTATGGAACTCTTTTTTAGACATCCCTTTGTTGAAAGATATTTTAACCTAAGACTAATGTTATTCTAGAGTCTTCATTGTTTATTCCTTGTTTCTTCTAGCTCCATTAATTTGGAATACCTGATGGTCATTGAATCACTTTCCATAAGTTCCAGTTGATATGCTAATTCCAAGGAAGGCAGTTCTAGAGATAGTGGGAGCTTGGCTTCCCTTCCATAAACTAGCATAAATGGTGAATTTCCAATAGCCCTTCAGATGTGATCTGGTCTACCCACAAGGTGGTTTTAAGCTAAGTGCACCAAGTTATTCTATTGGTTTCCATTGTATGCTTGATGATCCGTATGAGATTTTTGTTACTGGACTCAGCTAATCCATTTCCCCATGGGTAGTAATTTGATGAGTTTTTTAGATAAACCTCATTCTTGATAGCCCATTCAGTTAATTTCAAACCCAAAATGCCATTGCATTATATGAAATTACTGTGAATGGAACACCAAAATGTGTCATTATTCCTTCCAGAAAATCAAGAACAACATTTTCATTTCCTTCTTTCAGTGCCATGGCTTCTTTCCAACAAGTGAAATAGTCCTTCGCAGTTAGAACCCATTTATGGCCATCACTAGATGGAGGATTAAGCATTCCGATGAAATCTAGTCCCCACTGAACAAAAGGTTGATCAACCTGAATTGGGTGAAGAGGGAGGGATTCCAATCTTTTTTTCCCTATGAAAAAGGCACATTCCTTGCATTTCCTTACCCAGAGATGAGTATCCTTGAATAAATTTGGCCAATAGTAACTAGGCCTCATGATTTTTACCATAGTAGTCTTTATAGATTAATTTCCTCTAAACAAACCATTGTGAAATTATTGTGAAATCTTTTCAATTATTTCTAACCCTATACATTGAAATAGAACACCATTTAAATCTCTATAAAAAATAACATTATCCACCAAGGCATAAGGAATGGATTGAAGATGGAAACTTTTGCCTTTGATTTTTATCCATGTTAGTAGGATATATCCCTAACAGGAGGAAATTTTTCATCTTTGACAACCAATCAACCTGGTCATTTTCCTAAGGTTCATTCAGGAGCACTATGTCTTTTCCATCCTTTGTATCTAGATCTATAGCCAACTGTTGACATAGACCCTTACCCCTAACTAGCTTAGTGACTTTAATGTGTACATCGTATTCCATAACTTTAGTAACCCATCCAACACATTTTTCATTCATGTCTTTATTTAGTAAAAATTCCTTAACTCCGAGATGAGACACCATCAAATTTACTTTGTTGTTGGATAACATATGTTTGAATTTATTCAAAGCTCAAATGATAGCAGAGACTTGTTTCTCAACAAACTAATAATTTAGCTCATATTCTTTTAGGGATTGACTAAAGAAGACAATCGGTTGTTTTGTTGATTCATTATTTTGTTGGGTGAGGATACCTGAAATGCTCTCTTGTCCTGCAAAAGCATAAAGAATAAAATATTTATCAAACCTAGGGTTCATCAATGTGGGAACTTGAGAAATTTTTGTCTTAATGGCTTAAAAAATATCTTTCCATTATTTTGTCCATGAGAAAGGCATGTTCTTCTTCAACATGGTTGTCAGTGGTTTAGCCAATGCTACGAATTGAGGGATAAATCTTCACATGAAATTTATGGTTCCAAGAAAACTTTGGAGACCCTTCTTGTGACTTGGGAGAGATAAAGACACAATTGAACGAATCCTAGCTGGATTGATTGATAATCCTTCCACTAAAACAACATGCCCCAACAACTTCCCATCGTGCACTGTAAAAATACATTTCTTAGGATTTAGTGAATTACCAAACTCCATACACCTTCAGAAAACCTTACTTAGATGTGTTATGTGGTATTTTTCATGTTTAGATTATATAGTTATATCATCAACGTAAACTAATATGATATCATTGATTAGCCCCTTAAATTCCATGTCCATGGCTCTTTAGAAAGTAGCACCAGCATTGGATAATCTAAATGACATTTTATCATAGGCATATGTACCCCACTTAGTAGTGAATGTTGTCTTGAATTGATCAGATTACTTAACCAAGATTTGATTATATCCATAATATCCATCAAGAAATGAAAACCTTTGCACTCCTGCTATTTTGGAGAATCTTCTCCATCGATGGAAAAGGATAATGATCTTTCAATGAGGCACAGTTCGGATCTCTAAAATCTACGCATATCTGAATTTCTCTGTTCTTCTTCCTAACAGGGACTAGATTGATCACCCAAGATGAATGCTTGATAGGAAAAATTATACAAAGCTCAATGAGTTTGGTGAGCTCCTTCCTCATTAGGGGCTCGGTTTTAGGATTAATTGGCCTTTGTTTATGACAAAATCGCTTGGCATGAGGGTCCAGTTCAATAGTATATTGTGCTAGACCTGGATCAAAACCATGCAGGTCTTTGTAGCTCCACGCAAAAATGTCATGATACTCTTGAAAAATTTTGATGAAAGATTCGTTTTCTTGAACTACATACTTTACCAATCTTCAGAAAACTTTCATTTGCTACCTCAACTTCCTCAAGATCTTCTTCTTTGACCACCATGTTAGAGTTTTACCTTTTGGCTTGATCATCTGAATTGAAGATGGATTCCAGAGTAACTAATCCTTTTGTGATCTTGTTTCTTTTCAATTGTATGATTTGATCATTACATATGCTTCTTGCAACTTAGCTTGACCTTTCATGGAAAACTCAAACTCTTCTTGTAGAAATAGGACAATTTTTTGGTCACTATTGAACACTTTCCATCTACTTACATTATCAAGGAGTGCAAGTCGAACCACTATTTTGACATATTTCTATCCTTATTTTGTGATATCAACTGGTATGTCATATTAAGATCCAATCATAGAAATCCTATCAACATCTTGATTTTTTATTTTTAGAAACAACATGGATCCTAAAAGATTTGAAATATTCAATTAAATCCAAGACTTGGTTCTTGTATGATCTTAGAATATAATTTTTGGATGCACTACGTGCCATCACTTGATGAAATACTAACTCACCATCTCCAAAAACATTCAGGTCTTTAATACCCCTCTTTTGATCAAGAAAATTCCTTGCACAAGGGCCTCGTATTGTGCCACATTGTTAGTGTAACTGAAATGCAACCAGAAATATGAGAATTATTTATATCCTTCTAGAAAAATTATCATAACACTGGAACTAGATCCATTCCTACTCCTCTAGCCATCGAAGAACAATTTCCATAGTCCCTTAGGATTGCTTTGTGTTTTGACAAGTTGTGGTATGGTTGTACCTTCTTCATGGATGTAGTATGTGCCCAATCCCATCTCCTCCAACAATAGTAAACCAACTTCTTCCTCTGCCAACAGATCAACATAGGGATCGTACTAATGATCTCCACTCACTTCATCCAACACATTATCAGGGACTTCTTCCACAAGAGTTGGTTGGTTCATGATTAGAAACTTCTTCCTCTTGATCATGGATGGTATAATTCCCATTTATAGGACTAGCCATGTAGGGTTCTACATGATTATGGAAAATTGGGTCCTCCCTTATAGTCACTTTGGTTCTGTATCAAGTCCTAAGAATCATATGTGACCAATTAGATGATAGATAACCACCCATATTGATAGTGAAATCTCGTGATAGGAAGATGGCAAAGAGAGGAGGGAGATCAATGATTGATATGTCTTGGGTGAACGAAAAACTTGGGCATGCATGGATTCTAAGTTGAATTCCTTTGATGATGCCAATAGTCTTAACGATTGTGTCATCCAGCTTAACAACTCCTTTTTCAACCAGAGTATATTGTATTCCTAACATCTATAATTTGTTTGGGCATAATGAGCTACTGGCACCATAATCAATCATGTAATTATGTACCAAATGATCAAAAATGATCAAAGAATATAGAATGGTGGTGGTTTGTTCCCTGAAAGGAATAATTTTCCCTTCTGGTTGACACAAACTTGTTAGCAATTGTTGCTCCATGACCCGATGATCATTCAGTTGTACCAAAATTGTTCAAAGCCTCTCACAACAAGTTTCTCTAAGAAGGAATTGAGAGTGCATCCCACATAGTAACACTCATGTTAGTCTTCTTCATTTTTTCCATAATACTGAAGGGAATTGGTCCTACTTTTGCTAATTTTTCTTTAGAATCATCTTTTAGAAATTACTTGCTAGGTACCGTGATGCCTGAAGATCCATCTCTTTTTTGAACTTGGCTACATGTGTTTCTACTAGATTTCTTTCCCACATCTTTATCAACAACCACTTGTAGCTGAGGCTATGAAGTGGATGATTGATCAGATTTGGAAGGTTGAGATTCCATTTCTCTCTTTTTGGAATGAGTATTTTCTGCCAATTGATGAGGAATTTGTATTCAACCTGTAAAAATCTTCTTCTTGTCAATTTAGCAAAGTGGTTTCTTCAGGTGTCTATGTAGTTGATCTATTATTTCCTACGTAGATGAATTTTCTTTTGGCTCTGAAGGGGCATATATATGCTTTGAACCATAAGGGCATGGCTAAGAACTCCATTGGGGAAAATATTTTTATTGTGAGGTTGAGAACAGGGATAACACCATTCATAATCTTGAACTAGATTATTATGGACGAGTACAATAGCTTTAGAATAACTAGTAGCAAGAGGATTCCTAAAATTTAGAGGTCTAACATTCACAGCTTGACCCACAACTTGGTTTTGAGGCTTATTATTCCCTTGAAAAGGAGGATGGTTAGCCTGATACTGCTGATTTTGTGGCTGGTATGGATGATTATATTGAATTTGTTTCCTTTTGAGTGCAACAAGCTCGTTCCCAAAAGTTTTGCACAATGACTTGACTTTCAAATAGGTCATTTGAAGGGGTTTGGGGGTAGACTTAACTACTTATTTGTAAGCTATTGGAATGGGAGAAATGGTAGGCTGAGTGATTTGTAAGATCTGAAGACAATGGCATTGGCAGTCGTGGACCTATCTTTCATCCTGAATCAAGGAATTCTCAGCTCTTATGGGAACTTCATAGGCATCAGGTAATATAGTCCCTCCCATGGACTAGATCATAACTTCTACATCGATATTCAAGGCTCACAAATAGTACAAGAATGCATTATTTGGAGAAGGCTTTATGAGTGCCAGAATTCTATTCCAAGTCCTTTGGAATCAAAAATTGAAATCACTCATGTATTCTTGGGGATATCTCTTTATGGTAGTGAGTTATTCCAAGAGTGACAGGTTATCACTCTTGTCTTCAAAATGTTTACATAGATTTTCTCCCCCAACAGATCCCAAGTGGTAATAGTTCTACCATCCTAAACCCACAAAACCACTAAAGTGTTTTTCCTTGAAGGAAGTGGCAAGGAGTTTTAACTCACAACATTGTCTTCTATGATATTATGTACTGCGCAAATGTTGGATACATCAAGAATATGTTTCTATAGAGTGATATGAGTTTCCCCTATATGTAAAAGGGTAAATTTTGAGTGTTCACTAGGTATAGAATCACATTGATCCAACTAGAAGAGGATTGCTTACATTGAAAGGAGGAAATACTTGGTTCCTTGCAGCCATTCTACCAACAAGAGGTTGATTATTCCTAGGTGGAGGGAATACCTTCCATAAGGAGGAGTTGAATGACCCCTATGACGTGATGCTACAACTGGTGATGTTGAAATGCCTCTTCTTCTTCTCCTTGGAGGAGACAAATGATAACTCGATATGTTGATAATTTCCTTCTCATCTCATAGAAATCTTGTTTGAATTATTCACATAAGTTAACACACTGAGATATGAAATCTAGAGATATGGAGTCATCAAGTACTTTGATTTATGAAAGTGAAAGAGAAGTACCAACTCTTGGTACCCACCAGGCGTGCCAAAAATTGTTGTCACGTGGATCATGCACCTATTGAATCTCTAAGTGATCCCATGCAATGTTGAAACATCCCCAAGGTGTGGGACCTTTTTGCCTTGGGATGAACCTCTAGATAAGCTTGAATTCCTTTGAAACTTGGATCACTTGATTTAAGATCAATATGCAAGGCTAAAACATTTGAAAATAATTATAATCTACTCAACTGATGAGCTTAAAGTCAGAGATAATAGAAAGGAATAAGGTGATGCACCAAGTATTTTGAACAAATAGACCCACTTAAATGCACAATCAACTACCCACAACAATATATTATATGCACATGTCTTTCAATCCTCTTCTATCCATGCCTATAAACAATAATGCAACCTTGTAACAGAAAGGAAACAAATTTTCCACAACTAATATAAAAGTAGTTATATCACTTTTCACATGATTTGAAACAAGATAACTTAGATAAAGGAAGATTAAATAATCACATCAAGGAATTAAATGTTCACAAGCTATAAATTGATAAATGATTAACACAATAAACCTGATGTTTTCATAAAAAAATATTGTTCTGAATATAACTAAAAGGTCAAAGTATATGAAGACTCTTCCAAGCTTGAAGAGTAACTTCTCCAAATTATCTATATCCCTAAACTTAATACAACTCAACTATTTATAAGTTCCAAAGGTTGAGCCATTACAACTGAACCTTAACTAACAAATTACTAAAAATAGAGTATAATAAGTTCAAGATAACATGCTCCCATAAAAATAGAAAATTTGTTGCTAGGTTTGACTAAGTCAACCCTGTAACTTTGACTGATTCAGAGCTTAGAGACCATCCCTATCATGGCCTCTTGGCTCAGCTTGGACCTGCATCATCTTTTTCTTGTTTAGTTTTCCCTGATCTTCCTCTTCCCACATAGCCATCCATTGTTGGTAGTCAACAAAGTGTTTGATGATTCCCTATACCTCTCCTTCCTATTGTCTGGAAGAATAATCATTCACCAAATCTGTTGTATCAATATCCCTTGTAATTTGAGATGGTAAAATTTTCAACTTATTCACCAATTTCTTCAGATAATTTATAAAATTTTGGTATGAGACCAACCTGTCAATTGAATTGCTATTGAAAATTTTAGTTATTTCATCATCTTCCGTTACCAAATATTTGAAATTTGATTTAATTTGGTCAACTAGAAGAGCATCCATATTCTCATTGAAAAATTTGTAGTTGATATTATCAAACTCCTCTGAAATATCATTTAAACTGTCCATTATTTCCTCGTGTTTGTCATCAAATTTCTTAATCAAATATTGCAACACTTGGGATCTAAATTCCATGGCATTTTGAAACTCACACAATTTAGAAATATCATCAATTAATCCTTCATGAAGGAGTAAATCTGGTTCCATATCTTTTATCTCACTCAATGTAGTTAAATTCATATTCAAATTGTTATTATCCTCAGAGATAATTTCATCTATCCTGTGAATAAAAGTCCTCTATTTTTGTAAATCATTAGAGAATTCAATAGTTGTTTTAATAAAATGACTAGCTTCCTATAGAAGTTGTTCTATCCATTCATCCATTGAGCGTTCTCTTGTCCAAAATAAGCTAACTCTTATTTTTTAGTCAACTAATGCCCTTTTCCCCCATTTGTGATTCAATTTGATTTTTTATATATTTGAAGCACTAAGGGTTTCTTGAAAATATTTTCATCAGATAGGAAATTTCTTCCCCATTTCTGAAAATGTAAATAAGTCCTTCTAACTTTTCATATTTTGCAAGTTACAGGTTGACGGGCCTTGGAAGTACTTTTTGCCAAATGAGGACCTGCAAGCCTGGGGAAGACTTTTTGCCAAAGAGGAAAATTGTAGTTGCGGGTTGGCAAGAGATATGTTCGTATTTTGCACTTTTAAAAAAAGGTACAAGTTATAATTACAAGCCAGCGAGCCCAAGAAGGATTTATTTTGCTAAGTGGAAAATGTAGGGCCATAGAGGAAATTTTTCCCAAGTACAAATTTGGGCTGACAGGTCTGCAGGGCATTTTGGAACTTTTGTAACTTTTTGCAAAATCACCTAGTTTTAGAGTGTGGGCTTGTGATCCTGCGAAGGTTTTTTCACTAAGTTCAAAGTCCTAAAGATGCAGGGCCGTAAAGGTTTTTTTTCCAAAGTAAAATTTTGAGCCTGAGGGTCTTTTCACCAAAAGTGAAGTTTCAGGGAGCGAACCTGTGGAGAATTTATACACTTTTACCTCTTTTGCCGTAAAGGTTGTAGTTTATGTTTACCATCCTGCGGGCCTTGTGAATTTTTTTTCAAATGGAAGGTTGCGAAGTTGCAGATCCATGGGGTTGGAGGAAACTTTTGGACTTTTGCAATTTTTACGCAAAAAGTGCAAATTTCAATTTTGGGCCCATGGAGACTTTAGGGATAAAGTGAATTTCATGGCCTGCGAGGTTACGGGAGGTTTTTTATAATTTTTCATTTTCTCATAAAAGGTGCAAAGTGAATTTCGGGCCCATGGATCCGTTTTGCAAAACTTGTTTTTTCACCATTTTTGTATGGATTTGATTCAAATATTCAAATGGGCATAACTTTCGATCTAGTGCTCAAAATTCAACAAATTTGGTACCATTGGAAAGGTCTCGACCTCCTCTACACCATGAAAGCATAAAATATTATTTTTAGTAGGCTTTGATGGGTGAAAATATGTTAAAAGTATTTCAAGACATTAATATGGGATTTGATTACTTCAACTACCCAGATCTGATCTGATTTACTATCTTTCCTTCTCCAACACGCTAAACAGACATGGGGAACCAGACTTGACAGATTTTAGGTAGATTTGTAGGGGCATTGATGGCTGGTGGCTGAGCTTCCAAATCAGGTTTCCCGCTTCTTTTCTTCTCCTCTCTTCACTTCATCTATAAAGGTAAGAGCTTGGCTCATTGTAAAGGGTTGGACATTTTGTTTTACACCCTCCCTTCTTCTCTGGTCTGGATGAATTCGTGGAGTTCAAACCTTCCATACAAACTATAATGAAAGTTTTTCCTCTTGGCCATTGTAATGTTCTTTATCAATTTCAAAGCAATAATACATGTCTGTGGATGATTTCAACCCTCTCTTGTGTTCATTGCCTTTATCTGATCTTTCATTGCAATATTGGTTATCTTTGCATGGTGGTTGTATTACATTTTAATGGTCTATGTTTAATAGCAAAGCCAGTGTTCAGCATTCCTTTGGTGCATCACCTCTGTTAGTTTAGGTTTAATTTCTTGCATCTTCTTAACCTTGTCTCCTTGGCAAGTTAGAATAGATTTTAGAATAGATCCTCTGCAAATTTTATGTGTGCACCTGAACAAAGGAATAGGAACTAGCCTTCACCTAGAGAGCTTTCCTGATTGTAAAGTCCCACACTTTGGGAAAAGCTCCATGTTATGCAATCACACTGAGAGTCTCAACCCATCGAGTTGCAGACATTTAGGGGTGCTATGATTTTGCACTAACAGTTTTGGCATGCCCGGTGGGACCAAGAGGTCTTCATTTTTAATGTAAAAGATTTTTGATGTGCACTTGTTGTAAGTTTTCAGCTTGTAAGGAGATTTGAAATTACACATCTGGAAAATCCAAAAGAGGTAGAGTCCATTGGTTTCAATAGTCCAAACTTGGTAGATTTATGAGAAGAATTCAGACTAGATCAAGAACTAGAGAAGAAGGATTGTTTTCTATCTACACTTGTCCCCATAGATAGAGGGAGAAGGGGAAGAAGAGCTCAAAGGTCTCCATCTCCACCAAATAGAACTTTTCAACACCTCCCCCTGGTAGGCCTTTCATTCAATCAACAAGGGTTCTTAGGCCAATCATAATGGCACATCCACAACCCAATCCCTATGTCAACTTCACTGCAGTAACCCACTCACTCTCAATGCAAAAATCCAGTTCCAGTTGTAGCATTGAAGAGCATTCCATATTTCACTGGAGAGAACCAGACTACTCCTAGTGACCACATTCAAGACATTGCAAATGTCTGTGTAATTCATGAAATCATTGAGATGGACATTGCAGTCAAATTGTTAGCCTCTTCATTCAAGGGTAAAGCTTTGCAATGGTTTAGGAGTCTAACAGTAGGCTCTATTTAGAATTGGGACCATCTGTGCACATCTCTTCACAATCAATTTGGAGAAAAGGGGGATAACCTATCTCTATTGGAACAATTGACAACCATTAAGAGGGATCCTAATGAACAGTTGACAGATTTCAACTTCAAATTTCAAAGGACATGGGATAGGATTCCATTGGCCGTGAGACCAACAGCTGAAGGTGCTTTCCTATACTTTCTTAAAGCTTTAAATTCTGATATTTCTATAATGATTCAATCCATGGGAGGTGTAACCTTACCTGCAGCCTATAACATTTCCATTAGAGCTGAAAATTGTTTAATTCAGGCTGGTAAACTTGCACCTAGGCCACCTATGCCTCTATATCCAGAATTAGGAAGTCCAAGCACTAGTCAAACACTAGAGTTGAATCCCATTCCACCCCCTAGAAATCAAAGCAACAATGAGGCTTCTATTTCTTCAAGCACTTCAAAAGAGTACCAGGAGGTCTTGAAACAACTACAGAACCTAGGAAATAAGCTAGTGACTATCGAGAGACAACAAGCTCAGAGTTCTAGGCCATATCAGCCTCAAACTCAGTATCAAGCTAGGCCCCCATACCAGAAAAATAAACCACCAAGTCATGCCACAAATCAAAATTTGAACCAAGGACAACCTCAAGCTATGCCAGGCCATTCCGACCATATGATCCAAATGCAACTTCAACATCAAAAGCTTTAGTTCCAACACAAAACAACATGGCATAGGAGTACGACTGGTGTTACCCCTACAGTCTACCTCACAGTCAATCAACATGTTTCAATGGTGCACTAAACCAGGCCTTGATGGTACAGACCATTGGTGTGTCCCAAGAACCTAGTCAAGAGGAAAATCAGTAGCAAGAAGCTCAACAAGAGGCACCTCCAACTGAAACTATGTTGGTTAATTGGAAAATAGAAGACTTCTGTGGAGTTAACCAAGCCCCTTCTCAAAGTGTAGCTGCCAATACATGGTCCAAGAAAAGGAATATTGGAGAGGGAAAATCATCAAATTCAAGTGATCCACAACCCTCTATTACTCCACAAGGTATTGGAAATCAAAGTGCAACTCCCAATGTGCAAGGTCAGCCCAAGCCACCTCCTAGACCAGCTCAAGTGCCAATTGTAACAACCCATGTGCAAGAGAAGAATATGCAAGGAAAAGGGAAATAGAGAGATAGCTCATCTCCATTCAACATCATTGAGCAGATGAAGAGGACAAATGTAAACATCTCAATGTGGGAGTCATTGGCTATCCCAGGACAAAGAGACCTATTGCAAGCTGCTATGAAAAATTGGTCAACATCAAATCAGCCACCCAATCAACAAGAGAAAGTGCTTACCAATGCAGCTCATCCTGAAGGAAATCATGGAGGACAACAAGGTAAAAATTTGAAGCCCCCACCATTCTATATCTCATTGATCATTGGAGATAAATTGGTGCATAATTGCATGATTGATTCTAGAGCAAGTAGCTCTGTAATGCCAAAACAAATAGCTGATCAGCGGGTCTTCAATATGAAGTCATTTCCAAAGGTGTGGTGCACTTGGATGGTACATTAGTAAAAATGGTTGGAGTGATCAAATATTTGAACCTCACATTGCATGCATGTCCCAATGTGACCATCTTGGAAGATGTATCAGTCATAGACTTGCACCACTCTTTGCATTATGTTTGTCAAGAGACTTCACTACTAAAATTAGAGGTTATTTTTCTACTGACTCGTCACACATGCTATTTAGAACAAGGTATGGAGCTAAGGCTACAATCAGATCTGAGCCTATTGCAAACTTCCATATTGAGCCTCATACACTAAGTCCAATCAATGAAAATTGTTCAACATTTGATCAAGAGGATTATCCAAGCACCCATGAAGCTGATACCAAGGTTGGATGTATTCCAGACTTGACCCTTGATGAATGGGAAAACAAGAGGCATGCTTTTGACCCTTACAAAGAAATGGAGGAATCTGAATTAGGAGTCTATTGCTTGCATGAAGAGAATCATCCTCTCCCTAGCATCATCAAGAAAGACCACAAGGATGATAATGAGGTAAGGAAATTGTTCTTTGATGGCTCAAGAAGTAGACAAGGTGCAGGAGGAGGAGCTATGCTTGTTTCACCTCAAGGCACAAGATATTACTCAGCTTTTCACTTCCAGTTTTCTTTCTCAAACAACACAGCTGAGTATGAGGCTTTGATTCATGGACTTCATTGGGCCAGGAGGAGAGGCATTAAGAATCTATAAATATTTGGTGATAGTGAACTGATTGTGAACCAAGTCAGAGGACAAAATGCTGAAAGAAATGACCTACTCAAGAACTATAAAAATGGGTATGGGACCTCGATGAGGACTTTGAAGCTTTCAACATTGAGTCCATACCTAGGAAAAAAATGATGCAACAGAAAGACTGGCAGAAATTGGGACAATGTTTGATGTTATAGAAAGTATAAAAGTGATAAGTCTTAGCCCCATATCAAGGTGGTTGTAAGGCCAGCTTTCCTAGATAATAACACAAGTTGGCAAGTCTTCAAGAATGATCAGAAAATTGTCAATTTTCTACAAGAAGAAGTTGAGTTCTCCTCCAAAAACCAAGACAAATTGGAACAACAGTATGACGACCAAGTGGTGGAGCTGAGAACTAACAAATTACCAAAAGGTCTTGTAACCTTGGAGTCAATCTTCAACCCAAATGATCAGTTCCTAAAGGAGAAAGCAATCATTCAGGTAAAGGGTGAAGACTCAGAGCTCATTTCAATAGATGAAGGCAAGACATTGCAAATTGGAAAGTAAGTACTCCACAAGAGAAAGCTGAATTTTTTCAACTTTGTCAAGAATTCCCAGATGTTTTTGCATGGAATTATAAGGATTTAAGAGGTTTCAACCCAAGATTGGTTGAGCATACAATTGAATTAAAACCTGAATCCAAGCCTATCAGAACAGAAGCAAAGGCCAGTAATCCCTCACATTGAACCTCTCATGAGAAAAGAGTTGAACAAGATAATTGAGGCCAGCATCATCTTCCCTATCAAGCATTCAAGTTGGGTTGCAAACTTGGTGCCTGTGAGGAAAAGAAATGGAGAAATCAGATTGTGTGTAGACTTCCATGATCTAAATAGAGCATCACTCAAAGATCACTACCCACTTCCATCATGGAGAAAATCTTGCAGGTTGTAGTTGGCTCTGAGAGGTTTTCATTGCTAGATGGCTACTCAGGCTATAATCAAATAATGGTAAAAGAAGAAGATCAGTTCAAGACAACCTTCACCACCAAATGGGGTACATATGCTTATAAGAAGATGCCATTTGGACTGTCAAATGTTGGAGCAACATTTCAGCGAGCTATGGACATGGCATTCAAAGGCTTAATCAACAAGATAGTTCTGGTGTATCTAGATGATATCACCATCTTCTCAAAGAATGTTGCAGACCATCTCTTCCACCTCAGAAAGGTATTTCAGAGGTGTAGAAGGTTCAGAGTGTCATTGAATCCAAAGAAGTGTGTATTCTTGGCACACGAGGGAAAATTTTTGGGCCACATTGTCTCAAGAGAAGGGTTAACAATTGATCCTAAAAGAGTTGAAGCCATCCAAACACTTCCATTACCACACCACAAGAAATCTCTCCAAAGCTTCTTGGGAAGGATAAACTTTGTTCACAGATTTGTGCCTAATTTTTCCACTCTTGTGAAGCCTTTGACAATGATGTTGAAGAAGAGTCTTGCATTCAAATGGAAAGTAGAAGGAAAAGAGAGTTTTGAAGCCATCAAGATAGGCAATATCACAAGCTCCAACTCTTATCAACCCAGAATTTTCAAAGGAATTCATGTTGTATGCTTTTGGGGATCAAATACAATCTCAGCTATCTTGGTAAAGCTAAATAGAGAAGGATCATAACAGCCCATAGCATTCTTCAGTCAGAGCCTGGAAGATTACGAAGTAAGGTATTATTTTATTGAAAAGCATGTCCTTGTTGTCATTAGGAGTTTGAAGAAGTTCAGACACTTGGTCTTGAACAACAAGATTCAACTACTAGTGTCTCATGTTGGTGTCAAGGAATTTCTCCTGAACAAGGACTTGAATGAGAAGAGAGAAGGTTGGATCACCCGTGTAATGGAATATGATATTGAAATCAAGGTGACCAAGCTGGTTCATGGCAAAGGGTTGTGTGAGAAGCTCACTTCTAGACAACATGATGAGTCAAAAGGAGAAGAAGAGGTTGTCCTGCTACTGCAAAATGATCAAGAATGGCTAGCTAATGGTACACCCATTCCATGTTGGACCCAAGACTTGGTGCATTATCTCCAAATAGGTTTATGCCCTCAAGAAATGAGAAAAGAAAAGAGGAGATACTTCAGATTACAAGCCATTCCATATGTGCTTGTTCGATGGTGTTTTGTTCAAGAAAGACATCAATAGTGTTCTATTGAGGTGCATTGGGACATGCCAAATTGAGAGGGTGTTGCATGAGTTCCATGATGGAGAAGTAGGAGGACACTTTTCTCCTCGAGTAACAGCTCTCAAAATCATGAAGGCTGGTTACTATTGGCCTACGGTGTTTAGTGATTGCTACTCATGGATCAAGAAATGCAAGAAGTGTGTATTCTTCACAGGGAAAGAAAGGTTAGCATCCCTTCCCCTTCATCCAATTTCAGTAGATCAGTCATTCATGCAATGGGGATTAGACTTCATTAGAGTGATCAACCCACATTCAAGTCAAGGCCACAAGTGGATACTTACAGCAACAGACTATTTCACCAAGTGGACTGAAGCAGTGGCACTTAAGGAGGAAAATGAATCCAATATCTTGGATTTCTATGAAGGGATAGTCACTAGGTTTGGAGTCCCTGCCACTATCATATCAGATAATGCATTGGCATTTCTTGGTACAAGGATCACTGAATGGGCTGTCAAGAATGGTATATACCTCAGCACTTCGTCAAACTATTACCCTCAAGGTAATGGCCAAGTAGAGTCCATAAACAAAAACTTGCTAAGAATCATCAGAAGGACCCTTGAGGAGAACCAAAGGACTTGGCACAAAATTCTCAATTCATCTCTATGGGCTGATAGGATCACATCCAAAAGGTCTACAGGAAGCTCTCCATACAAGCTTGTATATGGAAAAGAGGCAGTGTTTCCCATATCATTGGAGCTACCCACTTTGGAGCTCATGAAATAGTTGGAACTAGCTGAGTTTGAGCCTATGGAAATCAGGTATGCAGAGCTAATGGAGTAGAAGAAGCAAGAGAACATGCAATGCAGATCATGGAGAAAGATCAAGCATTGATCAAGAAGAGATTTGACAAAAAAGCTAAATCAAGGACATTCCAAGTTGGAGACTTGGTACTGAAGTGGGATGTTGACCGTGAAAATCCAGGAAAGCATTCCAAGTTTGATGCCATATGGAGTGGTCCATACATGATCACCGAATGCAAAGGTAGCAATGCCTTCCAGCTGGCTAAGTTGGATGGCGAAGAATTATAGATTCCAGTCAATGGGATCTACCTCAAACACTGCTACTAAAAGGAGAATTTCTCACCCTTGTAAATATTAGCCTAGGTTTTCAATTTCTCCAAGTGTGTATGCACATTGTCTTGTTGTAGTTTAGGTTTCAATTTCCCTAAGTGCTGGTGCACATGCTCTATTGCTTCTGGTGTATGATTGTATACAGTTCATCTCACTTATGGAAGAGACTTGTGGCCACAAGAAATTAAATCTATAGAGTATCCATATTGGAGTAGGTCTGGATGTTTTCATTGCACTCCAACAGATCAGGTTTGTAGAAAATCAAATGAGGGAGAAGTTTCCAGGTTTCAGACAACTCTCTACTCTCACAAATCTTGAATCCAAGATTTTCTTGCAAAGATAAGAGTGCATGCAGCGGAAGGTAGTTCCAGACCAGATTTGAAATTACCAGGTAGACTCCATGCCCAATGGATGCTTCAAGGCCATGGATCATCTCATCTAGTAGGTAGATGTCCCCTATGAGATGCCAAATTGTTGTCTACAATAAGCTCACTCTTATTTTTTGGTCAACTAACCCCCTTTTCCCTCCTTTTTGCTTCAATCTGAATTTTTATATATTTTAAGTAACTTAAGGTTTCCTAAAAACATCTTCATCAGATAGGAAATTTCTTCCCCTTTCCGGAAAATGTAAAGAAGTCCTTCTAACTCTTCACATTTTGCAAGCTATGGGCCGAGCAGGCCTGGGAAGGAGTTTTTTCCAAATGCAGACCTGCCCGCTTGGGGAAGACTTTTCGCCAAAGGGGAAAATTGTGGTTGTCGATCGGTAGGAGATATGTTGGCATTTTTCACTTTTCACAAAAGGCACAAGTTATAATTTCAGGCCCACGAGCCTAGGAAGGATTTCTTTTGCTAAGTAGAAAATGTGGAGCCGCGGAGGAAATTTTCCCAAGTGGAAATTTGGGCCGGCGGGTCTGCGGAACATTTTTGGACTTTTGCAAAATGGTGCAAAGTGAGGGCCCAGGCCCAAGCGGAGGTTTTTTTTGGGCCTGCAAAGTCGTCAGGTGAAGATATTGCGGGGGCCACAGAGGTTTTTATGCCAAATGTAAAGTTTTGAAGCTAAGGGGTCTTTTTCGCAAAATTGAAAAAAAAAATTTCGGGGGAAACACGGGCTTGCAGGGAGACTTTCACATTTTTGCAATTTTTGTGTAAAAGGCAATTAAAATTTTGGGTAAAGTGAGTTTCACCCTGCGAAGGATGCTACATGAAGTTGCAGGCCAGTTTTTAAAATTGCACTTTTGTGAGCAAAAACCCAATTTCAGGCCCAGCTGATGGGGGAAAAAATGGCCATTCTTGGGTTGCGGGATGTTTTTATAATTTTGGCATTTTTTTCGTAAAAGGTGCAAAGTGAATTTCGGGCCCGCGGATCCATTTTGAAAAACTTGATTTTTCACCATTTTTCACCGACGGATTGATTTAATTCAAATCTTCAAATGGGCATATTTTTGACCAGTGCTCAAAATTCAACAAATTTGAAGACCATTTTGGAAAGGTCTCGACTCCTCTATGCCATGGAAGCATAAAATATTAATTTTTACAAGGTTAGATGGGTGAAAATCTGGAAAAAGTCTTTCATGCCATTAATATGTGATCTGATTGCTTCAACTACCCAAATCTGATTTGATTTGCCATTCTTCCTTCTCCAACATGCCAAACAGACATGGGGAACCAGAATTGACATATTGTAGGTAGATTTGCAGTCATTAATGGCTGGTGGTTGAGCTTTCAAATCAGATTTCCCACCTCATTTTCTTCTCCTCTCTTTGCTTCATCTATAAAGGTAAGATCTTGGCTCATTGTAAAGGGTTGGACATTTTGGTTTTGCACCCTCCCTTCTTCTCTGGTCTATAGATGAATTCATGGAGTTCAAACCTTCCATTAAGACTATAATGCAAGTTTTTTGCCTCTTGGCCATTGTAATGTTTTGTATCAATTTGTGAAGCAATAATACATGTCTGTGGATGATTTCAACCCTCTCTTGTGTTCATTTCCTTTATCTGATCTTTCATTGCAATATTGGTTATCTGTGCATGGTGGTTGTATTACATTTTAATGGTCTGTGTTTAATAGAAAATTCGGTGTTCAACATTCCTTTGGTGCATCACCTCTGTTAGTTTAGGTTTAATTTCTTGCATCTTCTTAACCCTTGTCTCCTTGGCAAGTTAGAATAGATTTTAGAATAGATCCTCTGCAATTTGAATGTGTGCACCTGAACAGAGGAATAGGAACCAACCTTCATCTGGAGAGCTTTCCCAATTGCAAAGTCCCACACTTTGGGAAAATCTCCATGTTATGCAATCACACTGAGAGTCTTAACACATCGAGTTGCAGACATTTGGGGGTGCTGTGATTTTCTGCTAACAATTTTGGCATAAATTGGGTAAATGACCAAGAGGTCTCCATTCACTTTATTCAAGCCAGATTAATTTGCACTTAACTTGTAAGTTTTCAAGCATGTAAGGAGATTTGAAATTGCACATCTGTTGACTCCAAAAGAGGCAGAGTCCACTAGTTTCAGCATCCCAGGCTTGGCATATTTATGAAAAGAATGAAGACTAGAATCAAGAACTAGAGAAGAAGGATTGTTTAATCTATCTACACATGTTTGTCCAAATAGAGGGAAAAGGGGAATTAGATATTCAAAGGTCTCATGTTTATTTATCTCCAAATCAAAGTAAAACTTTTACGAAACCTCCCCTTGGTAGGCCTCTTATTCAATCAGGAAGGGTTCCCTTAGGAATTTTATCATAAATGGCACTTTCACAACATGAATTTTCATTTTGTCAAATTCACCAGAATGCAATCCACTCACTCATTGAAAGAGGGTTTTAAACCTGAAAATCAGAATCGATCATGAGGGATGACATGCACATAAACGAATGTGTGAACGTATATTCATGAAGAGATCTCAGGAGGGAGTGAGCATCAACCGAATGTGCATATAAATATTTGAAACACGGGCAGAACCTAGTTAAGCCACAAAACTCTCTTCTATCTCATAGATCAAATGGGGTGTACATATAGGAGGTGCTGAGTAACCCTCAATGCTACAATCATGACAACTTGAGTGGAGAGGGGGAGTTACATTCCCATAAATAGAAGTGTAACTCCCAATGATTGCATATGATTCACTGACGTACTGACGCATCTAATGCGTAAGAGAATCTCATAATGACCCCTAAATGACACATGGACCTATGATCTCACCTAAGTGAGATGAAATCACCTAATGATGTGGAAAAAAATACACAGCAACACCCCCCTTCTTCATAACTTAGGATGAGGCGGCAAGTCAGAAATGAGAAATGGGTCCCAACACAAAGCCTGATGAGGTACCCATGCACAAGAAAAAGGTCCCAAGTAGTGAAGGAAAAACTAGTGGGAAAAGCATCCACCACAAGAGAATTTCAATATCTTAATCTAAGAAAGATGCCAAAAATGGGTCCTGGCCATAGATGAGCCTAAAAACGTACCCATGTACAAAGAGGTAAATCTCTCGAAAAGAAGAATAAGAGAGAAGAAGAGGGAGACAAGAGGAATGCAGAAGATTCCATGGATGGATCTGAACTCTGCAACTCTAGGAAGTCTCCCAAAAAAATGTCATTGATGAGATCCTCTACCTCTAGAATGAAGAAAAGCCATTGTCTACAACGAACTATGTGCCTACCCTTAGGAAGGACAAGAAATGGAGTGCTAGAAGTCTACCACTCACATTACAAAGGAAACTGAAGGCAGTAATATGAAGAACTCTGAGTTTGGTCCATGAAAGTGTGACATAGGTCTAGCAAATGAGCATCCTAGGAACCAAAGGTAATGCCACGTGTAGAACTGTTCAAAGTGTGAAGAGTGAACACCTATAGAAATTGATTTCCACGTGATGTGAAGGTAACAAAACATCCCCCACAACAGAAAATGGATTCCACAAGCAAGGGTGGATCAATGAAGGTCTCTCGAAAAGTGGAAGTGGTAAGAGTCCCAGAAGGGGCACTCCCAACAACGGAGATGATGAAATCCTCTGAAACACCTTTAGATGGATGAGAAACCTGTATTGCATGACAAGTAAACTCTGCGAAAAGATGAACTAAGGTCAGGAAGATACTTGTCCCAATGAGGGGGCTCAACAAATAGAAGAACTTTGTCAGATAGGTATGAGTCATCCAATGAAGGTAGAGGAGTGAAAGGGGCCTCACACACTAAATGTGGAAAAAAGGCAAGTGTGATGACTGTATGAGACTATATAGGAGACTGCTCAATATCTTATGAGATGTGGGATGTGTCAACACTCTCTTGAATAGTGAGAGAAAGAGGAGAAGATATCCTCTGTAGTACTCTTGACATCAGAACTGGATGCAAAATCCTCATCATCAGAAGTAGAACCAAGCTAGTACTATGTCTAGTGGAACTATCATCACATGAAGAAATAGAGGAGATAACTTCTTATCAATAGTAACAACAATGGTGGAAGTATGTGAAGGGTCTCTATAGAGGGACTGAAGAATGCTCCAGACACGGTGGGGGTGGATCTGAGTCTACCATAATGAAACCAGAGAGATCTAGAGACATACATCATCAAGTGACCAAAAACATGGTTGCAAGTGTTAAGAAAGTCCTCCAAATGATGATTTATTAGTGGGTGCAGGAACTGGCCCAAGCAAGAAGGGTGAAAGACCCTCATATTTGAAGTAATGTTCCATGGAAGCACACCAAGTTGAATAGTTACCTCTCCTAGTGAGAAGTTGCAGAGGCTGTAAAATGATCCTACGATGCTCAAGTTTAGAAATCATGCCCTCTCCATGATGTGGAATCAAAAGTGCAAGGTGCACAAAAATAAGTACGTTGGACTCCTTTGCCACATAATGCATCTATAATGTAAAAAACCCCAAGAGTACTAGTCATTACCCCCCGTGAATGTGGCACTTTATAAATTAGTGAATTTAAAAAATTGATAATTCCATCACATAAAGTGTGAAGAAATCATGCAACTTTGACTCAAGGAAGTGCTCAAAAACTGAGCTAGCGAGTCAAAAGTTATGGCATTAAAACGATTCCCAATAATGAAAAATCATCAATAAATGTCTACAAATTGGATTTAAAAAGTGCTCAAAATGAGTGCAAAGGGTATCATGTGCAGTTACTCATTAGAAATCATCAAATTTTAGGGCATGGTTTTTTTTCCTTATGAGGGGGAATTAGCCTCCTACCAACCCTGGACCTCACCCTCCATCTTCAACATGCATAGGAAGGACATTAAACAAGCAAAAATTATCTAGCCTTAAAATTTTATTTTACAATGCCATCTGAATGTTTTTGCCTCAAAACATTCTCAAAAAATCTATTGGTTTAACTTCTGCCAAACAATGTCTAAAAGGGAATCTCAACACCTACCTTTCTACATAGGATTCGATTCTGCCAGTTGGCTGTGAGAGGTTACCAAACGAGCCGATCAAGGAAAGGTGCAAGAGGTAACTTTATTCAGCCCTATCGCAACAAGTGTCTAGGAGCATGATTCAGTTAAACAACTTGGCATGCTGGCGGTGGTGTAGAGTAGGTTGAAGTGATGAAGGATCTGAGAACTTTCAGTAAACATAGAAATAGGAAATCATGTGGAGATGTTTATTGTAATGAAGTGGTTCAAAAAAGAGGAAGCTTAGATCCAAACGGTGACTCCAAGAGTGCAAAAGCCAAATGGAGTTGAATGGCTCAAAACATTTTTCTTGATCATCAGGATACATGAGTTTCAATGAAGTCGCAAGCCAAGAAACCCTTTTTCAGCATGAAGACCAAAATTTTAAACATCTCGTAGCAACCCTGAACGGTACAAAATAAGCCAGTTGATTCAACCCTCAAGATTGAATTGACTTGGCATGGAAGAACTAGCAAAAAAGCCAAATATTGTTAGGAAGAAATAATGAAACTGTTAAGCTGGGGAGAAATGACAATGGATTTCAAGATGGCTTCAAAAGTAACAATGGAGTTGGCAGAGAAGTGAAAAAATAATAAAAAGTGCACGAAAGTCCTGAATAGAGCGGTTTCTGAATAAGCACTCAGAAATGCTGGGGTTACCACATGTCCATGGATGTAAGAGGAGGGTTCTGAGTCCAACTAGTGCTAAAGCACTCAGTAGAACATGAAAGCATTCAGTAGGTTTGAGGAGATTCGCCAAACAAACTGAATGAGGTGGGCAACTTTGAGCTTAAATTCAGAATATACCCGTCTGAGGAGGCCAAGACAGACAAGGACAACAAGTACACAATGTAAGCTTGAAAAAAGACTACATTCCAAAACCCATAGAGTCTGAAAAATAGACTTCATGTTCCAATGAAGTTTAGGCTTACGAGTTATTCGAAAGATAGAGAGGACTCGGTTCCAATGTAAT
Organism: Taxus chinensis; assembly: GCA_019776745.2. Lineage (NCBI taxonomy): Eukaryota > Viridiplantae > Streptophyta > Pinopsida > Cupressales > Taxaceae > Taxus > Taxus chinensis. The sequence goes on along the minus strand of JAHRHJ020001565.1, from coordinate 287,486 downwards.
ACTGTCACAGGTCTAACCCAGGTAATGGTCTAAAACCAAGAAACACCCAAAATTGCAGGACACGAGGTTGAAAACCATATCATGAACTCAGAAATGGATAATGCTAAACTCTTAGGTTGTAAAAAAAAGGCGCATACAACCATTCGAAGACCACTGCAAAAGCTGTAAAACTAGAAACCCCAAAACACCAACACGATCAACCGAACCATAACAAACTTTAAAAGAGGTATGAGTACCCAAATCAATGCAAGGAGAGCACGGTCAGAATAACCATTACGACACATGCAACGAGATCTGGATATCACGCCAGAAGCCAAAAACACACGAGCAATGCTGAGGAGTGCACGAGATCCACAAGATCTCACTCTGATAATTTCATGAAAGAGGGTTTAAAACCCGTAAGTGAGGATCACGAGGGATGACGTGCACATCAACAGATGTGTGAATGGCAGTGTGAAGAGATCTCGGGAGGAGCGAGCATCAACCGAATGTGCATGCAAAGATTTGAAACATGGGCAGAACCTCATTACAATCCACAAACTCTCCTCTATCTCATAGACCAAATGGGGTGTACATATAGGAGGTGCTGAGTAACCCCCAATGTGCAATCATGACAACTCAAGTGGAGAGGGGGAGTTACATTCCCAGAATAGAAGTGTAACTCCCAATGATGCATATGACGCACTAACGTACTGACACATAAGAGAATCTCATAATGACCCCTAAATGACACATGGACCTACGATCTCACCTAAGTGAGATGACTCACCTAATGATGTGGAAAATAATACACACCAATAGACTATTGGTGCATAAAATCCAATTCAAGATGTAACATTGACAGAGCATTTCTCATGTTTGACCTGGAGTTTTCGCAAACTACTCCTAGTAACCACATTCAAGACATTACAAATGTCTGGGTAATTCATGAAGCCATCATATGTTAGAGGTGGAAGCCTTGTCAAGTGGATTTGTTGGCCTAGGTCATGTCAAGGCTAACATTTTTCTCATCCCCTAGTGGTGTCAAGAGTCTGCATATATAGGAGTTATAGTTGTCTTTAATTTGTGACCATATGTGCACAACTACTTTACATGGTTCCTAATTTAAAGGAACAAGTGTATATATACATTACTCTGACTGGCTAAAATTTAGGCAAACATGTAAGATGGAAGGTAATGACATAGTTATTGCATATTATCAGATGGCAACCCTTCATAGTACAATATAATTGAGGTCATTATGCATAACACGATGATATTGTAACCAATATTTGAAGGTGCCCACTACTATGTAGCGTGATTTGTTAAAGCTTTACATTTTTGGTATGTTGTCAAAGATAGGATTCAAATCCAAGCAAGGTGTAGATCAGCTTACCAAAATGCCTATAACATATTCAATTAGAGATGAAGATATGTTACGAATATTGAGGCTTGGGACCCATTATCACACAAGGACTACTCTTAATCACTTGTATATGTATGTTGGTATGTATGTAAAATGGGAAACATTGATCCAATGATATGTCTGGGTGCTAAGATATTCTTTATCAAAGAATATGACTTTTCTATGTATTGCGCAAAGTGCTTAGAAATGGAAGCAACATAAGGTGGCTATGTGTCATTAGGTACCATTGTTGCTTGTAATGCCCTTCATAAATATGTCCTTGCACATAAGGTTACTTTGTAACAACGCTAGCAATGAGATCTCAAAAACAAGCTATGTGACTATTTAGTTGATCAAGGAAGCTCATGAGATTATAGGGAATATCAGCCTCAAACTCAGTTATGGAGTTAGTGTCCTTTTTGGCAACAAATTACATGACCAACCAAGTCACTACTTCAAATTAACATAAATGTGGACCATGGACAACCTGTTTTTTATAATTCCATTGGTCGACCATAATGAGTACGCAGATGGTAGATATTCAACATTGGAAGGTTTAGATCCAAGACAAGACAACGTGGTATGGGATATGTATGACATAGTGTTACCAAAGTAGAATCTACAACGATATTCAATAATTGATGGGAAAATGGTACATTCTTAACAAGACTATCTTGATCGTAAAGAACATAAAAAGAGATGTCTTAAGATCACATAAAAATTTAAAAGAATGGAAAACTCTAAGGAGCAGCTAGGGTTTCTAGCAAGAAGACACCTCTAAGGTATGATTAAGCCAAACTGGTTAAGTGTGTAAAATAGAATTACCAGGTTCGCCAAATGGATTTAACCATAGCACCTTCTCAAAGGTTAGGTGTCAAATACACCAAATTTAGGATTATGAATCTTGGAGAGGGAAAATAATGCACATTCATATTGATTAAATTAACATTCTATTACTCCATAAGGTATTTGAACATTCAATAAAATGCATTTTTTAAAATGTGTAAGGTAAGCCCAAGGGCACACACTAGATATAGCTCAAGTTGACAAGAGGATAATGCAACTTAGCTTTTTTCTATGAGTCTAGAATGTGAAAGTGGAGGGAACATGTTGGAAATTTGTTGTACATAGCTTCATCTCTAAACTTGGGTCTTTGTTTCACTTTGGACAAAATCAAGCTAGTAGACATAGAAGTCAACCATCTCAACAGTGTGAGTCAATTCCCTATCATAGGACATTATCCAGGGGATTTTTGTGCTTGTGTGTTAGTTTGTGCCATTTTCGTCTATTTGTTCTACCATTTTTCAAACTTGTGATCACTTCATATATAGCAAGAGAATTTTCCTGCAACAATAAACCCTACTTCTCCTACGTGCAAGGAATTCACATTGGCATGAGATGAGGGAATAGGGTTAAGGAATATTTGAGTTGAAGCAACCATGTGCTATATCTACATAGATCATGTGTGAGAATGCAAACTCGAATGTAGTTCTCTCTGCTATGGAAGTGTACATGAGCTCCTTTCAACTACATGTATGTAACCAGAATTTGGTCTTTCTACTGTTGATAATATTTGCTTTGATCTGCTCGGTCTGCAATATGACTTTGCTTGCTCCTAAGCTTAGTTTAGAGTTCTTCAATCTTGAAATAAGGTACAAGAATAGGACAGCTTGTTTGATGCTTGATGAAATATTTGATCCTAACATGAGCATCTTGATGAGTCCCATGTGAGTAAATGAGTAGGTCTTGCATTTCTATTTATACGACTCCATGTGTAATAATTCACACCAAGACTAACGTTAGAAGGAAAAGACCAACTGTCATAGAAAGATGTTCACTTCTCAAATTAGACCATTGAGAAGTCAAGGACATGTTTGACCAACACATAATGACTCGGGAAAAAGCTCACTTAATGGATCTGGAAGGGTCTACATCATGAGTATGTAAGTTGTTTTGGATTGAAAATAGTATTCATGTGGGTTTTCATGACACCAAGTCCAATCAATGAAATATTGTTCAGCCTTAGATAGTGATCAAGATGGTGCATTATCCAAGCTTGGTTTGTGCAAAAAAAAAATAATGTATAATGGATACAAGCCAAAAACTAGACATTATGAATTAATAAATGACCAAAAATGGATATGCTAAAGTAGACCCTTAAATAATAAATATGTGTAGAGAATTTGAATTAGGAGACAATAAAAAAACTTACATTAAGATGAATCCAAGCTAAGCTCCCTATCATCTAGCAAGCTAAAACATGAAGAGTATGAAAAATAGATGTAAGGAACATATATCCTTGGTTTGGGAAAAGAAGGAGAATTGGTGAATGAAAGATGATGCTGATGCTTCGAAGTCACCATGTACAAGGAAAAATATAGGTAATCAAGTGTTTAGTTTCAAATTTTATTTCTCAAACAAGTGGACGATTACATTAAAAATGAGGTTTTAAACATCAAAACATCATTGGCACAGATAGTGTGAAGCATTAAGAATCTACAGACATAGCTGCTGAAAGTTTTTTTGTAATTGTGTTTTCAAGTTTTTTTTGGTATCCATGCCGAATACAATCTAATGAGGGTATGCTCTGAAGCTATCAAGAACATTTAGTATGTTTTGTACATGCAATCCTGAGGACTTATCAAGCAAAACAAACATTATGTACCATACATAAAATAGTTGAAAGTATGATAAGTAGCTATTACAGAATGTCAACAATTGGTAATAGCATCTTGATACTAAAGAAAAAGACTGGAGATCAACATCATCCAATACATCTTCCATTCACATACAAATCCCAAGACCCACTGTAAGGCCAAATGTCACACCTATCAATAGCACAAGGATCTATCAGGCTTTCTTCCACAGAATGAACCTATAGCATAAGAGAGCTCCAAAGCTATACAAGACATCTGTGTAAGATGAAGCCTTACCAGAATGTATAAACTCTGGACAAATTATGTACCCCAGCGTGCCTACCACATGAGTAGTGTTGGGGATTTTCGCTATGGTCATACTAACAAATTGCCAGCCCAAAGGTCTTGTAACCTTGGACATTCAATCTTCATAGTCCAATACGATATAGTTGCTTGATTTAATGTCCCTATATATGACCTTTTTTTCACTGCTCATGTAAGGGTGATAGCAGCCCCGTAGCTACCCCTGTTCAGTAGATTTTGTATCTTTGACCCTGTTGGTACCCAAATTGATTCTCCCTCAAAGTCTGAGAAGCATCATGGGTTTTGACATAGGAATGCTCAGAGATAGATAGATCATGGTGATTTATTTTGTAGTTGGGGATGCGATCTAACTAGACCTCTATCACTCAGATGTGGAGAAATGGATAGCACCCTCAAGAGGATTTGATCTATCCTCACTATTTTAGGTTGTGCCTTTCAACCAAGGTAAGAGAACCCTTTCATAGCCTCCATTATTTATGGAGGAGATGGAGATATCCTTCCTAATGAAGTTGTTAAGAGAAGACCTTCAGAGAAAATATGATCAATGCAACAAAATCTAACTCTCACGAGTTGTCACTCTAGATAGTGGAGATATTTTCTTAAAGAAAGGTTCAGGCCATTAAAGACATTTGAAATCTTGATTGTTTCTACATGTTTTGGTAGTGGAAATTATGCATTTGTACACACACATGACAAAAAGGGGTAGTATGGGTAGGGTTGGTTGTTTTAAATAGATTTTTGGTGGGAGGTGAGGTAGAATGAACTTGATTTGTTAGGATCTTTGAGAAATTTTACAAAATGGAAAGTCTAGACAACAAAATGCTTCAGCATAATAGCTAAAATGTTCCTTTAACCAGAATATGTGCTTCAATGGAGGCCCAGATTAGCACTTTTTCACACAATCTATGAGATTCTAACATGAAGGATTGAAGTTAGAAAACCCAACAAAGTATTGAGATCTAAAATCAAATCATGCCTAAGGTACACCCAGAGGCTTACAGACAATCTTTGTCAACAAATGAAAGAAAAGTGATTTTAAATCATTTATTTCACTCCCAGATGAAATCTCTTTCTGAGAAATGAAATTGCATATGCCACTAAACTGTCACAAGGATTGAGACCTCGTGTGATTAAGGTAGATTTTTGATACAAGATTGCAACAGGAACAAGAAAAACTATATGCATACATTCAGAGATAAAACAAACACATTTTTTAGAAGATCAACAAAGAATAACTCAAGTTTGATTAAATTTATCAGCAGGGGAAATTTTCTAGAACAATCTCAGAGCTTTTTAATGGGTATACACTTGCAACCACCTTGACATGATCAAATTTAATACAAAAGAGATATACAAGCTTCTCAGGTGGCTTCTCAAAAGACAGGCTTTGTCAAATTTTCCTCTTGGGAATTTTCTTTGACCTCTACCACTCCAACCTCCAACCATTTGCACCAAAAATATGTTCCATTTATAACATTTACAACATAGTTCCTTTTCCCCCCAAAAGACAATGACATTGAGTGTCCACCAGTGCTCGCCATGATCACGATCATGATTTCCAGAATCAAGATCTGTAAAAATTCGCCTAGGTGCTCAGGGGGAAGATCTTTCAAATATCTCCAAGCATTCAACTCCTCCTTCTAGTAGATCACTCTTTCTTCAACTCGTCAACCACTTATACCCCTAATCTGTCAAATCTAGTTCCTTGCATGCTCAGGAGAAGAAAAATGAAAAATCAGATCGAGCCCGATAGTCAGACCATTTTAATGGTGAAAGATGTCTCCATATCTCTCCCACCAAACTTAGATATCAAAATTAACTCCCCTCTCTGTTTGGCATGTAGGAAATACTAAGAAATCATGAAGACTCACACTTCTAGGTGTGTTTCAGTAAAAATGGGGGGAAAATCATATTCAGACTCACAATTGTCATTGATCTTTACTTTGAATTTGGGCCATCCATGTGGAAGATTCAATATTAAAATAGGCTCGGGGGTCCCCTATGACTTTTTACAAATTTTGAAAAAATGTAAATTTTTGACATTTTTCTCTGTCCAGCTCTACCCTTGAGAAATGAGCCTGACACATGTTCCTAAGGTGGGTTCAGAAAGAAACCGTAAGACCAAATTTTGATATTTCACCTCCTTTTTGGAAAAGAGAAAATTTTTCTTAGTTTTCGCTGTCAGCTCTGCCCTTGAGAAATGGTTCTGAACACTTGTCCCAATGTGGGTCCCAGCGGAACCGCGCTTCCTTTTTCACTTTTATCTCCTTTCTCCCATAGAGGAATTTTTTCCAAATTTACCTCCGAAGAGCCCGTATCTCCGTCATTGACTGGAGCAAGCTTTGACCTTTCCTTTATCGGGCTTGTGGAGCCATTTTGATGTTTTAATATTTTGAACATCAAGGGGAAGAACTTGTAACTTACCCTCGATGGTCTGCTTCCCTATCCTTTTGACTTGAAATAAAATTTGAACCAATCCTTTGTCGAGGCTTGCGGGCCATTTTTGATATCTTAACCCTTTTGAGAATAAGAGTAAAATTTTATAAATTGTCTCCGAATGGGTATGCCTCGCCCCCCCCTTCTGACTTGTAAAATTTCCACACATCAGAATGGCACATCTTGAGATGGTTTCTAAAAGTTGGGACCTTGGAATGATTGAGGGCTCTGCCACGTGTCATGGCTCGGTTAAAAAAAAATTAATTCTCAGGTTTGAAGCTTAGTGGAAGGTGCCAAGTGTTAAGATCCGAGGCAATCTCCTTTTTTCGTTTAAAAGTCCAAGCAAAACTCAAAGTGAGTGGAGGCCTCCAAGGGTCCTCCTGACACTTCTTTAAAAACCTTAAGGCTTCAAAAATGATTTGGTGGGGGCGCGCTTCACATTTCCCTAATATTACTGCCAAACTGTCTTAGCAAAAGGGAAAAACATCCAGCTTTCCTCTGAAGGCCCGCATCTCTACCTTTAACTTTGCCACATTTCCTTCTGCGGGCTCAAGCTAATACTTTTCTCCCTGCCAAACTTAAATTTAGACTTTAATCAAATCCTGAGTTCCATGGCCGCGAAGCAAGTTGACAATTTTTTTCCAACTTGAAGCCAAAAAGAAAAAATTCAAAAAACAAACCTACTATGCTCTATCCAATTGGAAGAATCCACGTAAGTCTAACCAAAAGAGGCAACATTATATTTGAGCTGAGGCTACAGGATGCAAATTTGCATTTTTCCAAAAAAGTAGAAATGCGATAAGCTAAAGCATGTCACCCACTATCCCCTGACCAACCAAAGGAATGACCATTTGATCCTGAAGATGAAATTTTCTCCAAGGATAAAAAGTTCAGGACCATTACAAGGCTGAAATACATTCCTTAGAGTTACATCCACCCATTATTTTTTCATGTATTCAAGGCAAAAAAACAAGAGAAGCAAATCCCGACTGTAAAAACTGAAAGAATGGGAAAGCCCAGGTTTTTGAATGAAAAGAGGATGGGAGAACCAAATTTAAGAAATCTTCAGAGAAACAAAGAAACAAGGACACAAATATGGATCCATATGTGATCTTTGACCAAAGGAAAGATTAATTATGGCAACAAAAGAAAGAAGATACTTCCTAGGCATAACACGAGGAAATAACATATGGCAGAGGCCGTAAATCAATATATTTTCAAAGGAAAAATGGGGCAAGACTATTTTGAGCACCAACATCAGCTCTGACTCGAGGATGGGCACTTCCTGTGAGTGCCACAAGAACAACAGCAGACAAAGTGCCAAAATATCGATTGGATAATGGAGTCAGCTCACAGAGCAGAGAAACAAAGCCATCTCCCAAAAAATGAAATAAAGAAACAAACAAAAATAGGTCACCAAGGACCAGAACGAGCAGGACCACAAAAAACAAGTAGCTATACACTGTACAAAAGAATTTTACCACGATTCTGGGGAATCAATCCAAGAAATGCTTCAAATTCCTTCCATTAACAGGAAATTCAAGCAAGTCACCATCCAAATCCTTCAAGAAGAAGGTGTGTTCACCAATTCTAATATTAATGGAGTAAGGGCCCATCCATAATGATTCAAATTTTCCATGTTTGCGCTTATCTTCATGTCTGTTATCCCATAACAACACAAGATCTCCAACATTGAAAGCTTTGGGAGTGACCTTCTTGTCAAATAAATTTTTCATCTTTTCTCTAAACTTTACATGCCTCTGGTGGGATGCCGTACTTTCTTCATCAAGTTCAACAATCTGGTTAATGCGAGCATCATAAGGACTTAACTCTTGATCCTTCAGCTGTTGAATGAACAGATATGAAGATAGCTACATATGCAGGGGCAGCAAGGCCTGAGTTCCATACACCAACTCAAATGGACTCTTTTCAGTGGCCCCTTTAACAATAATTCAGTTTTCCCAAACATCAAACTTCAACTACTCACCCTATTTTCTCTTGTTCGGCTCCAAGGTTCTTCTAATAATTTTCAGCAAATTTTTATTACTAGACTCAGATTTTCCATTTCCTTGGGATTGTAATTAGAGGCATATTTCAGGTTGATCCCATATTCTTTGCACATTTCCACCAAAGGTTTAGCTCTGAAACTCATTGTATTATCAGCTACAATTTTTACTAGAACCCCAAACCTGTAGATGATGTTGTTTATCATAAATTCCATGACAACTTGGTGTGTTACCTTCTTGGTGGGGATTTCCTCCACCCATTTAGTAAAGTAATTAGTGGCTACAAGAATCCAATTATAACCAACACTCGAAGGTTTTAAAATCTCACCAATGAAATCCATTACCCATTTCTTGAATGGGGATTCAATTTATACAGGATGCAAAGGAAGGGATCCTGAAGATTTCAGCCTTGCAAATAAGTGTTGGAAACTCTCACATCTTCTAACCAACAAGGTTGTATCCTTGAAGAGATTTTTCCACCAATAACAAGCTCTCAAGATCTTGTGTGTTGTGACTCTTGTAGCAAAAATCCCTCCAAAAACTCCTCCATGGAGATCAGTGATTATCTTGGGGTGTTCTTCTTCAGTAATGCATCTTAAGAGGACTCCCTCTCGGTTATTCCAAGGTAACCCATAATTAGTAATGAAATATTTCTAGGAAGCCAACTTAAGGGCTCTTTCCTAGTTCTTACTTAAATACTCAAGGTAGTATAAGTGCCTAAGCTAAAAAATCACATCCTTGTACCACTCATAACTCATCAACCTTTCAAAGAAACCTGCTCGTTCTTCCTCTACCTCATTTACCTCAATAGTTTACAAGTTGCTCTCAGCCATAACCTTATCCAAGCCCAAACCTCTCACCAACTTCGTGGTTTGGATATCCATATCATATTCTTGAAACTTGTTCACCCACCTACATCTTTTCCTGAAGACTTCCTTCTCTGATAAAATGTTTTCCACCATGGTGTGGGGATGATAAGCAACAATATTAGAACTCAAAATGTAAGGCCTGCAAACCTTTATTACTTTTACCAAGGAAAATTCTTGTTTTTCCATAACAGTGTACTTCATCTCAACCCCTTGCAAGGCCTTACTAAAAAATGCCATTGGCCTCACATCCCCTTCATCATCCTTTTGTAGCAGGACATAAGAAATAGTATTCTCTAAAGCACAAGAAAAAAGTTAGAAAGGCTTCATATATTCTGGAGCTACTACAACAGGTGCATGCTTTAACACCTCCTTGATCCCATTGAAATCATGGATGGTAGCCTCCTCCCTCTTGATGAACTTGTCCTTATTTAACATGGAAGTGATTGGAATGGTCAACTTAGCAAAGTTTGATATGAATCTCCTGATGAAGTTTATCTACCCAAAGAAATACTGAATTCCTTTCTCAGTTCTTGGAATAGGAACCTTGCTGATGGCCTCTACCCTCTCTGGATCAATCATCACCCCTTCTTGTGACACAATGTTACCAAGAAACTTTGCCTTCTGAACTCCAAAATGAAAATTCTTTGGATTGAGTGAGATGCCATATTATCTAAATCTTATCAGCATCTTCTCCAAGTGCAGCAGGTGATCACTTCTCTTCCTGATAAATACAGTTACATCATCTTGATAAACAACAATAAAGTCATTGATGTAACCAGCAAAAGCAACATCCATTACTCTTTAAAAAGTATCTCCAACATTCATCAAACCAAAGGGACATTCTGACATATACATAGGTTCCCCATGGAGTAGTAAAGGTTGTCTTGATCCTTTCCTATTCCTTCACCACAACTTGGTTATAACCAGAGAAACCATATAAGGTGGAGAGAAACTTAGAACCAGTTACTAATTGCAGCATGTTTTCCATATTTAGATAAAGGATAGTTATCCTTCATTGATGCTCTACATAGATTCCTGAAATCTACACACAGCCTGATTTCACCATTATTCTTTCTCATTGGTACTAGGTTTGCAACCCAAGAAGAATACCTTGTGGGCTGAATAATCCCTCCATCTCTTAGTTTCTTCAGTTCCTCTTGCATTTTGAGAGATAAGAGTGGATTGATTGGCCTTTGTTTCTTCCTGAATGGCTTTGCATTAGACTCCAAGAGAATCTCATGTTGAAACAAATCCTCTCTATATGCTTTTAAGCTTAGAATAGGTCCAAGCCATGCAATCTTGGTATTTTTTCAACAATTGGATGTATGACTGCTTTTCCTCTTTGCTGAGATTGCTACCTAACCAAATTTTCCTTGGTTTCTCCTTTGTACCAAGATCATGCTCCTCAACATCCCTCGAAGCTACCATATGCTTATTAATAATGCAATCAACATTATCAAAATTTGACTCAAGAGCAACTATCCCTCTATGAATGGTATTAGTCTTTAGCTGAATGATGCATTTTTCCAAAATAGGTTTCCTTCCCCTCTGTTGCACACTACCATTGGCTTCAAATCAATGCATTGATCAGTAAATTCTCCCTTGTTCTATAGGAATCTTCTGATATGAGCATCATCATCAAATACTTGCTAGTGCTTAATATTGTCAGGGACAGAGGGTCTTATCAACAATTCCACATCATATTCACAATATGGGGACATTACCCAATCGTCAAAACAAGACCCCAACACTACAAGATTGTTTGCAAATTCATTAAACTTCCTATCATGATGCACAATGTTGAATGAATCAAACATCTCAATGAAATCCCAAACTGCATTCTTGTATTGTTTCATTCACTAATTTTTTGTGGCATATAGTTTTCTGACTTGTTTTAAAATTAATTCTGAGTCTCCTTCGACAATGATGTCCTTGACACCATATTTCCAAGAAATTATTAAACCTAACAACAGTGTCTCATACTCAACAATGTTGTTTGTGCACTCAAAGTTGAGTTTGAAGGAAAAAAATAAATTTTTCCTGGCATGGAGAAAGAAGAACAACACCAGCTCCATTCCCAAACATGGAGAAATATCCATCAAACAATAAATTCCAAGGAGAGCCATCCTATTCAAGACATCTGCATTCCTCAATCTTGTGCTCCTTTCCAATCAGAAAATCCCACCAAGTTATCAGCATCAACATTTGTGTACAATACTTCATAGGATGCATTGTTGGGATCCTCAATAAGGTGCAACATTTTCTTTTCCCCATACAACCTGAAAAGGCTGCCCTCAATTCAAATGGTGGCATAGGACACATCCATTTGGAAACTCCCACCAACACTTGTAGCCCATTTTCTAGATAACAAAATACCCCACTTGGCTGGGTAGTCAACAATGAAAACATCAAGTTTTAAATTTTTACCTTGGTAAGTTGCAAGTTGCACCACCAAACTCTTCACACATCCCACTACTGGAACTTCTCTGGAGTCCATGGTAGTGCACTTCCCATATGCTGTTATCACTTTGATATTCAGCTCGTTCATGACTTCCAAAGGCATGACATTACATGATGCCCCTAAGTAAAACATGACAGTTGTGCAGCAGTGTATCCTTAATGATCAAAGTGGTGAAGAATGGATCCACATTCAGCTGAGAGTTCACCAAGGATGTCCCTAAATAGATCTCGGGTGTTTCACCTAGTCCTCCAATGCTGGTCGTGCCTCTAATTCTTCAATGATTGGAGGAGTCTCAACAATTTTTACATTTTTTCCTATGGTAGTCTTCTCTTCTTTCAATCCCAAGTATTCAAATGCTCTCTTTTTGGTACCCAAGAATCCTAAGCAGCTCAACAATTGGAACAAATATTTTTATTTCTCTTAAAACTTGGGCAATGTCATATGGGACATTTTCTGGCAAGGTAGTATTGGAATGAAAGCTAACACACTCATCAGGTGGTACAGGATGTTTGATTGCTTGGACATGAGGAGGGGTATAATATTTGTTTGGAACTGCATGGATTTTGGTAGATGCATCTTTCTTAGGAGCCTCTTTAGGAATGTTTGAAAGTAAGGGATCTTTTTGCTTTTCTTTGGGCCCTATCCCTTTGACAGCCTTACTTCTTGTGTTATATTCCTTCTCTTGAGCAACAAAAACATTCATCAGTAACTGTCTATCTTATTTAGATGGGATTCGTCCATCATACTTCTTTATCATCAAATCCCTTAAATATTCAAATTCATTATTGGGTAATTCAAAAGCTTGTATAATATCTACTTCTAAAGTATGAGAGGGAGGGAGAATAGGTACTTTATGAATGGAGTCCCAAAAGGGGGCAATAGTCCAGGCACTTACCACCTCATTTTAATTTTCCCCTTGTTGGAAGCTTGTGGAGCAACCCATCATGCAGACATCATTATCATTATCATCATCAACTTCTTCTTCTTCTTGTTGATCTTCTTCACCAGGAGCATGGGGCATGAAACATTTGTCACACCAATCAATGACATCTGTCTCCTCCACAACAACAACTCTGGGTAGCTAAAGGATCAGGTACCATTCTATTTTCCCTACCTTGGGGCTGCCTATTTCCAAATCCAACAGGTCCTTTGCCTCTATCATTCAGATATTTGGTGATTTGTAAACCAGTCTTGGAGTTTTTGCTTGTCTTGGCCTTGTGAGATCTTCCCAATTCCTTTCTCAGTCCAAGCTAGTTTGTAGGAAATTTCTTTGACAGTCCCTGCCAAAGTTTTCACAACTTCTTCCAAATCAGTAGCCTTTCCTGCATGAGGCTTTTCTGGGTTAATCAGCTTCACACCATCCCTCTTTGGAGGTTTTCCAATTGCCTTGATTTTGTTCTCTATTTGCAAAGCCATGGTGAACGCCTGCCTCAAATTATTAGGGTTTTTTCCCTCAAGTAGTAAGCAACCTTTTTATCAAATACATCTGAATATTTGATCAAACATGATTCATCACATGGCCTTATCCTAATAGGAAATATCCTCAAGGTCTTATTAAACCTTGTGTTGAAATCATGTACTGACTCATTAGGATTATTTTTGATGTTTTCAAATTATGTCAAAAGAAACCTAGGGTCAGTTCTATCACCATATTACAATCTAAATGCATTACTCATCTCTAGTCCATGAATCAATAGAGTTATATTGCAAAGCCTTATACCAGTCCCTAACATCCTCTTCCAAGGTATGGATAAACAAACTTGATATATACATCTTCATGTTCAATCTTAAAGTCTTCCATCATATCGATAAAAGCTTTAGATGTTCATCACTAGTTATAGTGTTGTTTCCTTGGAACTTTGGTAGTCTTTTCCTTACATCTTGAGGAACTCCATTTGGATAACCAGCCATTCCCACAAAATTTATAGGTCCAAAAATGTTTACAACAAATGGAAGTGGTGTGTGGGGGCTGGGTCATATCATTTTGAGGAGGTGACCCTGGAGGGGTAACAAACTAATAAGGGGTAGAGGGTCCTTGGAACATAGGAGTATAAATTTTAAAATGGATACCCCGTAAAGGCCTTGTTTCTTGGAAATGCCTATCAACTTCTGTAAAGAAAGGGGCAGAATGAGAAGAAAAAAATTCAAAATCATATGAAGGCCCTTCTCCAGCTAGAGAATTCAATTCCACAAAGAGGCTACCTGATTCATAAGCACTTGAATAGCAGTATTCAATGATAGGCATGTCACTTTCATCAATGGAGATCCCTCTTCTTTTATGCTGATCTCCCATAACTCTCCAGGATTTTCTTCCTTTTAATTTTGCTTTTCCTAGCTCTGGAAATAATGTCCTAGTAGGATCCTTAGCAAAGAAAGACCTTCCTTTCAGCTTTGCAAAGGTTAGTAACAAATCTCACTTGACAAAGGTTAAGACACTGGTATTCATTAAGAATCAGATCAAAAGGGAGTTGCCACTAAGCATTTCCACCTTAGTTGTGCAAATGCACTAAATATGATCTGTCAAATGTTTGTCCACACTAGGAAGTGGAAATAGAAAGATTCTGACCTTTCTTTACCCAAATTTGGAAATGAAACTTAGTGCAATAACTATAGAAATGGAAATATTGTACACATCAATTGTAACCTTGCAACTTGTCACAAGCCTAAACACAAGATGATTCCTGAAAAGATGTATTAACACTTTGAGCATACAAGAAACTGTTTACCAAGATCTGAATATGAATTGCAATCACTATGTCCACCAAAATGATGCCACTTAGGTATTGTTGATAGGATAAATAGATATGAACTGGTAGTAAATTAAAAAATTAGTCTCATCAATGCAAATCAATTCCCAGTGATTTAAAACATTCCCCAACAATGGCGCCACTTAGGTTTTGGTACACAAATTGATTCTCCCTCAAAGTTTGAATGGCATCACATGTTTTGTGAGGAATCTTAGAGATAGATATATCATGGTGAGTCAATTTGTAGTTGGGGATTGGATCTAACTTGCCCTCTATCACTCAGATGTGGAGATTTGGATAACACCCTCAAGAGGATTTGATCTATCCTCACTATTTTAGGTTGTGCCTTTCAACCAAGGTAAGAGAACCCTTTCATAGCCTATTGTTTATGGAGGAGATGGAGATATCCTTCCTGATGAAGTTGTTAATCAGAAATTGGAGAAAATATGATCAATGGAATAAAATATAACTCGCACGAGTTATCACTCTGGATAGTGGAGATATTTTCTTGGCAAGGTTCAAGCCATTAAAGACATTTGAAATCTTGATTGTTTCTGCATGTTTTAGTAGTGGAAATTATGCATTTGTGCACACACATGAAAAACAAGGGTGGTATGGGTAGGGTTGGTTGTTTTAAAATATATTTTTTATGGGAGGTCAAGCATAATAAACTTGATTTGCTAGATCTCTGAGAACTCTTACAAAATGTAAAGTATAGACAACAAGATGCTTCATAATAGCTAAAATGTTCCCTTAACCAAAATATGTGCTTCAATGGAGGCCTAGATTAGCAATTTTTCACACAATCTATGAGATTTTATCATGAAATGAAAGAAAAGTGATTTTAAATCATTTATTTCATTTCCAGATGAAAGCTATTTCAAGAAATTAAATTACAAATGCCACTAAACTATCACAAGGATTGAGACCCATGTGACTAAGACTGATTTTGATACAAGATTGCAATAAGAAGAAGAAAAACTATTTGCAGAAATTCAAAAATGAAACAAACACATTTTTCTCAAGATCAACATTGAGTAACTCGAGTTTGATTAAATTTATCAGCAGGGAAAAGTTTCTTGAACAATCTCAAAGCTTTTCAAAGGATGTACACTTGCAACCACCTTGACACAGTCAATCTTAATGCAAAAGAGATACATAGGCTTCTTACATGGCTTCTCAAAAGATAGGCTTTGTCAAGTTTTCCTCTTCAGAATTTTCTTCGACTTATAACACTCTAACCTCCAACCATTTGCATGATAAATTTGTGCCATTTATAACATTTACAACAGATCCCCTTGTCCCCCAAAAAACAATTATATTGAGTGCTACCAGTGCTTGCCACGATCATGATCATGATTTCTAGAATCATATCTGGCAAAATTTGTCAGATGCTCAAGCGGAAAATATCCTCGAATATCTCCTGCATTCAACTCCTACAACTGGTAGATCACTCTTTCTTCAACTCACTAACCACTTTCACCACTAATCTGTCAAATATGGTTCCTTGTGTGCTCGGGAGAAGAAAAATGGAAAATCATATCGATCCCGAGAGTTAGACCATTTTAATGGTGAAAGCTATCTTCAGATCTCTCCCAACAAACTTAGATATAAAAATTAACTCCCCTCTCTATTTGGCATGTAGGAAATACCACGAAATCATGAAGACTCACACTTCTAGGTGTGTTTCAGTAAGTATGGGGGGGAAATCAGATTCAGACTCATAGTTCCTGTTGATCTTTACTTTGAATTTGGACAATCCACGTGGAAGATTCATTTTAAAACGGGACCAGGTTTCTTCATTGACCTTTTAAAACTTTTGGAAAATATTAAATTTTCACATTTTTCTCCATGCCTCTGTCGATGAGAAATGAGCCTCACATGTGTCTTAAGGTGGGTCCCAAAGGAACCGTGAGAAAATTCTGCTATTTCACCTCCTTTTTGGAAAAGGAAAAATTTCCAAGTTTTCCCCGTAGATCCACCCTTGAAAAATGGGCCTAACATGTGTCCTAATGTGGGTCCCAGTGGAACCGCACTTCCTTTTTCACTTTTAACTCTTTTCTCCCGAAAGAAAAATTTTCCAAATTTCCCCCGAGAGTTTGCACCTCGGTCATTGACTGGAGCAATCTTTTAACTTTCTTCTATCAGGCTTGTGGGCCATTTTGATGTTTTAATCTTTTGAATATCAGGGGGAAAAAATGCAAGTTACCCCCGATGGTCTGCATCCTTGCCCTTTTGACTTGAAACAAACTTTGACCGATCCTTTGTTAGGCTTGCTGACCATTTTAAGAATAAGAGGAAATTTTTCAATGTTTCCCTCAATGGTCCACTTCCCCGCCCCTTATAACTTTTCAAACCTCCACATGTCACTATGGCTCACCTTGAGATGGTCGCCAAAATTTGAGATTTTGGAATATCGCGAGATCTCCACGTGTCTTGGCTCAGTAAAATTTGTTTGAAGGCTTCAAGCTCAGTGGAAGGAACCATGTCATGATCCGAGGCAGTCTCCTTTGGCCATTTAAAAGGCCAAGTAAAATGCAAAGTGAGCAAAGGTCTCCAAGTGTCCTCCTGACGCTTCTTTAAAATGAAACTAAATGAGCGCGGGCTTGCCACGTGTCCCTATTTTCTCCCAAACTGTTTTAGCTTCATAAAAAAATGTCAAAGTCTGGGAAAAGTAGAGGAAACCTCCATGTGTCCTCCCAACACTACTCCAAAGTCAAAACAAAAAGTATATCTTCAAACGAGCGTCATTCCTCCATGTGGACAAATCTTTAAGTCGAGGATTTTCGTAGAATTTTTGAAGTACCAATTTGAGCTCCATCCAACCAAAACAAGCCACGTTTCCTGCTGATGCAAGGATGCAAATTTGACAAGGGAAAATGCCCGTTAAACCATAAAATGTATAAAAATGACAATTTGAGCCCAGAGATGAAATTTTCTCCAAGGATAAATAATTTAGGACTGTTACAAGGCTCAAATACATTTGTTAGAGTTACATTCACTCTTTTTTTTTCATGTATTCATGAAAAAATGACAAGGGTAGAAAATCCCAACTATAAAAAATGGAAAGAATGGGAAAGCTAGAGTTTTTGAATGAATAGAGGATGGGAGACTCAAATTTAAGACCTCTTTGGATAAACAGAGAAACAAGGATACAAATATGGATCCATATGTGATCATCGGCCCAAGGAAAGATTAATTATGGCAATAAAAGAAAGCAGAGACTTCCCAGACATAACATGAGGAAATAAAATATGGCAGAGGCCATAAATTAATAGATTTTCAAAGGAAAAATGGGGCAAGACTATTTTGAGCACCAACAGAAGGAAATACATTACAAATTTGCAAAGTAAGTACTCCACAAGAGAAAGTTGAATTTGTTCAACTTTTTCAAGAATTACCCAATGTTTTTACATGGACTTATAAGGATTTAAAAGATTTTAACCCAAGATTTTCCAAGAATACAATTGAATTAAAACCTAAATCTAAGCCTTTTAGATAGAAGCAAAGGCCATTAAACCCTCACATTGTACCTCTCATGAGAAAAGAGCTGAACAAGCTAATTGAGGCCAACATCATCTTACCTATCAAACATTCAATTTGAGTTGTAAACTTGGTTCCTGTGAGGAAAAGTAATGGAGAAATCATATTTTTTGTAGAATTATGTGATCTAAACAAAGCATCACTCAAATATCACTACCCACTTCCATTGATGGAGAAAATCTTGCAGGTTGTAGATGTCTCTAAGAGGTTTTCATTTCTAGATGGCTACTTAGGCTATAATCAAATAATGGTAAAATAAGAAGATAAGTTCAAGACATCCTTTACCACCAAATGTGGTATATATGCTTATAAGAAGATGCCATTTCGACTATAATGCAATGCAAGTTTTTTCCTGTTGCCCATTATAATCTTCAGTATCAATTTGTGAAGCAATAATACATGTATGTGGATGATTTCAACCCTCTCTTGTGTTCATTTCCTTTATCTGATTTTTTATTACAATATTGGTTATCTGTGCATGGCGGTTGTATTACATTTTAAGGGTTATGTTAAATAGCAAAGATGGTGTTCAACAATCCTTTGCTGTATCACCTCTATTAGTTTAGGTTTAATTTCTTATGTCTTCTTAAACCTGTCTCCTTGGAAAGTTAGAATAGATTTTATAATATATCCTCTACAAATTTTATGTGTGCACTTGAACAAAGGAATAGGAACTGACCTTCATCCCGAGAGCTTTCTTGATTGCAAATTCCCACACTTTAGGAAAATCTCCGAGTTATGTAATCACAATGAGATTCTCAACCCATCGAGTTGTAGACATTCAGCGGTGTTTTGATTTTACACTAACACTTCCCTTCTAACCTATCTTCTAAATTTCATGATATTAAATATCATCTAAACAACAGGAAACTGTATGAGAAGTCAAGGGCTAAATTTTACGGTCACCTCTACCCCTCATGAAATGTTTTTGTGACGTTTTTTTAACTAATTTTACCTCGCACATGAGGTTGTTTTTTTGTTTTGACTTTCATGATTTTCACATAAATACCGATATCTACAAATGCTTTCTAGGGTTTTGTATGACGAATAAATAAATCTATGGTGTATAAAATTTAACTCCTGAAAATACCATAATTTCAATTTAAAACCACAATAGCAAATTGCGGATACACCTATAGATTATAGATAAGAGGTTAAAAATGCTATATGATATAACATATTCATTTTATTCCTTAAATTTATCTCTCTCTCTCTCTCTCTATTTCTTTTTCCTCTACTATTTTTTATCCAATAAATCATTCAGACTTCAGACCATAAGGCTAGTCCCAAAAAGTAAACCAAACAAGTGGAAAATAGTTTTAAAAACAAATAATTCATTTAAATGTCATGATGTAAAACCTCAAAACATCCCAAGAAAAAATCATAAACATTAAAATCATATTCACAAGAAACAAATCCAAATTTTTAAAAATCCTTGGTTCTTCCAAAAATACTTATCCCCCATTAAGTATGATTTAGAAAATATAGAGTAAATAAATAAACAATTACAAAGAAAATAAATAAATTCGTACTTAATAACCAATTCAAAATGTAAATTATTTCTAATCCCGAAAATTTCCGCATTAAATAAGGTAAATGGAGAATTATTAAGAAGTATTAACTTGAGTTTTTGAGTCTCTGAATATGTCTCATCTTTCCAAGTAAGAAAATGGGTACAGTCCTCAAATCAAAACTTCTGCATTTTATCTCTTGTGTTGATCTCCAGATGGTGGCCATCTAAAAAAAAACACAAAGGAAATGAGACGTTAACAAAATAAAATGCATAAAACCTTAACCATCTCCAATGACCACTCCACGCTCTCATTCCCTCTATCTCTAATTAGAGTGAACAAATGTGTAGTCCATTGATATGTCTTCTACCAAAACATTGTTAGCATCTAGATTCTACACAATTAATAAAAGTGAAACATATTATTTTGGAAATACATTCATGTGGGAAAGATATTAAAATTTGAATTTTCATATTAAATATAACTTGAAGTGCCCATGCAGAGACATGACACAAAAAAATAAAAAATGGTTTATAAGATAATGGTTTATTTAAAATACCTAGAAAGAATGGCCTACGAGGTTTAGAGAGATGCTGGTGTAGCCATTGGCTGTATCTGGAAATGAATGGATACCCACCCGAAACAAGAAATTATCTTAGTCGCGTATTGAATCTTGTATTTATGAGGGAGCTGGAAAATTTTCTTTAGAATTTTATTAGGAGTTGCAAATTTTAGACGTATACTCATCCTAAGACATGGAAAAATTTATGACTCAACATTCTATAATAACTTCAATCCTAATTTCGCACATCCTATAAGACACCTACAAGCATTATATATATATATATATATATATATATATATATATGTTAAAATGGTTGAATTGGTAGTGTGTATGTCAATGTGATAGGTAATTAAAAAAATTCCCCATTCATGTCAATGGATTGAAAAATAGTTTACTTGTTTTTTACAATTAAAAACTGAAAAAATGTGTAAATGGGTGTCAAATTTAACCCCTAAGAGAAGTTGTAGTTAAAGGACTAGTAGTTAAAGAGGGTTGTGTTACTTTCCTTAATAAAGTAGTGAGTTGTTCAACCTTCAACTTAAGTTCACCTTTGGAAGCCTTATCTTTATCATATTTCTCCAACAAATTTCCAACGGCCACCTAAACATCCTATTTGGCATCTTTATGTGTTGCCTTCCCTAGTGAAAGCCTAGAGATCTAAGAATCTACTACTGTTATAGTTTCTTTTGTTTTCCCCTCAATGTGGGTGGCTACTTCCATGATCCTTACTCTTGATTTATTTAATAATAAACTATAGATTATCTTTAGCCATTTGGCTCATCTCTTTGGAGTAGGTTCCAAAACACTTAGATATATCACTTTTATAAGACGCACCTTCTTCTTTTGCTTTGGGTTTTGGTGATATAGCCATTTAGGTATATTGGATACAAATTAAAGTGGCATGGTTGATTAAGCACCTAGAGCACTAGATAAAACAATATCACTAGTAATATTTGCTGGCAATGAAATAGAGGTGGTAATGATAGAAGGGGTAGAAGTGAGAATAGCCTCAAGAGCAGATGCAATAAGACTTGAAGAATAAATAGAAGGAACTGAAAGTTGCAGAGGTAGTGGACTGGAAAATGAAGAAACAATCATTTCCACTACTGAAAGAACAAGAACGGCTGAAAATACTTGAGCCATGGATGGACATGGAGAACGAGAGAGGAATGAAGAAGTAGATGATAATGATTGGGAAAGTAGAGTTGAACATAATGGAAATGGTAATGAAGAAGGGGGTAGTAATTCTTATGACATAACTGTAGAATCACTAACTTCAACAACCTCTGTTATATGCACTATGGAGGAAAAAACCTTGGTAATGGAAAAATTTGGAAGAGAGGATCTCCGAACAAAAAATGAGATCTTCCTTGAAACTATATTGGCCTTTTGAGTAGACCTTTTACCTTTTGTGGGTGCAGGGAGACTCAGTGCTAGTTCATCTTCTACTCTTATAGATTGATTTATCCCTTTGGGTGAAATTCCCAAGGTAGCTAACCAATCATATGTCATTTGAAGTATGGGCCCCATCCTTTCTTTACTTTTACAAAGTTCCGCCATGAATGAATCTCTCCATGGAAAAGGTTGATTGGAAACATTATTGTTCCTGTACACTGGATCCAATACCTCATCATCATCCTCCATCCCTTCTAGAATATCCACGATAATAAACTTTCTAACCTCATTCAAGGTCAACCTTTCATATTGTATTTGACTGATAATGACCTCATCCTGACAATGAATTCAAATATTATCTAGCTGAGGCACGTGAGAACTGGCCATCCTTGTTTCACTAAATTTAACCCAATAATCAAAGTTAGTTAATGGATAAAAAGTGCTCAAATTAACTTTCGACATTTCTCCATCCACATTATTTTCTTTATAAATGTTGGCATATGTGTATCTTCCTATTGAAATAGGAAACTAAACTCCCACCTTATGTCATTTGTTATCAATTTTTTGATAATCCAACAATTGCTGAACCAATTCTAGTAAATTACATTTGTTAGTAGGACATCTTGGTAAATTGCTTGGCATTCCCAAGAAACTAGGAATCCTAATTTATGTAAACGTTTGGAAATAAAGATAGATGGCTACACATTCCCACACCTATTTAAAAGCTTCATCAGAATTCCTTTGATTATACAAATCTTTATCAAAATGTTAAAGGAGGAAAACAAAAAATCCATCATTGACTCTATGAAAATATTTTTTGCCTTCTTCCATTATAATTTGAGAATAAAAGTGATAAATCCGTGACACACTTTTGACACCTTTTGTGTTCAAAGCATTGAATTCCCCCATGACGGTGGCAGCATACATGAGAAAGGAAGTCATGAATAAATTTTTATACATTAAAGCATTTCCCGATTGAAAATAGATTTAGCTCCTGATATGTTCCCCCCATCCTATGAACTCATTATTTTTTTCATAGTAGAAATGTAGAGGAACATACATTCCTGAACATCCTTCATGGAAACAAGAACTGAAATTTGACTCTTTAAAACAGTAATATCGGTTACTTTCTAGTTGAAGTCTGAGAAGAACAATGTTTTAGGAAGCTTAATGACACTCTTTGCCAAGTAAATGTTCATTATCACCTTCGTAAAAAGTTTAGTTTATTTGTCCCAATGTTCCATGGTGGCTTCTGGTGAAATTATTACATATCCTTCAACATCTGGAAGTTTAAATAAATCATCAAAGAAATCGGTGTCCAACCTGATTATGAATTTTCTGTCATCATCCTTTACTGAGTCAGAATATTTAACAAAATGGGTTGCCACTACCAAGATGAACTCAATACAATGCATGAATGACGGAAAACCTTCAGTGAGAGAGATCCCACTGTCAAATATCGCTTGCATCCAAGGATTCTTATTACAAGCTTTTAATCTTTCTTAGAAATCTAGAAAATCTATTTTTCTAAGATTGGTATCTCCAGTATTACTCAAATTTGAAGATAAGCATGAGTGAAGACCAAATACTAAAAATGTGGACTTAATCTTTCCTTTTTCCTTTGATGATTAGGTTAACACTTAATTAAGAATTTGGAATCTGAATGCCCTTTGGAAATTTCATAAAAAAAAACTGTAAAAGCTCCAAAATACGGAAGTCTAAAATTTTGAAAATGGAAACTTTGAAAAGGCTTTGGCTCTGAAGTATAAACCTTCAAAAAATTGAAAGGTAGACCTCCAAAGCTCTAAAAAACAAATCTCTAAAAGTCTTAAAAGTAAAGTTTAAACACCCCGAAATATTTAAACCTTAGAAACTCTGAAAAGTAGAGTTCCCAAAAGGAAATTACAAAACTCAAAATATCTGAAGTGTACAGAATGAAAATTGAATGCTTATAAAGATATGGAAGAAATTGGTGTGCAATATAGGACTAGATTCTTGCATGAATTTAGATTTACGTTTCTGTAAATTAGATGACATGGAGAAAGTAAAAATGATGGATGATGAGGGTTCCACTTTCAAAGAGGAAAAGAAGAACAATCAAAAGTGAAATAAAGAAACAAAGAAAACCCCAAATGATCATAAAACAAAAATAAACAACCTAAAACAAAATTACCTTGAAAAAGATACCTTGAAATTACAAAATGGTGTACTAAAATCAGAGTGTCAGAGAAAAATCCAGGTGAAAATGACAGGTAAAAATTTGAGTTTATATAGAAAGACACGAAAATAATGCTTGGAAGGAAACACGTGGGGTTAGTTGAATATTAAATGCTCATAGAAGCTCAAAAATTGTAAAACCTAGAACTCCAAAATGGAATGTGAGTTTTGTAATATGAAACCTAAAGTCTGAAACCCCAAAAAGGTGAAGTTCCAAAATTTTGAAACTTTGAAGTTTCAAACTTCATAACTCGGGGGATAAACTTATAAAAATTTGACTTGATACTCAGAAATCTGAAAGTACAAAGTTCTAAAATTTCATAAATTCATAGTTTGAGACTTCATATTAGAAGAGGCCTCTGCAAATAGAATTCTGGCCAATTGAATGAAAATGGAGCCAAAGCCAAGGGATTGTAGTTTAGTGAGGATAAACAACCATTAAATCTGATCATAGGCTTTCTCAAAATCAATCTTAATGAACAAATCAAATTTATTGGAATTTTCGCCCATTCCATTCCTTCCCAAATAGCAATGATGTTTTCTAGTATGTATCACCCCTGGATGAACCAAATTTGTTCTATTTGAATAACGTTGGGGACAATATTACAGAGCCTCATATCTAGCACTTTAGAAATTTTTGTAGGAGACATTCAACAATATGATAGGCCTTTAAGAGGTAATTTTCTCGGGATCCCCTAGTTTGGGTATGAACTTGATATTCCCATTGTTCATACACACTCCCAAAGAGGGATTCTAAAACTCCTCAAGATAGATTTGAAGAAGGTATTGACCGACTGAATCCCATATAGCTTTGTAGAATTCATAAGGGAATCCATTTAATCTGGGAGCCTTATCATTGAAAATTTCTATGATGGCAACGTGAAGGTCATCAACGATGAGCATTCAGTCTAAGGAATCTAGTAGTTTGAGTCATAACATCCCCCCATGCCTGAATCCAGTTGGCATGCATAGGTGGATGAAAGCACTAACAATGACTAGATCGAGGAGCCAAATTTGACACACGATTTATATGATTGAGATTGATACCATGCTGCATTAAGGTAGTGTTAAGAAAGGATTGGAATTTATGAAAAAAATGTGCTTATCATGTGAAGTGATACAAAATTGAATGTGAGGGTGACCCAAAAAGAAAAATTCAGGAATGACCTCCATTGCCATGTAATAAATGTTGTCAAAATTAAAATAATTTAGAGAAAAATACATATCTCAATTTATTTGTTTAAGAACATGATTTGATCCTCCTCGGAGATTGGACAAAGTGAACCACGCTTTAGAAGTAGGAGTATGTAAAGCATTAGGGTCATAAAACCCAAAGTTATTATGCATGAAATACCACACCTCCAATTCACCAGCTATCCACCCCATTGGCAGATGGTTACATTTTTTAGTGCGTGACTCAACCATATGAAAATCACCACCTATGACCCAATAAAAATCAGGAATGATGTAGGCTACCCATCACCAAAGATCAGCCTTTTTGGCCACATCGTTCGAGGTGTAAATATTAAGGAGCCATCAACATGGATTTACAAACCACTTGAAACTGAAAACCTATAATTTTTGCAGTCTACAAAAACAAAACATCCAAATTGAAAAATATTTGTCGAACATCATAGACAATATACTTGCGATAGGAGTTCTGTAAGACCACTACCATTCCAAGATAAGCCATTCAGGGATGACGTTGGTCAAGACCCATGTTATCAACATCCAAGCCATCAAGGCCATCAAATTGGTTTTGTAGGAATTACATAGTGTTATGCTGCAAAAAATCTTGTACATCAATTTTTCTCTGCATGACGTATTCTATGGTGTATTCCTCTACTTTTGAATCCACATTGCACATCGGGCTATGGTCTTAAGAGATACAACAAGGAATTTGGGGCCTTTTGTATTTTCCCTTTGAGTTGTCTGTTAACATCAACGACAATGGTTGTGGCATGGTGACATTGGAAACATAATTGGTTTGGTCTATGAGAATCAAAGCCACCTTGGGTGTGTTAGAGTACTTTGGTAGCTTGAAAGATCTTTTGGCAACAACAGTTGGTTCCTTAACATCAAAAATTGGCTCCTTATTTTGCAGGCTATGGGGTTGTTCCTTAAAAGTTTTCTCACACTGACCACGTGAACTAGAAGTCTTCAATTGCTGATGTTTGTTCTTATTTTGCCGGCCCCCGGCCATTTTCCAATCTTTCTCTTGCAGGGGTTTTGTTGGTTTAAGGGTTGCTTTGGCAACTAGACAATTGTGAGGGACATAAAAGGGACAATCCTTGATCTTATGATTAGAGGCCTGACAATGGAAACAAGTGTTAGGAATGTTGATATACATAATATGTTAGGAGTACCACTTGTCTCCCATCTGAATTTCCACAAATTCTTTTAGGTCTCAAGAAATACCAACCTTGATGCAAACACACTTTTGTGGGTGAGCATGGTAGAACCGTTTTGGTTTGAGGTAGACCACCTGCCCAATGGAGGAAGTAATTTGATGCATGAAATGGGTGCAAGGTAAGGGTAGGTCAAGAAATTCTACCCATATGGGAACTTTGAGTGCAACATACTAAAAAATCACAAAGTCTTTGGTCCATGGAGATAAGACTAGCAAAGAGTTGCGAACATACTTGGTGGCTTGTCAGGCCAAAATGTTGGGGGCATTGGCTAGGTCAAAAAACAGAACTAACCAAATCTTTAAACATGCTTTTAGAGGGCATTCGACCCACAAAATACTGAATGAGACAGAATTACTCCAACCATTGACAAACAACATTAAAAATAGGAACATGTAGAACAACACCAGGAGGAGAAACATTTCCTCATTGAAGATCTTTGAGACAAACTTCTGAGGATGTTTAGTAGGTGACGCCATTGCTCAAAGATCCACTATCTTCAGCCATGGTTGTAACAACAGGGCTTGAGGAAGGATGTGTCATTATATAGGGGCACCCAATTAGCGGGAATAAAACAATGATGGTATTAATATCTCGTAGAGCCTGAAAAGGCCGCAGAATGACAAGTTCAAAAGTAAGAAAACCTAACAAATCCGACTCCAGAGAACATGTACAGATCTCCCTATAACCTATAGATGGAATGGGCATTATTGTTTGGATCATAGTAGTGAATTACATTTCAATATGGTTGACTTATTTTTGGGTGCATTCATGCTAGTAATTTATGCTTTTATAGGTGAAATAAAGGACTTTTTAATTTCTGTGTGGCATAAAAAGTCTTAATTAGAATTAGAATTTAGAAAATTTTACATGTTTATCGATAATGCACTATAAGTTACATTTGAGGAAGATGAATTTTTATTGAAGTATCCAAAATAATGTTCCAAAATAATGTTCTCTGGAAACAAAATTGTTTTAAACTCATTGAGAAAGGATTCCAAGCTAAAGCCAAATTTAACAAAAAATTAATTATCAACATTTACAACTTTATCCACTAAGGGGGATATGTTATTTTATTTTTTAATGATTGAGTGTTGTACAATCCATTCAAATCAGATCTTGAACTACTAAGGGGGGTGTGGCATTAAATTATTTCTTAAGAATGATGTTTTTTTATAGTAACATAAGCAATTCGTAAGTCCAAATGCATAACTAAATATTCATAACGAACAAATGAATCATTATATTAGAAAGATGGAAACATCCATTTTAGCATCACCTTTATTTTCTCAAGGATCATGGTATTTTAGGGTGTATATGTTATTGCGGATCAAACCTATCAACCAAAATTAGATTAATATTTTTTATTGAATGATGATTTCTAGATTCGTAGATGCAATATAGGGATTCCCTAAATATACATATCCTTCTTCAGGTAGTAAGGCATGTATTTATGTATTTAAAGGTAATTTTTTTGGATTTTTTAATATAAAGTTATAGACGAGGAGAGAGGAAGACTAAGAAAGTAAACTTACTCATCCTATAATCAATCAACCACTGTATTATGAAGGGATTCACTTCCATCGTGTCATCACACCTATTGACATAAGGATCATGGTACATATATGGAAAAGAAGATTCACACTAAAATGATGGGCATTTACATATATAAATGTAATGTATAATTGTTAAATTTCCATTTTAAAAAAATAAACAGATATATTACTAAGTTATTTATAACATAGAAATTTATGCGAAAAATTTGTATTCAACTAGATCAATACTCTCTTAAAATTGTTGATACACTATGTTTAGAATTTCAATTCACACTCATGAAACCATCAAATATAACATTTCGGAAAACTATCATAGAAGAAAATTATTTTTTTTTGATTTTTTTGTTAGTTTTTCAGGCATTCAAAACCTTCCTTAATATTTTTAAATTTAATCTAGATCTCAAAAAAATTGATCTTCTTCCTTGTAATCCCTAGTAGGGAAACTAGGTTTAAAAAATGATAAGGAGAAGGATTTTTGTTGGCTACCATGGTATACTTTTATAGAATAAATGTGAAAGAGTGATAGATAGATATAGATTTTAGGAAAATTGAAAGTTACAAAACAATGTATGATATCCATAAAAAAATCTTTTTATGTTCTGGATGCAATAAAGGTTTTATCAACACACATTTGATATCATACATCTATTGGATTGTTTACTTGTTTTAGCTAAGATTTCCTAAGACAAAAGTGATACTAGTGATGTATCATCCCCAGGGTCACCGAATATTGTATTGATTTTAGAATGTACTTAATACAATGGTACCTTTACCATATGAAAAAATGTAGAGACTAGAATACAATAGTGAGTAAAATGGATGCAACTAGTCCTAATATTTTTGTCTAGGTGTACCTATTAAAAATTAAAGATTTAGAACAAGGCATATTTTCAACTGTCCCTCTTTTTTCAAATCAACAAAAGAAACATTTTTTGTAGCCACGACTTGTCCAATTTACCATACTATCAGCAAACCAAATCCACCACCACTATCAGAGGTCATAGACGAATCTATTATAGTCATAGGGAACTATTTGACTAAATCCTAGTAGGATCCATTGAATTGGTATCCCAAAATCTTATGAGAAAACAATTATTAAGGCATAATAGGAAGTGTTTATTTTAGATGTTGTTACTGTAAGTTCCCTATTTGATACATATGTCAAATGTGGAAACATATACAAGGCATGTGAAGTGTTTCAAAAAATTCCCCAGAGATATGTCATCTCATGGAATGTAGTGATTGTAGAATATTCACAAAATGTGGTTTTTCAAAATGCATTGGGAAACTTTGTAGCATACTCTTGGGATGTGGAAAAATAATAAATATGTAGAAAGATATGGAAATCCATCAAGGTATATTAGGAATTTTATTTTTTACGTCACTACATTGTTCTCTCCTCTAAATTTCACCCCTAATTACAACTCCAACAAACTTATCATTGTTATCCTCTTCAACATAATTTTTATCTCATGTACAAATGCTAGTGTATATACACTACACTTAATTTATTCATGTCATGAAGTTCACTAGATCGTATTATCATATGCCAATCACCATTCCACCCGCTTCTACATCGAAAGATCTATAGCTTGCACGAATTGGTCTTTTAATGGCATCACCATTTAGAAATTTCAAAGCACTTACAACCTTCATTATGGTTTTCCGCATGTTTTTCCATTTATCAAAGTCAAGAGATAAATATTTACTAGAGAGGGGACCATAGTATAAATTTTATGTTAAAATTTATCGTGGTGGGATAAAATTTTGCACATAAGTCTTCCAAACATGATCAAATATTAATAAATAATAAAATAAATTATTTAAAAATAAATGCACTAAACATGTCATTGTGAGCTAAAAACTTCTACTTGACATTCACAAGTCTCTTTTAAAAATATGGTAAATTTCATTACTATTTAAATATTGGCATTAATTATATACATCTCTTCAAAGACATGATAAAATTGGAACGATACAAACAATATTAACATGGCCCTTATGCAAGAATGACATTAATTATATACATTCTACACAATAGAATTGTTATTCACATGTGTCATAAATTAGAGCAACTAATGTTGTGCTTAAGAGGCTAAGAATGTTGCACGTGGAAAACAAGTAGGAGTTGATGGCAAGGATTTCCAAAACATGAAATTGAAATGAGTAATTGTTTTCCCTCAGTTTCGGTGTAGCCTAGGTTTGATATTGAATGGTGACTCCTTTTTTACAAAAGAAATATCTATGATAGTGTATACATTTATTTACATTTCAACTTAAATTTTTAATATTATTTTGAATTTACTAAAAAATAGATCTTATAAATATTATTTATTCAAGACACTAAATAGGTGAATTTAAACAAAAATTTGCAATATTATTTTAGATTTTTTAATGGCGATTTTTTTTCTTGAAATACACATAAAATTTAAATATTGTTTTAGATATTTTTTATTAAAAATAGATATTGTAAAACATTAATTAATCAACACCTTAAAATGGTAAATTATTTTCTTAAAATAAAATAAAATAAATTATTATAACACATATAAATGAAAATTTATATAAAATCAAACTTTTTTTTACGACAATACTCTAATTCTCATATGAATTTAGTTTAAAAATTGACAAGTTTTTTATTGAATGAAACAAAATTATGGTTGCATATGAAAATTTAATAGTTTTTTTAATTTATAAAATTGTAGTTTTAAAATTTAAAAAAAAAAAAAAATAGTTTTCAAGAATATCTATAATAATATACAAACTTACACAATATTTTAAACTAGAAATTACACATGAGATGAAAATTATGTCGGAGGGGATAACAATGTTAAGTTTGTTGGAGTTGTAATTTACATCGAAGTGAATGTAAACTTAAAAATAAACAAAAAAAAACTTTCTAGAAACTGAGAATTATCAAGCACATAACACATTATTATAGTGCAAGCTTATTTTTTTAGAATGCTTCATTTAACATCACCAATAATTGCCACATGAACATTCTCCCTTTTTATAATGAAGGAAATGGTTCCCTTACAATCAATCCCTGAATATATTTCTACTACAATGTGGAAATCCACATCAGAAATATATGTTCTTGACATTTGTAATAGTTGTTCCATGGGGGCGTTATCCAATCATATTAGGATCAAAAATTTTTACCACATGGTGACAATAGGTGAAATATTTCTCTAATCTCCCTTAGGAGACTCAATATCAGGGTATGGATTTAAAATTTCTTTCCATTATAATGGTCCTTAATATGTTGAACCCTACTTAAGGCTCCCATTAAGCTACGAATGAGTTTAGCTAGAATCTACAAAGGTACAAATGTAATTAAGATCTTCTCTAAATGATTCCACAACTTTCCCTTCAACAACCATTTTTGTATTATGTGCTCCTTATTATTGTGTCCTTATTAATTTCTATATTTTTTACTTGTTCACAAACTTATCATATATTTGAAATATCTTTCATTGCATTACTTTGTTTAGGAGTTATTATGTAGATCTTGCCCCGCCTCGAGACATTGGGAAATCAACCCAATAAGTCGGTAAAATTTTATCTTTGATTAGATGAACTATTGAGATCGCTTAACCATTTCTCACTAATGTAATTTTATCATGGTTTATTTCAATTAATTTACCTGAAATTAAATTAACACAAACCCAATTGAACTAAATTATTATCGATCTAAGCTGATTTACCTGATTTCTAAATCACTAACCCCCAATTAATTTTATTTATTTAACTCTTGCCTAAATTATTTGATTACTAATTTCACACCTAGATTTGATACCTTAAATAATCACTAGGGTCACTTGAGAAATTTACACCCCCTTTATAATAATTTCGATTTACCCTCCTATAATTATTTCCTCATTCTATTTTCATTAAAAAAAGTCTTATCAAATAGATCCCACTATTAATGTTAATTCTTAATCCCATTAAAATATTTTGTGTGTAGGATTAAACTAAGGCCCTAGGATCAATCTAATCCTAACCCTTGATTTCTAACTCACCCTAAAATTAGTTCCTAAACCTCTCTTTGTTAATTTTACTCAAATCCATT
Organism: Taxus chinensis; assembly: GCA_019776745.2. Classification (NCBI taxonomy): domain Eukaryota; kingdom Viridiplantae; phylum Streptophyta; class Pinopsida; order Cupressales; family Taxaceae; genus Taxus; species Taxus chinensis. The sequence continues at coordinate 255,356 of JAHRHJ020001565.1, read as the reverse complement.
CTATTCAAAATAATTCTCATTTTGTTTTGTTTGTCTTTTGCATGTGCAGGTTAAGGAGGAGCCATGGAATGTTTATCAATTATGTTATTTTAAGCAATGAACCTTCTTAAAATCATAGGTGATAATTGGTTGTTTTGTTATTGGCTCGCATAGTTCTACATATAACTTCCTTTATAAAAAGGGCAGGTCATGGATTTGACTTTAACTCTTAAATGCATGATTAAGGGAAATACGGCCATTATGATGCGTAGGGGGGAAAAATCTATTTGGTGATGGGGTCAGGGAATGGGATGGTGGAGAGGGGCCAAATATGCAAGGGGACTTTAAATGGGAAGGGGGGGTGGCTTTGAATGGCCGCGGTGGGGGGGATAGTTCTTGGACATGGAGGGTAGGGCGGAGAGGCATGCAGTGGGTGGAGGTGTGGGACAGGGTTTGGGGAGGGAGGTCAGGTGGGATAGGGTTGGGGGCAACCACACACAGTAGTGGGGGGGAGGGGTTCGGCCCTCCCCCAAACTTGAAATTTAACAATTTTTTTTGTTTAGGTTTTTATTTGTTTAAAATTTAATATTTTCCAATTAGCATTTATACTTAAAATTTATCAAAATTTATGTATATATATATACTACTATAATATATTTATTGATATATATATATGTTTTATATATTCAACCATAATTTTTAATCCATATAAACTATTTATATTTCTTATGCATTACATATATATAAACCCATTTTAAATAAAAACCCTATAAGAAGCTATAATGTAAAAACTCACTAATATTTGAAAATAATATTCCCTTAAATTTAAATGAAATGACAACCATGATGTAATTTCATGTATTTAAAATATAAATCTGCAATTTACCATTTTGAATAATTCTTCTTACAAATATAAGCTAGCCAAAAATATCTCATTCTTTGTTCAAATATTAAATTTAAATATATTTCATTCATTATGTATTTAATGAGTCTACTTTTTGATAAATGTAAAATCCATTGGAAGAATATTTCTAAAATCCTAACCCAGTCTTGTAGTAGCATTAAATTTGTAAGATCTAAATATCTCATAAGTATGTAAACATATAATTTCATAAAATGTTTGTGGGAAACCTGCATTTAAGATTTTCACTTAAAAGGGGTGAAATATTTTAAAGATGAATTGATTTTACACACTAAGTTTATAATGCCAATAAAATTTTTTTTTTTGCAAGCAATATTCAAATTTTTAATTTTATTGTAATGAATAACTAATATATTCTACAAAGTAAATGTATTTATTGCAAAGGAACTATAAATATTTTACAAGACTTCTTTTGCAAAAAATTCCTTCCAACAAGAGACATATTTTCAAAATTTTATTTTAAATACATAAGAAAGAAATTACAAGACTTCTTCCCAAGATTGAAAGAAAGTTTTCAATTACTAAATGGAATACCAATTTACAAAAAATTTTCAATAAGTACAAGATGAGAATTTATTACATGAAAAGAATCTTTCCACAAGCCATACTCAAGAGGTTACAATGCAAGTAATGATTCCACAAAAGATGAGAGGAAATGAAACCAAGATGGAAATCACCAAACTTCTCCAACTTGAGATCCAACTTCAAATGCCTTCAAGGAATCCAACTCAAGGAGAAGAAGCTTGTTTTACCACCCAACCATAGGCATCATTACATGCCTTTCCAAGGTTGGAATGCATGCTAGCCTCCCCCAAGCCCATTTGAAAGAGGACTACTATCCACAACTTTGCACAAGAGTGAGGGTGAACAACAATATTACATCCACATAAAACAAGACAAATATAAAAAACAAGACTCCAAATTTACAAGGATGAAAAGGAGGAGAAACCATGTTCTACCTCTAAAATGGGGAAGAGAAGAAAGGAGTTCTCCAAAAGTTGTAACCAACATTAGTTGCACAAAACCAAGATCTCCACACCCTCCTTATTCCTCCAAATTCATTCAAACCCTCCTTATTTCTCCACCCTTTCACCAATCCTTCTTGGAAGGATTTTCAAACCCCAAAGGGGTTTCCTCACCAAGAATGGGGAAGGAGGTTCAAGCCATATGAACCACCTTCCCCACCTCAAACCATTTGAGGGGAGTAACTTAAATCCTACAAGGCTTTCCCATCAAGCCATGAGGATTGAGAGGGAAAAATCCCTCTCTCTTCCCCCACAAACTCCAAAACTCCATCATGCCATATGATGGATGGAGAAAAATCAAGTAAACAACAAACAAAATCTACATGCAACGACAAATATTTCCAAGTAAACAAGCACTAATATCTAGCATGATATAAAACATACAAAAGAAGCTCAAGAATCCTACCTCCAAAAAGCTATCCAAATTCAATCTTTTCCACTTCTTGACCCAAGCAAACTCTAGCTCCAAAATCCACAAGCCTCCAAGCAAAAGCTCCAAAAAAAGTTCTCTTCTTTCCCCATGAGGGAGAATTTGAAGAGGAGCAAGCAAAAATCCTCACAAATGAGGGGGTGACATGTGTCACCCCTCTCTTCCCTCAAGGTCAAAGATACCAAAGATAAAAGAGAGAAAGGATAAAATGGATTTTATCCCTCTTCTCCCAAATTACCCAAAATGATAACAAAACAATCTTGTGCAACTTTTAACAAAGCACACTTACCCATCCACCTTACATGGATGTGACCAAAGGAAGGAAAAATGGGAGGGAAAACTCCCTCTAAGCCTTGGAAATAAGCCCCCCTACCTATTAGGTAGGGTCCAAGGGCCCATTTTCATGCTAAGGGAACTCCCAAACTAAAAAGGGGTCCCTAAAAATGCCTAAAATAACCCAATTTCGGGTTTGGCACACTTGGGCACAAGGGTAGAGGGTGTGGGGCCCACCCAAGGGTTCACATGTGACCCTAATCCCTTTTGATTAATTACATCATTATACAAACTCAAAACTTAATGTAAGTGGGGCCATTAATTCCCCAAAACAAGTTTACAACACAACTAAACACCCTAAGCAAGATTAATATTACAAGACATATTACATTACAAATGAGGGTCACTCATGGTGCCCAAAACAATAAACTCTAATACTAAGGCCTCATACAATAAACATGGCTAGGACTTAGCCCCGTGGGCTGCTTGTGCAAAATTGTGTAGCTGGCCTGAATCCCACGTTCTCCTGTGACCTGTCACCTGCACACTCATTGCACACATTAAACACACCTGTCCAATACAAGAGTAAACTAGCTGCTCACTAAGAGAATAAATTCAAACATGTAAATTAATGATATCACCATCATCAACGTGGAATGCACAATCTCACACAATTCATCGTATGTTAGGTATTACAATACATAAAAATGTCATATCACCATGCCATCATGTATCCTTATCAGCAAAATGATTACGTTACAAAATCAAGGTATGTGACTAAACTAATTATCCAACATATAGGAATTAGGCCCAAATCGCATAGAAAAGTGTTAGTATCCACAATCTCAAATAAAATGTGTCAATCTACTAATCTAGTCAAATTGGCGTTACACGCCCCAAATCACCATACATGTCCATGAAGGCAAACCAACATATCATAATGTCCAAAAATATGTCAAAATCCATGTTAAGTCACAACTATGGGCTAAGAATTTAACAGGTAATTGAGGCTAGAAAATGTGGGCACTACATCCCCCTCTCCTAAAATTAGACTTCCTCCGGGAAGTCACTGGAAGAGATAGGGATAAGATTTTACGAGGTATCACATCATAGTGTAAGTCCAACATTAAGGTCATTTTTAAAGGAACTAAAATATTTTGTTTTGTCTTAACAACATGTCTTTTTAAGTGTAACAAGGTCCAAGAACAAGTATTTCTCAAATAAGAGAATGTTAACCAAGGAGAACTGTATAAACCGAATTCATTTTCCTCATCATCTATCTTTCCTATAAGGGTCCAAATAAGAGGATATACAACATAAGGTCCAATATTAAAGGAGAATAAAAAAATAAAAAAATGAGTGAAAGGAACATAAATGTTGTTTTAAACTGAATTAAAAGGTTTTTGAATATTAATTGCGTACTAGAACACTTAAGGAAACTATCCAAGGTGTCACAAATACCATACGATGAGAGAGAAAAGGTTTCCAAGTTCCGTGTGGTTTTATCTACTAACCCATCATTACTCTAAATTTTGACAAAAAAATGGTTCACGAGTCTTTTTAAAATAGTTCAAACATCCGTACTATTCACTAAGGTCAAGGACGAAGATTCACATAATACCAAGCATAGTTAAAGGTGTTGACTTAATTTGGCCGTTATTTTTATGGTCACTAAATGATAGTATTCAAAGAAAACATTTGTGGGTGAAATACATATATAGTCAACCACTAGGTTAGGACTGGTTTTCTAGTTTGGTTTCCAAAGTTTTCATAGTATGTATTGTTTTAAAGAGCATTTCCATTCCGAGCCAAGATTGCTTTAGAAGTATCCTAAATGAAAATTGAATTTATTATTGTTTATAATTTATTTACATATAAGTTCACACTATGACAAAGAAATTTTAGAAATTTCTATGCCCCAAACAAGTCATAACTCCTTAATGAAACAACAAACCACAAATTTCCAGTTCAATACGATATAAGAAAAGTTTTACTTAAATTTTATCATTTCTTAATTATTATAATCAAAAGAAAACATGAATGAGTTACGCAAAAACAAAATCCATTTAAAGAGAATGTTTCCCGAATCTTATCAACATATTTATCAAAATTTACAATATACCAGCATGATGGAAAGAAAAACCTTTCTATTCATACTTTCCTCAAGCGTACAAGAGATCAACACTCATCTTCCTTTAATGAAAGGCAAGGTCTAAATATTTTCAAGATACCTGACTTACGTTAACTTTTACTTAACAATTATTTGGTCGTAATTTGGCCCATTAGGTTGCGAGAGACATAAGTATAAAATAAATACACTTATTAACTAGGGTTGAATTCATATTACACAAAGAAATTTGAATTACGCCACCCTATTTGAGTGGTAATAGAAAATAGAACCATGTTTTAAAGAGGACCCCAAAACAATTCCAATATATTTATATATTATATATATATATATATATATATATATTTAAAACTAGTGTTTATACTGATTACAAAGGACGTCTCTACCCACGGTAGGTGGAAAGACTAGTTAGTCATTATTGTTAGTCCTTGCAATAAGGGCTTCATCATTTATCTTATAATAAGATACTTAAGGGTTTTCAAATGTAAATGAAATCTTGTAAAAGAGTTTCCTAAGAGTCCAAAAGTCAAAGGCATATCTATTTGCGAGACCATTGCAACCATTATATCATTTGTATTAACTTTCTCACCTAAACATTTAGGAAGACAAAACAATACCTAAGTTACTTACAGAATTCCCAACATTAAATGTGTATACCATATGAACATCACAAGACAAAGATTAGTAACCCACACCTATCACATCTGAAGCAATAGTTTTAGGATCGCCCCAAATTTAGATTTTGAAGGGGTAACAATGATTAACATTGTTTATCCAACCAATGTTGCTTAATTATATATATGACGAGTTTTCCAAGATACAAATAATTACAATATTCCATTATTGTTTACAAGGTAAGTGTACACAATTGTGCTTTTAGATTTATAAATAAATATATATTTTTGTGGATTTTGAAACATTACTTTCACCCCTATTGGACCACATTAATTGTTCTTTCACAGTCAACACCATCATCGATACAACATAATGCCTAACCAAGAAAGTGTTCAACACTAATTCATTTCATTTTATTTTCTTTCCAAGAGAGAGATAAAATATCGTTGTTTATATTTATTATATATATAAAAATTTTGCATGACCATTGTTCTTCTAAGTCCACGAATTGAGGTTAGAAAGAGGGTGATTCCCTTATTTCTACACGTAAGTAAAAGCATTATAAACATGATTAACTCAGAACATTTCAAATCAACTTGAGGAGAGTTAAAATCACATGTGTAATTACTAAGGTAAGAAGGTTTTAACCAAGTTACCATTTCAACAAAACTTAATAAGTGGTTATGGTATAGAGATAGGTTTATCGAGATCCAAAAGGATTAAGAAAATTAACTAGATCATTTCTGAAGTTAACTCTAAAATTTATACCAAGAGCTTTGATGAGAATTTGGAGTTCATGAAAACTAGATTCATTTTATAATAGCACACAATGCATTCCTACGTTACGTGAAGAGGATAATCTAGCTAAGGAATATCACTTCAAGCAACACCATCATATAATGAAAAGACACTAAATTTCCTTTCCTTTATCATTTATTGTTTAGAGAAAAGTTAGCAAATTATTTTCATCCAATTATACTTAATTTTAAATCATAATTTTGAAAAAGGAATAACAAGAAGGTCATAAGATCTTTTGCTAAATTTCCTTATAAAAGGGTTATAAAACTAAGATTAGCAACATATACCATAAGAGTAGGAATTATTTCAAAATTCATAGTAATGAAATATCAAGACATGGAAGACTATTTTATAACATTGGGTGGTTTTATACAAGATACATTTATTTAGCTTATACCCCTACCAAAATGGTTTTGTTAAATCCAAAGTGGTGCCTCTAACATGGCAGTTGTGATTCCCAAGAAACAAAGGATCACTAGACAAGAAGCAACCAACACAAACACCATAAACCTATTCCTTATATCAAGGTAACAATTCTACAATCTTATATTTGACCTACTTCTTATTTACAACACCAACAACTAGCCCCTTTTTCGATGTCCAAAAGGATCATCCTAACCAAGGCCGTTAGCAATCAAAAATGACTTGTTGCACAAAATTTTATTTTGGGTCTTAGCATTCAACCTAGAACACGTAGCTTAAAACAATAACCATATTGTAACATGTTTCACCTTCCAAAGGTGTCCTAAGAAACCTATTTGTTTATTAAGACCTAATTTTCTTGTTCTACGATCTAGAGAAAATGGCTACAAAAGGAATCTTGCCAAGAAATGTACCCAACACCCAAATGGTGAAACAAAGCTTCCAGTCAACTCTCTATTATATAGAGAGTCAAACAAGATGTACATTTCTAATTACTGGCGAATAGGTTTCAATTTGGAAGCACCTTCTCAGAGCCAACTATTAGAGTTTTACTATTGCATTACAACATATTTTTAGTGAAAATTGGCTACAAAATGGGCCTAGAAAATAACCGATACCAACTCAGAAATGAGTTTTGACAGCTTGAATCTATTCTCCTATATATAGAGAACCCGACGCAACTTACAAAATGAAAAACTAAACACTAACACTCTAGTTATGATCTTCTTTCCGAGCTAAATAATGTTATTGTGAAGTTTGTGTTTTGTACAAAACATCAAGATACCTCCTAAACAGACTTAAAAAAAACAACTCTCTATTCCTTTTTCTCGAATCTAATCATTGCAGACAATGGACATGGAGGAATACTACAAGTTAGAAGTCAAAAATTTCAATTTCCTACTAACGCTCTCCACTTTACAGGTCCAAATCGAAACGATTTTACTTAAATTTTAAGTTGTCCCAAACAAAATGCGATTAAAAGAGCTCAAAAATGATTTTATCTATATGATCAAATGGTTTTTAAAAGTTGATTTTAAAAGCTGATGCGGCTTCCCATGTCACTAGGGAACAAGATTATACAAATCCATCACTACTATGGAGACCAAGAAGCCATTTTGCACGTTATCTAAACACGAAATTTTCTTAAGTTTTACTTATTGTTTTAAACAAATTAGGTGATCAAAATGTGCCTACCATCTATTGTCTTAGCAAACATTTTACTCCAAGTGGTTACTCAAGAGATAACTTTATCCATGGAACAGTTTAGCGGAAATCGATTTTAATTGTTTTACTTTTAATATTATGAAAACATTAATAACCAGTTAAAAGTTCTACCCAGAGCGTCCACGTGTGTGAACCTCGCTCTGATACCAAATGTAATGCCCCACCTCAGGACACCGTAACCCACACCCAAGTGTAACTAAAAATTAAAGATTTTTTTTTTTTTGAAAGTGATTATTAGCAATACTAAAACTAATGATACAAAACCGATTCCCAAAATTATTTATTTAAACTAAATTGTGGCCATTTACCCGAATTACTAAATCACTAGCCCTAGACAAATAAATTTAATTTAATCATTAAGACTTACTAAGGACACCTTAGAAGGAGTCTACACCTCTTTTAAATTAATTAGATTTCCCCATTTTATTTTGTTTACCCACACACACACCTGATAAAGGTTACTTCAAAAATCCTACAATGAGCAGCTCGGATTCAATTTAAAATGACCTCCATGACTTCACAGGCTCAAGTGAGCAGGGTTAAGACCCTTCACTAAAAGCTCTCAACCCTTGATTTTAGTTTTTCCCTAACTTTGCCTTAAACATCATTATGTAGATGTAGAGATTTACTCAGAGAGCTATTTTTGGGATATGCATTTTGTAATTTTAACAGGTTTTAGGGAAAACCCTGAAATTGACAGAGAATCCAAAAACCTCTCTTGTATGTTCATATTTTCCCTTCTTTCTTTTACCTGGATTTCTACAGTTTAAATTAAGAGATTTTGCCAAGATTGTTTCATGATGCAGTGGATGATTTTGGAGGAGCTATGGCAGTTTTAATCTATGTTTGTTCTTCATTTTATGGGAGTTAAATTTTTTATCTGAGTATTTGATTTTGGACCTGAGAATTGCATACAAAACAAGAAATACTAAGTTCTTTGATCATTTTAAACGGGTTGGGGAACATTAGTGATGGATTTTTATATGTGAAGGGCAGGGGTATGGGGATCTAAAAAGTAAGAAGACAATGTGTGTGGATGGACTCCATGGAACATGGGAGTGGTCCAGCGATAGGTAGTGGTGGAAATCTGCATTATTGTGGTGGCAAGGAATTTCTGCAGGTGGAGTGTGGGGAATAATGAGGAGGGTGTCCAGGCAGGGGAAGAGGCATTGCGTGGGAAGGCAGGACACGTGTATTTGGGGTGAAACGGGAATGGGGATGGAGGAAGTGAAGTTTCCAGAAGGGGTATGGGACATCGAGGACAAAGGGTTAAAATTGAGAGCACGTGGAGTGGGCATCTTAGCAGCTACATTTAGGTACTTAGGGGTGGCTTGTGACATCATAGGTAATGGGGGGAGGGGTTTGGCCCTCCCCCAAAACAAAACCATTTCAAATTTTTAATTTTCATGCTTTTTATCTCTATTACAAAAAGGGGGAAATTTAAAATTATATATATATTACTATATGTTATATAATATAAATATGGTTTAACATATAAAATAAATGTTTCAAATCATAGTTATGGGATAAATGAACATCATTTGTGTGTAATTGAATAACCATCATAATATTTCAATATGTTTTAGGAGGTTGGTAATATTTCATCTAAATTGAACAATCTACACTATATTACATTTTATGATATCAAAAAAGTGAAACAAAGTAATTACTTTAATGCAAATATGTGAACTTAAAATTTTTCATTTCATTTATTCAATTTATTACCAACCATCTACATGAGGAAATTTTGCAAGAATACCAGATTAAACATTGTAGGTTCACATTTACATAGTAGTCATATACTTCCAATGCTTAAAATTTAAATTTAGAGCTTCTGAATGTTAGTAGACAAAACTCATTTCAGATGAATCTAATTAGAATGAACAAGAAAAATACATGTATCTTTTATTTATTTCCAATTGCCTAATTAGAAGGAAACAAGAACAAAACACATAATACTTTAAACCTCTTTTTCAAATGCAGTCTAATGATTACAAATTTATATCAAGGAAATAAGATTCTTTTTTCAACAATTAATTTCCAATGAATTAACTTTCCTTCAAAAGATATATAGAGTTACATCAAGCATTTTATAAAAAAATAGCATCTAATACAAGACTTCTTTTCAAGAAGTTCAAAACTCACTAAACAATCATATTTCTTCAAGATACATGAAACAATACATCAAGAAAGACATACCTACAAATCTCCTTTATGAAGGATTGAAAGATTTTGCTCAAATAATTAATGAAATACTTTTCAATTTACAAATAAAGTTTTTCAAATACAAAAATGAAATAGGAATTACAATAAACCAGGAAGTTTCCACAAAGCCATATCCCAAAAAGGGTTACAATGAGTTAATGTCCACAAAGAGAATGAAGATGACAATGAGAGACTCCAACCAACTACCAATACCAACATTTCAACTTGAGATCCAATTTCACATGCCTTCAAGGAATCCAAGCAAGGAGAAGAAACTTGTTTTACCACCCAACCATAGGCATCATTACATGTTTTCACAAGGTTGGGATGCATGTTATCCTCCCCCAAGCCCATGGGAAAGAGGAAAACTATCCACAACTATGCACAAGAGTGAGGGTGAACACCAACATTACATAGCACACAAAAACAAGACAAATATTAAAACAAGACTCCAAATTTTACAAAGATGAAAAGGAGGAGAAACCATGTTCTACCTCTAAAATGGGGAAGAGAAGAAAGTTCTCCAAAAGTTGTAACCAACATTATTTGCACAAAACAAGATCTTGCTTACCCTCCTTATTTCTCCAAATTCATTCAAGCCCTCCTTATTTCTCCACCCTTTCACCAATCCTTCTTGGAAGGATTTTCAAACCCCAAAGGGGTTTCCTCACCAAGAATGGGGAAGGAGGTTCAAGCCAAATGACCCACCTTCCCCACCTCAAACCATTTGAGGGGAGTAACTAAATCCTACAAGGCTTGCCCATCAAGCCTATTAAGGATTGAGAGGGAAAACTCCTCTCTCTTCCCCCACAAACTCCAAAACTCCATCATGCCATATGATGGAGGGAGTAAAATCAAATAAACAACAAACAAAGTCTTCATGCAACAACAAACATTTCCTAGTAAACAACTAATTTCTAGCATGTTATAACAACTTACAATAAAGCTCAAGAAGCCTACCTCAAAGAAAAACTCTCTAAAATCAATCTCTTCCACTTCTTGACCCAAGCAAACTCTAGCTCCAAATCCCCAAGCCTCCAAGCAAAAGCTCCCAAAATAAAAGTTCTCTTCTCTTTTCCCATGAGGGGGAATTTGAAGAGAAGCAAACAAAAATCCTCACAAATGAGGGGGTGACATGTGTCACCCCTCTCTTTCCCTCAAGGTCAAAGATGCCAAAAATAAAAGAGAGAAATGATAAAATAAAGATTTTAGCCCTCTTCTCCCAAATTACCCAAAATGATAACAAAACAATCTTGTGCAACTTTTAACAAAGCACACTTATCCATACCTCTTACATGGATGTGACCAAAGGAGGAAAAAATGGGAGGGAAAAATCCCTCTAAGCCTTGGAAATAAGCCCCCTACCTATTAGGTAGGGTCCAAGGGCCCATTTTCATGCTAAGGGAACTCCCAAACTAAAAAGGGGCCCCTAAAAATGCCTAAAATAACCCAATTTCGGTTTTGACATATTTAGCACAAGGGTAGAGGGTGTGGGGCCCACCCAAGGGTTCACATGTGACCCTAAAAACTTATGATTAGGTACATCATTAAAAAAATTCAAAACTTAATGTAAGTGGGGTCATTAATTCCCCAAAACAAGTTTACAGGTAAAACTAAACTACCCTAAGCAAGATTAATAATACAAGACAATTACATTACAAATGAGGGTCACCCATGGTGCCCAAAACAATAATTCTAATACTAAGGCCTCATGCAGTGAATCTCATGAGGTCAAAGGTGCACAGCATGTGGCATTGTTGACATTAAAATTTTCCTCCGTAATTTCTATTTCATTAATGTATGTATTAGGAATATGATGTTATTAAGTATAATTAGTACCGTAGCTGTCTGATAGAAGATAACGGCGTCATCAGTACGGTGCCGCCAATAAGTTCTAGAGTACAGTAACAGTCAAAGTACAAAATGCGAATGTTGTGGTAAAAAGTAAATATTTGTTGTAAGTTAGTCCCGGTAATGTTAAAATGTCAAAGTTGGGGTAATTAGAGAAGTAGGGTCTACATGATTAGGAATTAGAAATATTATATTTGTAATAAGGACAAGGAGTGATATCATAAATATTTTGTGTATTTTATTTGTAGAAAATTCTAAAAATGTGGAACCCATGTGAAATGATAAGGTTTATCTTATCTTAAAAGATAAGCCTACATGTAAAGGATAAGAGTTAAGGCATGGAATATGATTGGTCAGAAGTGATTTCCTATCCTATTTTAGAGATAAGATGGATAAGCCTAGATGTCTATAAATAGAGGGGACACCCCTCTCATTTAGCATAGAAAAGTTGTGGGCACTAATTCATTGTATGGAAGTGTGACGAAGTGAAGCCATCAGTTGTGAAGGTGTGTTGAGGAAGCCATTAAGAGGAGTAATTGTCGAAGTTTCTCCCATAACCATTGGTGAAAGCAAAGTGAAGTCAATAACACTTGGAGTACCTCATGGGTGAGATTGTAATAATTCCATGTTAATATTATATTTTACAGTTGATATTTCAGATTTGTCGTCATTCTATTTTTTTGTCATAGTCTGTAGTATTCTGTGTCTATGTCTTATTGTTGTCGTTCCAGATTGCATACCACCAAACTAAAAGCTGTGCATTACTAAAATAATCATAGCACGAGGAGTTCCTGGATGAAGATATTATTAGAGTGCCGGATTGGTGATCACATTTTGGTTTTGTTGCCGGGACCATTCCTCGTTGGTGGATTTTCTGGAGAGATATTCCCACTTAGTCACGAAAATCAATAAGAGGGTAACCTTGTTTTTACTATGCATAGTAGTTACCATGGTAAATTCACTTTTTACCATGATAGTATTTACCATAATAACTTTCACTTTTTACTGTGAATAGTATTTATCCACAGTAACTTCATTTTTTAACATGTAACTAGTATTTACCCCAGTAGCTTCACTTTTTACCGTGAATAGTGTTTACCACAATAAAGTCAGTTTTTACCGTAGTAAGTCAAGTTTTACCATAATAAATGTAAGATTACCGTGGTCATTCCTATTTTACTGTAGAAAGGTGTAAAGTCACTTTCTATTGCATAGTGATTCTAATTATTTTTGTACATAAGTCTTACTGATTGTACTTGTGAGTTGGTATTTCACGATGGTTACATTTTAAAATGGGAAAGATTCTTGTTACAATTCAGCCCAATCTAATGGAGATGCTTCTTCTTTCATTCAAGAGTTTAAGTGATCTTTCACTTGTAATGGCCTTATCACCAAGGGAAAAATTGGACTGAAACTTTACCTACCTTTTTGGATGGTTCAGCCTCTTAGGTGGCTTCTTCAACACTACCTGATAATGTGAAAAACTGATGGGATTCCTTAACGCACACTTTTCTTGACAGATATTTTGTCACTAAAAGAGATATGCAGATCTCATGATCGATATCACAAAGCTAACCCAAGGAGAGAAGGAGAAGATAAGGGATTATCATGCTCGTATTCTAGAAGCTAAGGAGGAAGCTCGATGCCCAGATCAGGAAGGAAGGATTAGCGGATGGGTTGATGAATGACATGGATAATCTCCTATGTAAGCACTTCATTCTTGGGATGAAGCCAAAGATCAGACAATGAGTGAAGTATGACCACCTAGCTACCATTGAACAAGAAAAGGAGATTACAAGAAGGCAAGAAGAAAGCATGGAAGAGGAGCCCAAAGAAATTGTTACTAAAGTAGAGCCTACACCAGCACCTTTGGTCCAGAATCCACAACCACTCTCAGTGAGCACAAATATTTATCCTAGTACATCTACTAAGTATGAAGATCTACTCAAAAATATTGGTCAGTTAACTATTAATCTTCTTCAAGGAAAAGAATTTAGTTCTTAGGGAGGAGATAGAGGTCCAAAAAGAAATATTTCTGAAGTTGTATGTTATGGTTGTTATAAAAAGGGTCATTATAAGTATAATTGTCCAGATAGAGCTTCTACATCTGGTACAAGGAGATAATGATAAAGGAAAAGTACCTGTGAATTCTTTTGATGTAGTAGATAAGAGCAGAAATAATGAAGTAGATGTGTTTGTAACAAAAAGAAAGAAAGAAAAAGATAATCAAGATGGAAATGATCCTAAGAAGATGAAAGGAGAAACTAGTAAGAAACATAGGAGAAGAAAGTTGGGTGTGTAGGATTTTCTGATTTCACAGGGGCAAGGACCATACTCCATCTTGGAAGATCTGTCCAAAAGGCCTGCAAATATTACATATGGTCAACTCTTGGCTATGTCTTCTGAGAAGAGGCGGGAGTTGCGAAGTGGACTCAATGCTCGACAAAGGAAGGAGGTTGAGGTCCCTGTTTTGGAGGCAGAGGCATATCCCTATGCTCCACAAGCTGAGGTATTATGTAATGGTATTTCAATTCATGATGTCTTAGTTGATGGAGGTGCTGCAGTTAATGTAATGACCGAGTCTGTAATGAATATGTTGGGTTTAAAAATTGATCGCCCTTCAACACTTATGTTAAGGTCATTAAATAAGGGAAAAACTAAACCAGAAGGTGTAGTTTCAAATGTGGCAATATCTGTTATGGGTGTTGTATGTGTGGTAGACTTTCAGGTGATGAAAAATGGTACTGTTGCGTACCCAATGTTGCTGGGAAGACCATGGCTAAGAAGAGTTCATGCAAGAAACTACTAGAATGAAGGCTTCATGACACTTGGACGTGGTAGAGAGAGGGTGAAGATAAGCATGATCCCTTGAAATCATAAGACATAACCTGTGGATTCAAGTGATGAAACTGATGATTGGACATCCTCTGATTACTCTAGTACCAATGAAGTGGACACTGAAGATGAAGAAAGTGAGGTTGATGTTTCAGTCATGGATATCCTTCCAGTCACACCAACTCATGACCCCATAAAATTATCTGAAGAAGAAGTTGATGATCGTCTCCAACAAATAAATATTGGTGATACTGTGATGGAGAGTGAGAAGGAATCCTACCTCCAGCTCTTTCGAAGGTACATACACCTATTCACTTTTGATTACAAGGAACTCCGTCAAGTAAGTTGGGTAGAACATTCTATTGAGCTGGTAGATGGTGCTAAGCCCATAAAGCAAATGCCATATAGAATGAATCCTAATTTTTCCAAGACTGTAAAAGAAGAAATAGATAAGTTGCTTGATGTAGGATTCATATTTGTTGTGGAGAATTCAGAATGGGTTTCTCCCATTGTGATCTCAATAAAAAAGAATGGGAAGCTACGAATTTGTGTTGATTACAGGAAGCTCAATAAGGCAACAAAGAAGGATCATTACCCTCTTCCATTTCAGATCAGATCTTGGACGAAGTAGCTGGCCAGGAGTGCTATAGTTTTGCTGATGGATATAGCGGCTACAACCAAGTTCGTATAGCAGAGAAAGATCAGCTGAAGACCACGTTCACCACTCCTTGGGGAACGTTTTCTTATAGAGTTATGCCTTTTGGGTTGTGTAATGCTCCGGCAACATTCCAGCGTTTGATGAATAGGGTGTTCGAACCCTACATTGGGAACTTCATCAGAGTATTTCTGGATGATTTTTACATCTATGGGAGCAAGATGGACCACCTGCACCAAATGGAGACAACATTTCAAAGGTTAGATGAAGCACAAGCCTCACTAAACCCTACAAAGTGTGTCTTTGGATGTTCTAAAGGTGTTTTGTTAGGGCATGTTGTATCCAAAGATGGTATTGGTACTGATCCTGATAAAGTTTCAAAAATCAAAGAGTTACCATTTCCTATGAATAGAAGTAAGTTGAGATCATTTTTAGGCCATGTGGGTTACTATAGAAGGTTCATCAAGAATTTCTCAAAGATTGCACAGCCACTAACCCAGTTCTTGAAGAAGGATGTTACTTATGAACCAGGAAATAAGGCGCATGAAGCTTTTGAAAAACTGAAGGAAGCCCTGGTGTCTTCACCTATTTTAAAGAATCCAGATTGGAGCAAGCCATTCATTGTGTACACTGATGCCTCAGATGCAGCACTAGGAAGTAATTTGAGCCAAAAGGATGAAAATGGGAATGAACATCCAATTTACTTTGGGAGCAAGACAAATGAGCAGTGCTGAGGTAAATTATACTGTAACTGAAAAAGAGGCTCTAGCTATCATTTTTGCTGTAAAGAAGTTTAGAAATTACTTGCTAGGGCAAAAATTTATAGTTGTAACAGATCATCAGGCTCTAAAATATATTGTAAATAAGCCTAACCCATCAGGGAGGATAGCAAGATGGATAATTTTGCTACAAGAATTTGAATTTGATATTATAGATAGGCCAGGAAAGAAGCATGTCAATGCAGATGCACTCTCTCGAGCCTATGATGGTTTAGGATTCATCTTGTGATGATGATGATTTCCCCGATGCAACATTGTTATCCCTTGACACAATCCCTAGTGAATACATAGATATTTGGAATTATCTGAATGAATTCAAGTTTCCTGATGGTGCCAATGCAAAGACTAAGAGGAAGATTACTCAAGCCAGTCGTCCATATTCTATTCTGCATGGAGTATTATTTCAAATAGGACCTGATGGACAGTACAAGAGGGCAGTTGGACGTGATCAAGGGAAGGAGCTGATAGAAGAATTCCACAATGGTACATGTGGAGGGCACTTCTCTGGACAACTTACAGCAAGAAGGATCTTGGATGTAGGTTATCACTGGCCCACTCTTTTTAAAGATTGTTATAATTATTGTAAGACATGTGATATTTGTCAAACACATGGTAACCGTAAGACTTCATCAGCTCCATTATGCCCTATTCTTCCACTTGGTCCCTTTGAAAAGTGGGGAATAGACATTGTAGGTCCACTTCCAACTACCCCACGCCAAAATAAGTATATTGTAGTTGCCACAGATTATTTAACCAAGTGGGTTGAAGCTAGGCCATTGAAAACAACTTCCATGGATGAAGTGGCAAGGTTCATATATGAACGCATTGTCACCAGATTTGGTTGTCCATTAGAAATTGTAACAGATCAAGGAAGCCACTTCATTAATGAGGTGGTAGAAGCCCTAGTCAATAAGTTTTCTATTAAGCACAGGAAGGAAACAACATACAAGCCAAGCACAAATGGACAGGTGGAACGAACAAATTTTGTGTTGTGTCAAATTCTAGCAAAAGATGCAGCCTTGCAGGTACATAAGTGGGATAAAAGGATTCATGCAGCATTGTGGGCATATAGGGCAACATCAAAGTCAACAACATGATACTCCCCATTTCAGTTGGCTTATGGCATTGATCCAGTTCTTCCTATTGAGTTTGATATTCCCACTGTGAGAGTTATGAAAAATGAAAGGATGGATGAAAGTGATTCAGTAAAAGAAAGGTTGGTACATCTTCATTTGCTAGAGGAAATGAGGGAAATAGTGAAGGATACAAGCTATAAGAAGAAAATGAAGCAAAAGGAATACTTTGATCAAAAGATCCATTGGTCTCCATTTCATGTGAATGACTTGGTTCTAGTATATGATTCCAGATACAAAAAAAGAAGGCAGAGAAAATTTCTTCCAAAATGGATGGGGCCCTACAAAATAGCAGCTGTGCATGAAAATGGTACGTACCGACTGGAGGAATTGGATGGCACTCCCATTACGAAATGGGTCAACCACGACAAGTTAAAGATTTTCCAAGCACCAGAATAGTCTACTCTGAGGATGGAGTAGAAGCTAGGAAGGGGGAAGATGTCGACACTAAAATTTTCCTCCGTAATTTCTATTTCATTAATGTATGTATTAGGAATAGGATGTTGTTAAGTATAATTAGTAGTAGCGTCTGATAGAAGATAAAGGTGCCATCAATACGGTGCCGCCAATAATGTATAGTATGGTAACAGTCAAAGTACAATAGGAATGTTGTGGTAAAAAATAAATATTTGTTGTAAGTGGTCTGGTAATGTTAAAATGTCAAAGTTTGGGTAAGTAGAGAAGTAGGGTCTACATGATTAGGAATTAGAAATATTATATTGGTAATAAGGACAAGGAGTGAGGTCATAAATATTTTGTGTATTTTATTTGTAAAAAGTCTAAAAATGTGGAACCCATGTGAAATGATAAGGTTTATCTTATCTTAAAAGATAAGCTTACATGTACAGATAAGAGTTAAGGTATGGAATATGATTCGTCAGAGTGGATTTCTTATCCTATCTTAGAGATAAGATGGATAAGCCTGAAAGTTCTATAAATAGAGAGGCCACCCCCCTCATTTAGCATAGAAGGAAGTAGTGAGAAATATTGTATGAGTAAGTGTGTAAAGGAAGCCATCATTTTGAAGGTGTGTTAAAGAAGCCATTAAGAGGTGTAATTGTGAAGTTTCTCCCATAGTTATTGGTGGAAGGCAAGTGAAGTTCAGTAACACTTGAAGTACCTCATGGGTGAGATTGTAACAATTTCATGTTAATATTATAATTTACACTTATATTTCAGATTTATCATCATTCCTTCTTATCATAGTCTATGGTATTCTTGTGTTATGTTTGTTGTTGTGTTTCTAGATTACACCCACCAAACTAAAAGTTATGCTTTAGTAAATAATCATAGCATGAGGGAGTTCCCGGTGAAGAATTATCATAGTGTCAGATTGGTGATTGACAGGATGCTTATGAGTAAAATTGTGTAACTAGCTTAGAATCACCATGTTCATCATGTGACCTGTCATCTGTACACTCATTACGTTATGACAGCTTAAACATCACCTATCCGATACATCACTGAGTTAAATAGTTGAACTGATGGAGGTTCTTATTAAAACAATCCATCAATAGTCATGTAAATTAACCATAAGACCATGGGATATCAATGTATGGAATGCAAAATCTCACATCAATTGTGTATCATATACATAGGTATTACAATACATACAAATGTCATATCACCATGCCATCATGTATGGTAGATAGCATTAAATGATTACTTACAAAATCATGGATATTGGACTAAGCTAATTATCCAACATGATTTGGAATTAGGTCACTTCGGATAGTGAAGTGTTAGGTATCCACAATGTCCCAAGGATAAAGAGCGTCATCTAGTAATCTAGTCAAATTGGCGGTGTCAATGAGGGTGAATTCATATTGTCCATGAAGGCCAACCAACATATCATGGTGAAAAATTATGTGCAAAAACCATGTGAAGAAACAACTTATATGGATTAAGAATTCAATAGGTAATTGACACCTAGCAAAATTGTGGGATGACATAATCATGACATGTCATACCATGTCATAGTGTGGTCACAAGATTTATAATGCTATTCTAGAATGTATTTCCCCCATGATTGGTGCATGGAGGCCTATTTATATGGTCACTGCATTGAGTGATATTAAAGAGGTGAATCGATGATCTTGCAGACAATTTTTGTGTGATTTAATTTCATATTTCATTGAGAGTGTTAGATACCTCTTATCAAGTATTGAACTACATTGTGAAGAGGCTTACAATTATTTATGGAAATGATTCATGAGGAATCTTACATTTTGTGCATAGCCATTGTGGGTAGTCATGTAAATCCATGGTTTCTACTAACCACATTTCTGTTAGGCATTTAACGAAAAACAGAGGTCACCTGGTATTTGGGGCCATATTCTTCAACATTTACATTCATGAAAAAAAAGAAGTAGAAACTGACAACATATACCACAACAATTTACTATGAGGCATGCTCTTATCGATGTCCAAAAATTGTTCCAAAGCAACTCTTACTTTTCCACAATTGTTATTCTTCAGAATGTTGGAAAAGGAGAGCTGATTAGGTGTGAGTAGTTTTGACAATAATTATGTATAAATGCAAATCCTTGGTGATTAGTGATGAAAGAGTGGATTTAATGTTCCCTGAATTTTTATTTATATTTTTCAGAAAATGGACTGCAACGGTTCAAGATAAAGTAGATAGAGTGTATAGACTTAGTATTTAGTATTAGGAAAAAGACATAGAATCATGTGAACATCCCACTTTACATAATAAACTATTTCTAAATGTTGAAGCATAGCCTAAAAGTTGCACCACAATTAGATTGATGAAGATAGCATTTTAATTTAATTGATCACTTTGAAAGATAGGTGCTACATGATATGCTTGATTGAAGAATACTAATCAGAATGTTCAAAATACACAATCATGAAAATACCCAAAAATAAATGCATAGATGACACTAATCCTGGATTATAATCACAAGTGAAGGATTGGTAGAATTGAGGTGGCGATTAAAAAATGAAGACATTACGTTTCATCATTGAATTATTTATAGAGGTATATCAAACAAATCTCGGACGATTTACATTCTTACACTAACATGATTGCTAATTATTTTAAAAGTATAAACATGAAAATCCAATTAGGATACCTCTCACATTTGGGAACCATAATGAGATATTATCAGTACCAAATGCTTTAGGGCAAAGGCTTGAACTACTGTTCACAACTAAATGATTGATCCTGATTTTTTAATCTTTTCCGAACAAGGATCGGATGAATACAATATGATTTTTTGAGAAATTCCCTATTGTAGGCTATTTATTTATGCTAAATACCAACATCAAGCCATTCCTCTGAACCCCAAATTGGGCACAAAAATGAAGAAATAAATCAGGTGCATTTGAAGTAAAAAGTATCACAATCGGAAATTATAGGTAGGTTTCATGAGTGTGAAGGAATTTGATCTTCCGGAAAATGTTTACCATGGAATTTGACACTTTTTGGTGCAGGAGCATATTGAATGATGGAAGCATTGGAAAAGAATTAGTATTAATTAAGAATACCAATATGGATAGCATATAAACATCCAACGAACATGTCTGTAGCATTACACAAGAAATATCCATTTGAAAATACTAAGGACTTTTTCAAAAAAACTATCCCTTTCAAACTAAGCTATTTCTTTTCTAAAGGACTGAAAAAATTATTTAAGGATATTATAATCAGATGGAAACCTATGATAAAATCATAATATATAATAAAACACATATTGAAGTTTATGAAAAAAATCATGACAATGGAATAAGACACTAGTTTAATTTGAGAAATTATTTTCCTTATGTACTATATAAGGACTTTTTAGTTATCGTATATATTAAAATCTATTTAATTGTTTAAATTTTATTAAAAATTAGGTTCTTTTATTTTCTATATCTCAGAATTTTTTGGGTGATTTTTCTAGTCCTACCCGATTCGAAGTGCGACCAAATATATGGATAGGGACGATACAAATGGATAGATGTGGGACTAAAATGTTTTTCTATAGGAAGTATAATCTCCTTTATTGGTCAGGAATCATTCAACACTAAACGGTAGAGGCCCCCAAATTTTCAATTCGTAAAGCAACACCTCATAGGATGGTGATAAGAGGTACATAATACAAATTTGCACAAACACACACAAATTTATGCACAGACACACACACATACACACACAACATCACACAACTAGATTTCATCTAACACTGCACTAGTGCAATAAGATCTCAATTATTTTATATAAATCTTAGATTCATAGATAAATATAAATGATTCAAATATGAATGCTAAAAATTGAATTGGATTCACTAATGAAAGGAAATAAGAGGGATAAGGAACTTACCTTTATTTAGCTTACCTCGCAATGACTTGGGACTGAGCAGTGTGATGAAATACAATAAGCAAACAGTCGCAACAAACCATAGAAGAATGCAACAGAGATGGAACTGGTTGGACAAGGGCATGGAAAGGGATGAGGGCACCTATGGGCACCCTGTATTATTTATGGGATCATGGTATACAAAAAAGGTGGGAACCTGGTTTCGATATGGGCAATAGGGCTTCCCACTATTCACCTTTTGTCGCATGTATGTTGTACTTGGACAATCAGGGTACGTGTAAACCTGCAATGATGAAAAAACCTGTAAAATACTCCTTAAATAGACATCAAATCCTAAAAAATAAATATGCAAAATGAGGGGTCAGACTGTCCTCAGCCACCACAACGGTGGACTTACAACTAAGTGTTGCACTACATCTCAGACCCAATGTAGTTTTGTGTGCTATTGTGTGCAATAGTGATACCTAGGTTGCCCTTATGCTTATGACCAAGATAGAAGCAAATAAGTAGATAAAAATGCAAGATTGTGGATGGAATAGATTGAAATCCCCTTCCTGTGCAGTGTGTATGCAGAGTAATGGCCGAAACATAGTCCCTTGCTTTATGTAGATAGCTAACCCTTGATAATAATATTCCACCCATATAATGGTATGTATGTTGTGTTTATATAGGGGTGTCTTGCTTCAATTTCGACACTAATGACCTAACATGCCGAATAGTACCTTGGATATGAGAGGGAAAATCGAAAATACTGACCTAAAATATCAAAAATAAAACCAAATAAAAATAGAAAGAGGGTGCCCAGGATGGCCAATGGTGCCTGGCTCCACTATCCAACCCTAAGTGTGAGTGTCCAGAGACCAGTGACAAAAAATGAGTGAGAAGTGACATACAAGGATCCCTAACACCTGAACACAATTGTGTGTATGAGTCACAAACGTGCAAGAAAAATAGCAATAAAGACCAACAAGAAAAATGGATGGACTATGGAATGGGTCATCAGTGAATAATTTTCTTATGTAAGATCCATAAATAAAACAATGTACTTGGCATTATAATAATAGTAGTAAGTGCATGATTTTGTGTCTACATTTTTCCCCACTTGATGTTGGTGAATGAAATCCCAGTAACATAAAGTAGATAGAGATGTATACCTAAGAATTCCATAGAAGTCCATGCCGTTCAAGTATGTGAAGAGTGTAATAGAAGTATGTTTCAAGTAAAAAATTATAACATGAAGAAACATGGATCAACATGTTGATCCATTTGGTGTAATGAGAGATGTGGGACCATTATGATGAGCACTAAGTGAGATTAATTATTGTTGTTTTAAATGATTGAATGTATCGATTTTTATTGATGGAGATGTGATGGGGAAGGGAGTGATTAGTTCCCAACCTAATTGCATGTGTATGAAAAAATGATGATTTGCGGGTCCTTCCTCCAAAGGTAGATTGTAGTGAGGGAGGTCTAGGTTTACTCTCCAAATTTAACTACATCCTCAAAAGATCTAGCCGATGAAAATCGACAAAGACTATTTTTTTTTAATTTTTCATCCAATTTTCTTATAAAACATGATAAGCCATATAGGAGTAGTATATGAAATGCAATGATGTCTCATTTTCCCCACTCCAAGGGTGTCACTGTAATGCATGTGTGGTTGCTTTCGTGTTAGGTAATTTGGAATCAATCGCAAAATTTAGAATAAATTCCCATGTTAGGTCATTTGGGAAATTGGTTATGAAACTCCCAAGTTAGGCCATCTTGAAAGATAAATGCATTATGTTGTGTTGATTGATTGATATGATTTGTGGAGATTTGAATTTATGTGATTGATTGATTTGTTACTCAAGGAGATATTTTATGGTTGTTGTACTTAGGTTAGGTCAAGTGAAAGGGATCACTCGATGGTGATCTAAAATGTTGTAGTAAATTATCGATAATGATGGATTATGAATGAAGTGTAATCATGTTGTGGTTTGAGGAGAATTATAGGATCAATGAAATTTTGTTCCCCCCCTTTCAGTGAAAGGGGGCATGATAATAAGAACGAACATTGAGCCAAAAGTAAGCGCATAGTGATGTAATGGAAAATGTATGAGAGATATATCAAAGTGTGTGTATAATGAGTAAAATATGATTTCAAGGAGAAATATTGTGTGTGTAATGTGTACAAGAAGGAAATTTTTAGAGGAAAATATTTGTTAATTCCATAATATTACGCTTTTTGAAATTTGAAATTGGTGAATTTTTTGAGTACCAACTAGGACTAGTTCGCCAAAATTTTCAGGGTATAAATCAATTTTAGGGGTCATTTCACCAAGGAGTTTACACCAATAGCCGATTGTTATCATTCAAATCTCCCTTAGTGCGAATTTGCCTCAAAATATGCCCAGTTTGCCTCATATATATATACTATTTAAGTATTTCTAATTCATTATTCATAGTTCTAAACATCCAACTTTATTCAAAATAGACAATTCCTTTGTACTTATTGTCATCAACCGGTCACCTGATATTTCCTTCCTAGTTTCAAGGTACTTTAATTTTTTATGTATCATTTTAGGTGCATAATTTTTCTACCAATTGAATGCATACTCCATGCAGATTATAGACAGGATACAAAATGCAATTCCATTCGGTATCATACTATATGGAACCTTTCAGCAGCATAGAATATGCTAGAGGTCGATAGCATATTATATGGATTCTTCATGTAATCAACTAGCAATAGCAATATGCTACTAACCCATAACATGGATTATACCGATGATCAACAACATGCAATATGCTATCGGTTAAGAGAAAGTAATATGCTACAACTTGTTGTCGGTCTGGTAGCATCCTACTTGCTACCAGCCGGTAGTGTGCTACATGTTGCTACCTGGTAGCATTTTTCATGTTGGCGGCTGGTAACATATTGCATGATGTCGAATGATAAGATACTCCATGCTACTAGTTAATAGCATACTACATGGTGTTTGCCTGTATCATCCTTCATACTGTCAGCTGGTAGCATACTGCATGTTATTGGTCGGTAACATAGTGCATGCTCCCGATCAGTAGCATATCCAATGCTTCTTGTCAGTAGCATGTAGTTTTCTCTTGACCGAGTAGCATAATATTCATTCTAAATTTGGTTTAGTATACAAATTTTAAAATATTGTTTAGATTTTGATTAAACTGATTTATTTTTAACTTTCTCATGGATAGGTACAATGGCTTCTCTAAACAATCAACAAAAGGTAGATAAGCTAAAAATAAAAAAGTAACATATTAAATTTTTTCAGCCAACAAAAAAAATGAAGACCCAACATGCATTCACTGGAAACATTAACACGGGTAGTGGTAAGTTGTAAAATATTACCATAACCTTTTCCCTCTTTTTCATCAGTTTAATTTAATTGTTTTAATATCTTTATAACAGTTGAACATTTTTTGTGTTTGAATACAGAAAACCCTATTGTTAATTGTATTCAACACGAAATAGTAAAACAAAACATAAACCGTAAAGAAACAATTATTGCAGTAGATGAAGATATAATTGAACGGGACCCAAACATGCAGAGCTAGAAGATTGTCCCGATTTCCAAATGCATTCAATACATGAATGTTCAAAAGAAAAAATTCCAGCAGAAGATGATATTGACAGGACACTTGAAAAAAATAAATTTGTGAGAAAGAAGAAAACATCCTGGACAATAGGAAGGTCTTTTCAGGTAGATTGGGCAACAAAATACCCATTCATTGAACCTATACATCCAGATAATGGTAGTGATACTCCCAAAGAATGTATATGTACTATTTGTAGTTGGAAATTGGGTAAAGAACATATAATGCAACTTAAATTGGACACTATAGAGAAACATTGTGACAAAGTATATTACACAGTCACTAAAAATGATGGAAAAATAACGAAGACTCGTAGATGGAAAACTGCAAAAGAGTGCATGCATGTAAAATATAAGGAGGAGTATGAAAATAAAATTAAACACACTAAAAAACTTTAGGAGAAAGGAGGAACCATTAATGCAAATTTTGGAAAAGTTGTAAATGAAAATCTGAAGGAAAAAACTACCCAGTTTTCAACCATATTCTTTATTCTTAAAATGGGCAGACCAATTTCATATTTTTTAGAATATAAGAAATTATTCAAGTTCAATGGGTTTCCAAACCTTCCACATTCACATTGGTCAGAGAGTAGTGCTTGGGAGATAGTGAGATGTATTGTGATGATTGAACAAGAAGATCTGAAAGAAAACGTCAAGAATGTAAATTTTGTCTCCCTTTCAATTGATGAGGTTACAACATGTTGACAACACTTCTTGGGTTTGCATACATGTATATACTTTCCAAAACCACACAAGGACACCTCATCTACTTTCTGTTCATAAAATGCAAGAAAATTGCAATGTTGAAAATCTTTGAAAATTGGTTATATCTAATTTGAAGGACATAACAGGAATGGATAATTATTCTATAGCTACAAATCTTATTTGCATTGGTGTTGATGGTGCATCAATGATGCAAGGTCATAGAAATGGTCTATGTGTGTGTCTCCAAACATTTGTTGCTCCTTATATGATTCCTATTCATTGCATGGCTCACAAGATGAATCTTGCATATAGGATAGTAAACACATTTGAATGTGTTGAAAAATTTTGAAGAGCTTATTCGTGAACTCCATACCTATATGTCAAGTAGTCTGAAAATATTTTAGAGTTTCAAAAGTTTTCAATTGGGATCACAGATGGTAAGAAACTTCTTAAAGATGTTGATACCTAGATGGATTTCTATGTATGAGCCTGCACGCAGAGTTTTTGAGGAATATCCATCTTTAACTGGTTTCATGTTTAAGAATGTAGGCAAGTTGACAGGGAAAAAGATTTTCTTTACTGCCTAATAGACTTGGAAACATTGTTTACACTTTGCGGATTCTTCCAATGTTGCATGAAATGAATTGTATAACAAAGCTTACTCAAGAACTATTCATCTATATAGCGAACTTCATTAGGTTCAAGAAAAGTGTGTGTCAGACTCTTGATATGTTATATAACTTTGATGAACGATTTAATGGACATGTATTCAGTCAATGGTAAGCTCTGACATATTTAAAGGATTCTAACAAGTACTTAAGATTCGATATATGTGGTCATATTTGTATCTTTGTTAATGGGAAGGAGATTCAAATGCACACATTAGAAAAACGAGTGGATATTGTAGGATCAGAGCTTGAAGAAGTGAATTTTACACATAATTTATATGATGCTATTATATATGAAACAAGAAAAAAATGACAGAAAATTTCACAATGCTTATCCAGTGAGATCAAAGATCATTTTAAAAAAGGTGAGATTCTTGAGGCCATGGGAGTGGTCAATCCTAAATTTTGGAATCTTTTTGGAGGCAGATTTGTAGCCGATTTATTTAAAATACACATGGGTACTATCATAAAGCATTTTGGACAATCAGTTGAAATGTAATGGTTTTTAGATTAATGGTGTTCTTCAAAAGGAATCACTTACATTGTAATGAGATGATTTTGCTAGGTAATAAGTGAACAATTTGAATTACTGAGCGAGCCAACAAAAAAGGAGCAATTACACTTCTATTGAAAAATTTGTATCCTAGTACCATCCATCATGAAAGTATTAGTGAATATTTCCATGATTGTATGAATTATGTCAAACAATGATATTGGAATCAATTGAAGATGAAAGAGTTTTTAGTGCACTAACATTTATAAAATCAAAATATCGGAACAGACTGGATAAAAATATTGAGACTTGCTTGAGATTATATGTTTCAATATGATGTGGATACATTTCCATATGAATGGGTAATGGAAGTTTAGAATTCTCTTGCAGAGAGGAGAGGGATCAGTAATTATAATACATGGACTACAAATAACAACAAAATTGTGACTAAAAATCACAACGAAAGATTAGATAACAATGTTGTGAACCAAAAAGATATGTTTCAGTTTGATCTAGTTGATTTATAGTAAAGAAGAATTAATGTACATTTTAATTTTGGAAAGAAAATATCATATCAAAATATAATTATGTATATTGTTATTTTTTTTGTTCGCATGTTTATTATTGAATAATATTTTCAATGTTGCAATTTGTTTAGAGTTTTTAAATGAGAAATGTCATACTTATTTTTTCTGTTTTCTTTTAAATGATAATACTATCATTCCATTTATGGTATATTTTTCAGTCTTATGCATGAACATAATATAAATACAACAATATTAATTTTTTAATGTAATATGTAATAGTAATATCAAACACAATTGAGAATAATAATCACATTAAGAATCCACTTGAATAACTTATGCACTAATATAAAAAAATTAAAATTAAAACGCCACATCGATTGAAATTTGAAACTTTCAATATTTTCATTAATAAGTATATATATTTATACACTGAATTTGAAATAGTTTTACAAAAAGATTCTAAAAACGACAATTACAATTTCACAATTTGTTTTTACAGCAATAGCATCCTTGAGAAGATTCTTCTCCATGGGTTTCAGTTTTGTCTCCTTTGCAACAAAACTTTCTTTTACAACACCCGACTAAACAAGATCCTTTGTTGCAACTTTTATATTCAAAAGAATTTCTCTTTCATGATTTGCTGCATCACCAATAGACAATAATGTTGGATCTTTTTATGTTTTCTTCTTCAACGGTATCTTTGGATCCATTCCATGTGCCTTTATGATCCTTCACAAGGTATTATTCTAATTTATATAACAACTTTTGCTTCAATTCAATTGATGCATTTAGACTTTTTCTGGCACTTTATAAATGCACATCAAGCACTATAGCCTCATTTTTCAAATTTTCATACTTTAACTGTATTTCAAAATAGAAAACTAATTAATAAAGTTTCAAAAAAATTGTAAAAAATATTTGAAAATTTAGTAAGACTTACCAATGCTTTATCTCGTTCTGCATTTGCAATAAATATAAGGCCCTTGTCTTGCAACCACATATTGTGGTAGGCTTGTGCTTCAACATTTAAATTCTCAATTCTATTCAACATAATGTCCAACACTTCATCATCATAATTATTTTCAAAATATACAGAACTAGACACAACTTGATTCAACAAAATATCAAGCTTAGTTGGCTTTTTTTGAACTAAAGAATACAATATATGTCTTTGATTGTGATCTTTAAATCATGAATTTATTTCTTTAATAAGAAATTTATCCCTAAACTCCCACAATTTTAATTGTTCAATATCCTTCAATATAACATCAACATTGGCTTCACAATTATCATCCAAAAGAGCATTAAGTGCAAAAGTAGTTTTTTGGTCATCGGTTAAGGCAATATGTACTGGAGAAGGTGTGTTGGATCTATCTTCTCTGATTAGAGAAGGTTTCCTTGCCCCATGAATCATATCTTGGGGATTAAAAGTTCCATGGGCCTTGAACCCCCCTTTTAATCCCTACATATTCCTCATCCAAATCAATTTCGTTCAAAACCGAAACACCCCGTCCACTAGGAACATTGCCCAACGAAAACATTGGAAACTTAGCTACAAAATTAAGGGTGCCCCTATTTGAAGCTGGAGGAACAAATGAAATATGCTTCCCACTACACCTAGTCCTGATATTTTTTGGTGGAGGTGGAGAGGTGGCATCTTCCTCTTTATAGTAGATGGATTTTGAATTGGATGAGGAGGAGGCCCTGCAACAATCAAATGTAATTTTGTAAATAACATAAGAAAAGTCAAATGAAAAACATAATAGGATAGAAATAATAATAAATGTAACATTATATCATATATGATTATAAATATTACTTTGTTGAAAGGATTCCATCTGAGGTGTAAATTGGGCCTCTTGCAGTTGATGTGGTTGTAGAGAAGTAGACTGAAATGTCTAGGAGTTGTACTAGTAGGTGTGTCCTAAAACATTATTAAACATCAACAACTGATGAGCTTGTTGAATTTTTTTTTAAAAATAAAATCAAAAAAATACAAAAATGAAATTCATACCTAGAGCCAAAGAGTGAGGTACCGAAGATATTTCTACATCCTATTGTGTTTGATCAAATTCAAATAATTTTTTTTTCTGGGATACCATGAGCTTGACGATATAATGTTGTGCTGTTGGAGGTTTCTAAAACAAAGCAATATAAGTTACAAGAAATATTGAAACATGTACAAGTTATTAATAATTAATTACATTTATTTTCAAACATATTGAAACATATGTCATATATACATCATAAATAAAAAACATGCTAATAATTCTTGTGGTATTGTAGATGTATTAGTTTGAGGGTTTAAGGAACTCCTCATCCATTTGAAAGATTGTGGAGTGGTGTCCTCCTTGTGTTGATCGTCTGATATAGTAATTGAATCTCCTAAACCTGGTGGGAAATGTCCTCTGATAGCAGCATCCCTTTGAGATGTAGTCGTTGCATCTATTTTCTGTTATATTTCAATAATAAATTGTTTATTAATCCCAAATAAAAAATATACTAGATATATATTACAAAAAAGAATAATAATTACAAATGAAATAATAAAAAATTGGGACTCACCTCCTGCTATTAAATTGTTAAGGACAAAGCCAATAGCTTTGTATTAATTGTTGTCGGCGGAGTGGTGCCACATAAATTATAGAGGGATTCATAACATAAACCAAGAATATAATTTGTGCAACTGATGGTAACATTTTCATTCAAATGAACATTTACCAAATCAACTCTTATCCTGGAGGATAAGTAACTGCACCAGTCAAATTTTTTCCCACTTAGGGTGTGAACGATATAAGCCAAATCCCACCACGAAATATTTTTATATCAACCTTGCAATATAATTCTGGCCTAGAAGAACTATACCACGACCTGAAGAAATGGGTGAATGAAATCCTTGAGTTGAATTCCTCTTTTTGAAGGGTTTTGGGAAGTTGTAAGTGTAAATACAAGGATACATAGTTAATATTGAAATGAAATGGAAAATTGAAAATAATTAGCATGAAATGTAAAACTGAAAATAAACTTACAAGTAGTAGCAATTGTAATTACATCAATAGATAATTGAAAATGAGACTCCAAATACTTGTAATCTTCATTTGATAATAGCCTTGGTCGTGACACGATTCACGTCCTTGTGTGGTAGTCATATCATACGCTCAATGTCCTCGGGTGAAGTTCCAAATGATTGTGCATGAGATGGGAGTAGATAGTGAAATGTGAAAGTGGAAGTGTCGTAGTTGAGTAGAATATTGTTAAGTGTTTTCTGGTCTATCTAAAATTGGGGCATATACACAAAACCTATGAAATTGGCTATTTTGATTGATTGGGAAAATGCATTAGGATCCTCTAGAAATGCGTATAGTTTAGGAAAGACAAGGATCTTGTATGAAAAATTCTTCCTATTTGTTGTTGATGTAGCTGGGCTCTTGAGCTATGTGGAAATTATCTTTCTACTTGTAATTTTTGATATGTTATAAAATTGTTGGAACTTGCTTCCTATTTGAAACTGTCATTTAGAGTTCTAGTTTCTCTTTCTGGATTCTACAGATCACCTTGTTTGCTGAGGATTTTTTATCGTATGCTCTGGCTTCTCTTGTTTGTGCAGAGTGAAAATGAAATTATGACCGCCCTTCGTGTATATAGAGGAATATTTGATATAGCTACCAGTTAGTTGCATAAAAAGTAAAACCCTTTTTTTCCACCTATCGGTAGCATTTCACATGCTTTTGGCTAGCAAAATTTTCTATGCTACCGATCAGGAGCATGCAAACTGCCACTGACTGGTGGTATAAATAATGATACAGGCCGGGTAGCACGAAGAATGCTATTTTCTGATAGCATGTGCCATGATACAGGCCGGTAGCATTCTACATGCTACCGGTCGACAGTATGCATAATCTAAAATAGACATAACGATACTAGCTGGTAGCATGAAGAATGTTATCGACTGGTAGCATGCAAAATTCTACTGGCCAGTAGCATGAAGAATGCTACCGACCAGTGGCATGCAGAATGCTACCGACCGGTGGCATGCAGAATACTACCGGCCAATAACTGACATAATGCTACCATCCGAGAGCATGTAGAATGCTACCAGCCGGTAGTAGACATAATGCTACCGGCCGACAGAATACATGGTGCAACCTACCAGTAGCACCAAGAATGCTACTGGCCGGTAACATACAGAATGCGAATGGCCGATAGCATTATTCATTTTGTTGTCTAGTAGAGTGCAAAATGCTACCGAACGGTAACAATATTTATGCTACCGGATGGTGGCATTACGTCTGCTATCAGTTGGTATCATAGAAAATGGTGGTACATGTTCCTTCTGTCGTGCCTACCTTGCTTAGAATGATGTTAAAAAATTGCCTTACGCATGAAAAATTTTATCCTAAGATTCGCCATACTTGCAAATGTGGTTTTACCAATTCACCAATATTTTATAAGGATTTTTTTTAAGGGACCCTTAAAATTTTCCCTAGTGTATGATACAATAGTATGTGGAATTCCTAAAAGAATGCCAAAAAATTTATATAAAGCGGAATAAGAATTCTCAAGATATGATTAAAATCATGTGATGTTCATTATTTGGGAAAGTGAGTGAAAAAAATGACTACAAGAAATTGAATAATGGAAAGTGACTATAAATAGTAATGTGATAAAGTGATTAGGCAACTCATTTGTCTTTTGTGTGAGTGTGATAGTGAGCTCTGGGTATGTGATAATGCCACAAGTTAGAGCATTGTGATTGATTGGATTCAAGATGGTAGAAAAATTCATGGCATCGCATATGACGAAGGAGTTGGTAAGCGTGATTTGTTATGAAAAATGTGCTGATATTGGTCATTTTCAATGATTTTTTACGAAATTTGTGTTTTTGAATTTATTGACATTTTGGACTTGGACAAAAATACTGAAGTTGTGAATGACCTTCAAGATAGGAGTTCCCAAACATGGGCACTGGTTTTCTAGTCTTGGGCACCCTAGTATTTCTTCTGGGGGTTCCTGTGTCGAGAGAGTGTGAGTTGAGGCTAAAGTGATGTGAATTTGAAAGTTGATGTGTGTTGATGTTATAGATGAGCTTTTTTGTGTATGTATTATGTTCTAGTGTTCTCTTTGTTGTTGTTTAGTAGTGTGCAGAGGGACATCCATTTGAGAGAGTTTCATGGTAACCGTCATTTGAGTTCCTTACTCAGATTAGGGTTGTCAGACGATTAGTGGGATGTTATGGACTGTGATGTCCGATGGCACATACCAAGGATGTGGGATTTGCCCCATAATATGGATATGATTACAAGATTGTGTGAGAGGTGGTGTTCAGATACTTGTACCTTTTGGTTACCTATAGGGGAGATACAATTTACACTAGAGGATGTGTAACGCATATTTTTATTACCTAATGTTCATGAGAGGGTACACATTATGGTAGCGGATGATATGCAGAGAAAGATGAGGGTCGTTAGGCAGTGTTTTTTTGGAACTCGAGTTCCAACCAAAAATCCCATATTAGCCTATATGTTATTATGAGATTAGGAGTTCCATGATTGCGGAAGTATATTTCCGTTGTGATAGCATCATTGATTACAGTGGATGGTGGTGTGTTGTAGACATATTACATACATTGCATGATATCTATCGCCATATAGAGGAGGAGAATAGTAGGTATGTGTGGGAAGGATGTGTATTGGCCCATTTGGATAGGGATCTATAAAAAGTTACACAGGATGATCATGGGGGTGGCATTGGAACTATTAAATTTTTACATGTATGGGCCTATGAGCATATTGCAGTAGTATTTAGGTGAGTTGGTGGACCTCAAGGAGAGTGGCCGAGGCCAGATACATTTTCTAGGAGATGGGTAGGCTTGTTTCAAAGGAAGATGGATATAGACACTTATAGAGCCATGCTAGATCGGATGGGGCTAGAAGCCATGATATAAAGGCCATATCATAATTACACAAGATGGAAAAAGGATGTGGAAGAGCTACGATGCATGTGACAAACGATGTGCTTATAGGATCAGTTTCCAGGGGTAGTCGAGTTATTTTAGGTTGAGTGGGTTTCATGATATTTTTTTTATGGCCAAGGACATGCCCCTAGAGCCATATCTATGGGTTAGAGATAATAAGGCACTTAGGAGGGTTTGAGCTAAGCTAGGGCCCACATGAGTGCAGTGAGTACCGCCTAGGCCAGATGAGGTAAATGTGGTGATAAAGTTGATAGACATAGATAATGTGGGGTGTATAGAGGTATACCATTCATTGTGGGCCTCACATTGGTGGGTTTTTTTTATAGTGTTAGTGGATGCGGTGGGATTACTAGTAGAAGGATGAGTACAGGGGAAATCACTTACCCCAGGTGGAGTAGTAGTTGTGATAATAGAGTGTGAGTATTTGTATAGATATGTTCTATGATTTTCGACTTGGTTGTGTAATGGTCATTATTATCTAATGTGTTATTCTTTGGTTATAGGTGATGTGTATTGGTCATTGGTTTTGGACACTTCCATCCACACATTGACAAAAAATGTTCCTGCCGACATACTCTTAGGTGGAGGTATGTTAGAGCATGTAGATGATATTGCGGGTGAACACGCACAATTTTTTCTAGCTAATGGTAATAGCAGCAAACACCGTGTACCATGTTGTTGAGCAAGAGGGACAAAGTGCACAAGGAGACACAACAAGATAGAGATTCCATACGTAGCGGTCCCCTAGTACAAGATGTATTTACTCATTACGTGGAGTTACAAAGTCACTTCAGAGAGAAATGTACTGAGAACACACTACTACGTACACAGGTAGAGACATATAGAGGTCACGATCATCGATGCAAAGTTAGTAGTGAGGCTTCTAGTTCTATAGCTCTTCCATGGTAGATAATGATAGTGATGACGAGATTTCATATATTTTTATATGTATTGATGTAGAAGGACTTGCCCCCCATTGATGGGATTTTTTGTAACTATGATTTTGATCGAGATATATATGTACTATTAACATATGTTGTTATATTTGATTTTTACTACTGATGCTTGAGACTCGTGTGTCGATATATAATGTGTTGATGATTCTCATTACATTGGATGTGTTCATGCTTTTGATATTGTTGTGTTCATTTGATTTGTGAATGTATAGTTGTTGATGATGAGTAATGATAGTTTAATGATGATGTAATGTATAAGATGATAGATAATGTATGTAGTATGATTGATATCTATAATAGATAAATGATGAAAGAGCGCATAATATGTATGAATATCATTGTGATGAATTAATAATGTCAAAAATTATGTGAATAAGATGATCATCAAAGTGTAGTAAATATTGTGTTAGTGTGATGGAGAAGTGGGAGGATAATGGTGATGCCCCCCAGTATGTAGATGATAAGGTTCATTTATATAAGACTCCTCAGCAGTCAATAATGAACCATAAAGAAAGAGTGCGTCATAGGGAAATGAATCGATAATGTGCACTAAATGAAATGAGAAAGCATGTGAATAGAGGTTCTTATTGTAACGGATCCCTCAATAGTCATGTAAGAAACATGAGAACACAAATCCCTTAAACTAACATCAAATCCTAACAAATAAAGATGCAAAAGGAGGGGTCACACTGTCCTTAGCGCCACAACGGTTGACTTACAACTAAGTGCTGCACTACATCTCACACCAAATGTAGTTAGATGTGCTTGTGTATGCAATATTTATCACAAGTTTCCCTTTTTCCAATGAACCAAAGATAGCGGGCAATAGGTAGATAAAAATACAAATGTGTGGATGGAATAAAATGAAGTCCCCTTCCTATGCAGTGTGTATGCAGAATAATGACCAAAATGCAATCCCTTTCTCTAGATAGATATCTAGCCCTTGATAAGAATAGTCTGCCCATATATTGGTATGTATGTTATGTTTATATATAAGAACTTCTTGTTTAAATTTGAACACTATTGACCAGGCATGGTGACTAGTACCTCGGAAGATGAGAGAGAAAATAAATAATAGACCAACCTAAAATGTCAAAATAAAACCAAATACAAAGAGAAAAAGGGCACCTAGGATGGACAGGGGTTCCTAGCGCTACCGTCCGACCGTGGGCACTAATGTCTAGAGACTAATGACGAATAGATGAGTGAGAAGTGATAGAAAGGGATTCGTGAGACGTGATCAGAACTGTGTATGCGTGACAAGCGTGCAAGACAAACATCAATAAAGACCAACAAGAAAATTAATGGATGGACTATGGAATGACTCATCAGTGAATACTTTTGTTACGCAAGATCCATATATTAAACAACATACTTAGCAGTATAATTATAATATTAAATGTGTGATTTTGTGTCTACAACTATCAATACAACAACCCAAATAAACGCAGCTCCTTCCACAACGTATCTAACTGCTAATGGGATGTCTCTTTCAAAAAGTCCGTAAGCATTTTTCTTGTTTCACTTGTAAACAATTAAGATAAAATCGGAAAATACACTTGGATCATGCGAGGTACGCAAAATTCGAAGAAACTGGTACTCACATGTGATCATTTTTAGCAAAGACAATTGTTTAAGTGAGAAATGTTTTTAAAAATGTTACAGTACCCAACAACCTAAACTAATTGGAAACGAAATGAAGAAGCTCTAGGAAGCAGTAATCTCATTGGATACTTCCACTGGTAAGTGACGATTAAGAGCAACATTCATTCGGATGAGGGCATCGTCTATGGTCATTCTTTCGTGTATGGCATGCGCATTGTGCACAAGGGGTTATACGTTTGATTTATGTTGAACACCATGATAACTTGTATGGTAGTTAAGGCTTTTCCATAAAGATATCCACATTCAAAATAGTCATCGACAATGTTTTATGAAGGCTTGATTATTAGTAAACTCCAATAACATCAAAATTTTGTAGGAATATATACTCAGCTTTTACCTCAAAAATATTTAACTTACCACAACATTGTCATGTTGATGTCATTACAATGAGATGAATTACTCTCGTTGTTTTTAAAATATCAAACAATTTATAGAACAAACAACCATTTGAAGGTATAGTCCCGTATGGCTAAATTTAGTTTCATATTTGTGTCGATCATAGAAATTCATATAATCCCAAACTGAAAAAAAAATCAAATACATTAACCAGGATGTACCTCTCTCTTTCCATTACAAAGGTTGTATCTACACTTTTATAAAATTACATTTGGAATATATCCACTGTTAGACAAACAACCATTGCACCAGATAAATTTTGCAGAATTTATTTGCGAAATGTTGACTTTATTTTTATCGTTGACTTTATGTTTAGACTACCTTATTGAGATAAGAATGAGGTCTTCGTATTGAGTACATCATAGAATGGTAAGGATGAGGAATAACGAAGTGGGGGTGTGTATTCCAATTGGGATTCCGGAATAATTCCACCGCTTCTTCAAACTGCACCCTGCTTAATTGGTTTCACACAAATTCTTATGCGTGAAATTCAAGCAGAATCAAACCATTATAGCTTAACTGCAATGAATTAGCAGTATGAAATTATATCTTATAACACAAGACTCATGTAAAAAACCATTATAGCTTAACTGTAATCAATTAGCAGTATAAAATTTGGACTGAAATGGAGTTAAAATTTTACTTTTATCTGTTAGATATGTGCCAACAAAGTTAAATATTTGTATCGATTTGCGGTGCGGTTTATACCTCACTTCTTAAATGGGGTGTGGGAGGGATTTCCCTCCCACTCTTGTTACAAGGGGGTCCAAGAGGGTGGCGACATGTTATGGAGCTCACCCTGGTGAGCGTTCGGGGGTAGAGCCCCCGAAGCAAAAATTAAATAATCAATCCTTTGTTTTTAGAAAGACGAATTCAATTGAATTCTATTATTAGGAAGGAAAATCATAATGGGATTTTTCTACTCAATTTTTAGGACCAATACTAATTGTACTTTGAAAATTAGGTGTATATATTTTTGTGGAGATTTAAAGTCTCTCATAATAAGTTTGCATGTAATTTGTTCATCTTGAGTTAATAAAGTTTGATATCTTTCACTATGGATGTTTCCCTAAGCACTCAGCTAGTATTTTATTATGTAATTCTAGTGTTCGTATCTTACATGTTTGGTATTTCATATATTTTATTTTCCTCTATCTCTGTAAACTGGTATTTTTTAATTCTAATTTCTGTGTATTCATTATTCCATAATCCTTGGTTTCCTAATATTATCAAAAAATACCAATAAATGAGATGGAAGAAATGGGATTTTCTTTTTTGATTAATAATTTGGAAGGTATGGGATGGATTGAAGAAACCAGACACGATTTTGATCTCAAAAGATACATAAACCAAGGGGAGTTTTGTTTTTTAAAGATGAAGTGGACAATGACGTTATAGATAAAATCATCTAGAACTAATACGTGGAGAAAGTAGTTGGTGGCTGATGCATTCGGTTTTTGAGGAAATTGGACTAGTAATGACTTGTAGTTGTTAAAAATGATAAAGACTCGAGAAAGTGAAAAATGGGGAAAAAGGTTAATGTAATATCTGGAGATTCGCGCACATGAGGTGTAAAATGTTATTTAAGTGTGGTCGAGGACTCCTAGAGTACGTCCATACGTCGTTTTTTATAGACTATCCTGCTGCCGAAGATTGCTTCCCTATTCCGTGGAGGAAGCGGCTACCCTCCACTCAATTTGCACCCATGTATGGTGTGCCTACCATAAACACATGCATCATGACTATTATTTGTGGAGTATGTGGTAGGGGAAGGACAGTGGCACAGGGTTAGTGCCGGAAATTGTTTGAAGGAGCCGCCTAATCTTCATCAAATCATCTGTATTACAAGAGTGGAGGGTAGCTTCTTCCTGCATTAAATGTCATCTCTTTAATGTTTTCTTTTCCTTGTATATTTACATGCATGCATAGGAATGATTTCAGTTTTTTATGGTTTTTAAAAGCTTCCGCGGGAAAATGTGAAAAAGTGATATATTATTATTTATTTTATGAAACATTTTAATATATGTTACTTAGCAAGAAGTGCATTACACAAAACAAATTAATTTTATTATTACTTTATAATGAATTTATCTCTGGATGCACTATTTTTCAGTTAATAGATACCTTGTTTCTATTTTTTTGATAATTTATTTATATGTAATGTTTTTATATAATATTAATTGTAAATATTATAGAATTATTTTTTATTAATTATATGTTTGAAATATATACTTTATTGTAATTTTCGATAGATCTTTTTCCCTATATTTTAAGTCTACCGTATTATACACTATGTAAAAAAGTTGTTTCTTTACTTACAAGATTGTTAACATCCATTCTCACGTATTAGATATGGAGTTGTAGTGATCTATATGGTATAATTTCGTGCCTTCATCAACATGTACTTTTTAAAAGAGGCATGATAAACTTAAAATTAACATAGTTATCGGCCTAGTCGTGAAAATTTATCATGCCATCATAGTCTATAGAAAAATGTATTGCTATCACAATCTAAAGAAAATGTACTATATCATAGTTTGAAGAAAATATTGCTACCATAAAATTAGAAAAATAATAATTTCCACATTATAAAATTAGGAAAATAATAATTTCCACGTTATAAAATTTGACGTCAATTTAACTAACAATCATAAAAAACCAAACAATAATATTGAAAAAAAAAAATCCTAAAATGGCCACATATTTTGAAATACATACCACAAAAAGCTCATGCACATACAAAAAACTTGAAATTAATGGATGTCGTGTTACCTAATAGATGTGAAAAAGTATTGATATTGTTCTATTGGATATTAAAGGGCCCAAAAAAAAATCAGGAAATTATTTGAATTAATGTGTACAATATAAGACTTAACAGGGTGCATTAAATTTTGGGGACCTGTTATGGTTGTTATGTCACATCTTACAATTTGGGACACACGAATGTTCCTATATTTTTAGTTTTGAAAAATTAAAATAAACCGTGTTGGAGTAAGATATAGCAATCACATGTGAGTGGAGCAATGGAGATGTCGAAGGAGGATGTGTTAAAGAAGTTAAACTTGGTGGAGGAAAACATTATAGGAGGAAGGAGAACAATGGAGAAAGGAATTGAGTGACGATAATTACAAGGGTGGGGACAATATTGAGAGAAACCTGTTAGTGCAAAATCACAGCACCCCTGAATGGCCCGGGTGTGAAGTAGGGCATTCGGTGTGATTTCAAAACATGGGACCATCTCTCAAGCTGTGGGACTTCCAAACTTGAGATGTGGGACTTCCAAACATGAGATGGCCCTCCAGAGAAAGCTGGTTCTTGCTTCCTAATCTACCTACCACAAGCTACTCCAGTGCAGGAAAAACTTATTCTATCCTAATCTAACCATTATAAGGGGACAAAGAGAGAGAGAGAGAGAGAGAGAGAGAGAGAGAGAGAGAGAGAGAGAGAGAGAGGGTGAAAGAGTCTACACTAAGCAGTGATACACCATAAAAGGAAGTGGATGATCACTGACCCGACTGCCTAAAGTGTAGAGAGGTGAGCAGAGGAGTGGGTGGATAGAATGCACCACGGACCAGAGATAGATTTCACATAGACACCACTTCAAAACCCATTAAACGCATCTCCCATGACCTACAAAAAACATTAGAATATGCATAGTATACCCTGCAATGACGAGAGGTAAAAAGAGACAATAAAATGAGCCAAGGATGGACAGATGCAACAGGAAACAAATTCTACTACTCCAAAAAGTTACATGGTACATTATTAGTGGGGAAAGAGGCATGGAAACACCATTACATAGACATGGGAGGAGGATTAGACTCGACATTCTACCCTAAGGAAGAAAGAGAGAGGGGTTAGAGGAGAAAAAAGGACCAACCATTTCAATATGCCCCTTCATTACAATATATAGGAAGAATGAGAGAGAGGACGGAAAATTTTGAATCCTACTTTAACCACCCTTGTTATGCATTGAATCTTACTCTGAAAGATCAACCACTATCGCTTAATGCCTATTATAGATCCATCTACAATCTATCAATTATGGTTCTCCGACAGATCAAATCAAATCCAATCTAGTAGTTGAAGAAATCAGATTCTATATTAATGTCTTAGAAGATGTTTTCCCATTTTTCACCCACCAAATCTTGCTAAAAATAATATTTTATGCTTCCATGGTGTAGAGGATGTCGAGACATTTGTAAAAAGTCTTCTCCCACCCGAATATTAGTTTCCAGTCAAAAAATATGGCCATTTGAATATTTGGGTCATAGGCACGCAATATTTAAAGAGTCTATCTATACAGAGTCTACGTGGCAACTTCGCGTACCTTGCACATTTGGCACCTACCTTTCACTCTTGAAATAGTAGCCAACTGACACGTGGTGGATTTTGTGTGCTCCACGGTTTTCCTTTGTATTTTTCCTAAGACCTTCATGTTTTTAAGAGACACTATGCCTAGCCTAAGACACATGGAGGCTTGACGCTCATTCAGAAACTCACCCCAAATTTTACTCTTAAAATAGCGTCTTTTGGACACTTGGCTCCGTCCACTAGCCTGCATCTATTTTTAATATTCAACCCCCGACTCTGTCCCTTTTTGGATTTGGGACACTTTGAAGTCCCACGCTAATTTGGGAACTGCCTCCAGAAGTTCCTTTGAAATCACGCCAATGAGACACATGGAGGCTTCTGCTGGTTCTCTATACTTAACGAATTTAGGATCACTTTAATTTTTGACCTTTGTTGACCATTGGCCGCATGGAGGGCTGGTGCAAGTTTGAGTCTTCACTCAGGATCCTATTTTTAAATGTGCGTCATTTGGACACTTTGTAACTTCCGCTGTGTCCTGCATACTTAGCCAATTTTGGGGCTCACTCTGAATCATTTGTAGATCTTGAAGACTTTGATCCTTCTCCATTTCTTTTCCTTTGAGAATCTACCTTCTTTGACATTGTTTCTTCCTACCTGAACCTGCTACTCAATTTTAGAGCCCACCTACAACCTGTTTGTTGGATTTGAAGCATGGGCTCACTCGACGGAACCATTTCTTGAATTTCTTCCTGCATGGGATGGTTTTTGATCTAATTTTTCCAGGGGCAAAAGTTGAGATAACAATTGGTGACTCGGAGGGGACATCTTCCTGCTAGATGAAGGGACCAGCAACCTTGAAGCATACAATGGGCATGGAGTCAAGAATAATTACCTGATACTTATCCTTTTGCTTTGAAAATTTGATCCTTGAGCCACTGCGAGCCTGACTTCTTTCTCTTGGTGACCCTGAACCTGCCTTGAAAATGGATTTTCTTGAAAACATTTTTAGTTTCTCTACATTTGTTTTATTTTGAAATTAGCAACTCTCACAGGAAACAATGGGTCTTTCTTCCATGAGTACAGAAGGTTCTTGTCTCATGAACCCCAAGAGTAATGTGAACAAAACTTATGTACCAATAAAAAATCATACATGCCTCAAATGAGATGTGTAGAGTGTGCACAAGTAGTTCTTCTACTGAAAACAAAGTCTAGTCCTACTCCTACACTAACTAGAGAGAAAGAAGCTAAACAAAGCCTGTAACTGGTAGGGAGAAGTAGCTTCCCTTTCTCAAAAGGGGAAGCCATGTAAATGATTTGACACTAAACATGGCTGCTTGTATGAGTGAAAAACTAACTATAAGATGGTTCTCCACCCAAATCATCAAGGTATCTATATCAACAAAAAATACCTCATCAAGTTGATTGGCATTGGACTCCTAGAGGCACTAACTGTGACCCTTGGTACTTTGCTACTCATCCTCATGCCCTGAAGTAGGCATGACTTTTTTTAGCATATCCATTGGCTCCAATGAAGCCAAGTATCTTATTTGTCATGGTCTGATCCTTTGAATGTGCCATTTTCTCTCAATTAAAAATCCAAGAATGAAGTCTTCCGATGGACCTTCCTGGGTGGATGGCATGAGAGATATGATGACATATTCTTTCCTTTTATCTTCCTTATCCTGTGAAGAACATGGAAGACTCATATCTTCCAACCTTGGTTCTAGAGGGCTGCCATGAAATGTAAGTTGTTGTGCATCAATGTTCTCCTTAATGGAAGCATGATCATGTTCTTGGAAGATGGATGGAGGAGGAGAAAATAATGTGATATCCATGGGTTCCTCTCCATCAAAGCAATCTTCCAATTCTGACAGACATTATGCCTTCTTAGTGTCATGCAGTATATGCTCTACCTCCTCCATGATCTCCTCTTGATCTGTAATTAGCTCACCATGGTTCCCTTTATCAAAAACATGAAGTTTGAAATATCAAACTCTTCTTCAACATTAGAGCTTAAAGGGGATGAAGTGGGAGGAAGAACTGAAGGTTCTTATTTGGCCTTCCCCACACCTGGAACCTCTGAAACTATATGATCCTCGTCCATCATGGGTATCAATCAAATCTGGACCTTGAAATGAAAGAAAAAAATCTCCAATGATGCTTTCTTCATTGAGTGGCTTCAACTTTGATTTTATCTCTCCCAGCTGCTCCTCTTCAATGGGACTTGGAGCTGATTGTTCCTCTTCCTTAACTACTTGTACAGATTGGGTTAGATAAGAATCCTCTTCAAAAAGAGTTTCATTAGGGACACTGCTTCCAGAGAAAATAGACTACTGATCTTCTTGTTGTTGTTTTTGTTCCTTCTCTACTACAAAATCAGCCTCAGCCACCATTGTTTCTTCAACATTGACCTCCTCTGTTGGCTTAACCATCAAGTGGATCTTTGTAAACCCAAATTTAGTGGCCAAAATCTTCAGATTGTCTTTCATTTCTTCTCTGTTGGGCTCCACTTCTTGATGTTTTCCTTGACTAGATTCTTAAGTCTCTTCCCAACATGGACTTGGGAAAGCAAGAGGAGTGCCAGGTTTGGGTTCAACCATCTTTTCTATTGTTTTTAGCGGGGAGGGAGGTGGAACCTCTTGTATGTTTGGAGGGAATGACTGCTTGGAAAGGAATAGGGAAAAATAACTGAGATGAGGTGGAAGATTAGGAGATGGAGAAGGGAAATAAACACTTGCGGCAGCAGATGGAAAGCTTGGAAATTTTATCTTGGGTTGAGATGGTGCTGCTTGAGAAAGACAAAAATAAAATCTATGAGTTGGTGGACTTACCCATTGACAAGTTTGTCCTGACTCTAACTCATAAGCCTCAATCTCCTCAGTCCATTGTGCAAGTTGGCGAAGCATTTCAACCACAAATTCTATCTTCTTAGAAGGGATGTAATGTCTTGGTAAATGGTCTCCCCATAGACAAGGTGCCCTGCAACCAATCTTGAATGCTTTCATCTATGTTATGGCCCTTGACTACACCATGCTAGCCTCCATTTTTTGAATTTTCTCCAGTAGATCAGCATTCTCAATTTGACTATTTTCATTATATGCATACCCCTGTTCTTGAAAAGCTTCATAGCTAAACTATTTTTGGCAATTGTCATATGGGTAAGCATGGTTATCCTGGATCTTATCATATTGTTGATCTGGAGGAGTGGAGAAGTGCATTGGAGGTGGACTGGATTGCCGCTATAAGTGTGAGTTCTATGAAGGGAATAAAGTCATGATTGAACAAATTAATGGAATGCGAGAAAATGAAAAATGTGGAAGAATAAAATGGACGGAAATGGGTAGGAAAGTTTTACAACTTAAAGGATGGGTTATTGACCAGATGGAGTCACCAGATGTGCT
Organism: Taxus chinensis; assembly: GCA_019776745.2. NCBI lineage: Eukaryota > Viridiplantae > Streptophyta > Pinopsida > Cupressales > Taxaceae > Taxus > Taxus chinensis. The sequence goes on along the minus strand of JAHRHJ020001565.1, from coordinate 211,047 downwards.
TTTAATGTACCTCTAAAGGCTGAATATCACCAAGAACACATCAACTTGATGAAATAAAGTTAAAACCTCTTATCCCACTGGGTGTGCCAAAATTGTCATTGCAGAATCAAAGCACCCCTAAATGGCCTAGGTGTGAAGTGGGGCATTCAGTGTGATTTTACAACATGGGATCATCTCTCAAGATATGAGACTTGCAAAACTTGAGATGGACCTCCAAGAAATCTAGTTCTTGCTTCCTAATCTACCTGCCATAAGCTACTCCAGTGCAGGAAGAACCTATTCTATCCTAATCTAACCATTCCATGGGGACATAGAGAGAGAGGGTGAAAGAGCCTACACTAAGTGGTGATACACCAGAAAATGGAAGTGGTTGAATCACAGACTCTGACTGCCTAAAGTGGAGAGAGGTGAGTAGAGGAGAGGGTGGACAGAATGCACCACAGACCAAAGATAGATTTCACATAGAGACCACTTTGAAACCCATTAAACACATCTCCTAAGACATGAAACAAACATTAGAATACGCAAAGTATACCCTGCAATGATGAGAGGTAAGAAGAGATAATAAAATGAGCTAAGGATGGACAGATGCATCAAAAAATAGAATCTATTGCTCCAAAAAGTTACACGATACTTCGTTAGTGGGAAAGAGGCAAGAAAATGCCATTACAGAGCCATGGGAGGAGACTTAGACTCTACATTCTACCCTAAGTAAGAAGAGAGAGAGGGGGGGGAAGAGGAGAAATAATGACCAACTGTTTGAATATGCCCCTTAATTACAATATTTAGGAAGAATGAAAGAGAGGAGGGAAAATTTGAATCCTACTTCAACCACCCCCGTGACACAATGAATCCTACTCTGAAATCTCAACCACTGTCCTTTAATTCCTGCTACGGATCCGCCGACAATATGTCGATTCTGGTTCCCCATTGGTTCAAATCAAATCCAATCTAGTAGTTGAAAAAATTGGTATTCATGCATTAATGGCCTAGAAGAAATTTTCCCATTTTACACCCACCAAATCCTACAAAAGATAATATTTTTTGCTTTCATGGTGTAGAGGATGTCGAGACATTTCCAAAAAGTCTTCTCCTGCCCAAATCTTAGTTTCCAGTCAAAAGATATGGCCATTTGAATATTTGGGTCGCGGGATCACAATATTTAAAGAGTTTGTCCATACATAGGGTCCACGTGGCAGCCTCACGCACCTTGTAGATTTAGCCCCTACCTTTCACTCTTGAAATAGCATCGGATTGACACGTGGTGTCTTCCTGCGGGCTCCATGATGTTCCTTTGTATTTTTCCTAAGTCCTTCATGTTTTGTGTGGAACACTGTTCTGACCCTAAGACATGTGGAGGCTTGGCGCTAGTTTGGAAACCCACTCCAAATTTTACTCTTGAAATAGCATCGTGTTGACACTTGTGTCCCTCTACTGACCTACCTTTGTTTATACTATTCAACCCCCAACTCTATCCTTTTTTTGGATCTGGGACACGTGGAAGGCCCGCATTCATTTGCGAATGAGCTCTAGACTTTCGTTTTGAAATCAAGCCAATGAGACATGTGGAGGATTCCGATGGTTGTCTATACTTAACCAATTTAGGACCACTTTCCTTTTTGACCCTTTTTTACCATTGTCCACATGGATGGCTGGTGCAAGTTTGAGTCTCTGCTAAAGATCCCGCTTTTTGAATGTGTGTCGTTTGGAAACTGGGCAGCTTCCATTGTCTCCTCCACACTTAGCCAATTTTGAGGCTCATTCTAAATCATTTTCAGAGCCCAAAGACTTTGAGCCTTCTCCTTTTCTTTTCCTTTTAGTCTCTGGCTTCTTTGAAACTGTTTCTTCTTCCCCGACCCTATTACTCCATTTTAGAGCCCTCCTGCAACCTGTTTGTTGCATTTGAAACATGTGCTCACTCAACAGAAAAATTTCTTGAATTTATTCCTACATGGGGATGTGTTTGATCCAATGTTTCTAGGGGTGAAAATTTAGATAACAAAACCTATGTGAAAATATTCTTTGTTACATTAAGGAGCATATGGACTATGTGTTATTTTTGTTAGTTGGTATAAGGAAAAAAGGAGTGCGTTGGAAGTTTTTGTTTGCAATGTCAACACTATATGCTCCATTTTCTCTGAGATAATCAAAATGTATGGTTTGGTCACACTTGATTTCACATATCTTAAATTCTAAAGAGGAAAATTGTACAAGGAATCATGGATTATGTTAATGATGAGCCTCTCAATGTCACATTTTGTCATGCTTATCTCTACTACCCATACATTTTTCATAGGAAAGAAATATTTATTGAAGATAAAACCTACTTCCATATCCACTTAAATGGTTTCCCATGCTTATAGTCAGACATACTCTAGCTTGGAAACTGAGGGATGTCATCTTGTTTGTAATGGAAAAGTTTCGTTGGCCCATAGTCGCGCTAAACTCTACTCACAATATCTTGGCATTTATATTGACCTTGATTGGATCCAATTTCATGAGGTCGATGATAGTAAAATTGGGGGTGTGAGAGGTAGGGGAGAGGCCCTCGTAATTGTGTCCTCCACTACGCGTATATATCTTCCACCTATGTTATTTTTGAACACTTAAATGAAATCACAACATGCTTCCCCCTCTCTGAGATAATCAAAACGTAGGGTTTGGGCACTTTTGATTTCACAAACTGTAAATTTTGAAGAGGAAACTTGTGTACATAATTGTAGTTTGTTGTTGTTGATGATGATGTGAATGAGCCATTTTTTATACCCATGCTCCCACTCAAACATGAGATGAACGCTCCAATATTTGCATCTTTATTTCAATTTGGTGACATACATGTTAACATAACATCTCTACATTCCTAATTTATGACATTTACCACAACAACCAAACTAATAAATATCAAATGGATACGAATCCCATGATAAATAACCCAAAATTTACAAATATTCAAACCCATCAACTAGATATGCAGTGTCTCTCTGCTGCACTTTGTTTGGCATCATGCTCACATCAAACATTGTACTTTCACCGATCTTGACTCTGATCCCTTGACTTTGATTAGTATGGGATATCATTGAAACTGGAAGAAGCATAAAAAACACAACTTGAAGAAGAAATAAATAACACTTCACTACTGCCATATTCAACCATTTTCATGCATTTCACAACACAAACAAATGTTGGCTCTTGAAGAGGAGGAAATTCTATTGTTCCAAATCTCTTATTTTGATAATCGTACACCAGGGGTTCACTTAGTAAAAGTATGGTATAACGCATTCATTTGAAGGGTATTAAAGAATACCCTTAATTATAGTTTTTACCTCTAATTATTCAATTGATAATACCCCATCCAGTTATATTATTAGAATGAAAATACCCCCTATTTTTTTCCATGTACCTTACTTACCCATTTTTCCATTACAATTTTATTTACCCCTTTTTATTTCTACCCTAATATATTAAACATAAAATATATCATGTTTCTCACTCAATTTTTTTAATATGCATTTTCTCTCGAAAGATAGTTTGAAGCCATTCAAGACCTATTACCAATTTACATTATAAATGTTAAGCTTTAATCATTTCTCAATAGTTCTTCAAATAATTAAGATGGTGAAATAATATCACTTGTGTTGAAAAACATACTCAATCCTAGTTTTCTAGCATCTTATTATTTCTTGGTTAAGAATATCTTAATTGAGATTTATTTATTCAAAAAGAGATTATAATTTAACTTTATGACCACACTCCTTTTGTTAATTTTAAGGTATTTAGTTTTAAAAACTAGGGTTCAATTTTTTTAGTTTTATATTAAAATTAAACCTCCCTTTCCTTTGGCCCACCTAGGCATTTTTTCATATCCCAAAATAATTGAGACGACATATCTTCTAGGCATTTTCTCATTTTCTCATTTGTATACATATCTTTCTGGAAATTTTTTGAACAGTTTACATGCTTCTTCATTTGCAGACATATATGCTAGTGCACTTGCAACTCAAACATCTACTGAAAATACCTTGCTCATAATGTTTATGTGGATGTCAACCTCAATGCACATTTTTTGGCACACATTAGTAGAATGCTCGCAAATGTGCATTGAACATAGTGGAGACATGTTAGCCTCATTTGGTGAAACAAAATTAATGATCCATAAACCTCTACTTTGAAAGTCTACACAAACTCACACAATTTTTACCTTTCTACTTTCAACTTTGAAAAATGATAGTTTTCAGAGCTTCGTGATTGATTTTCGTAGTGTTTTAGAAAGGATAACTACATTTACCATGCTAATTAAAACAATACAATAACACATTAAGGACTTGATTTTTAAATCCTGGAGAAACCTCCACAAGGAGGAAACATAGATACTAGATTCTAGGAAGGGAAATTGTCCTAATAAGACATTTCTTCCCAATGAACTTGTATCAATGGTCAATTACTCAAAAAATGATTTCAGATTACAATAAGTATGGAAGAAGCAAATAGTGTACAATAAGTTCTCCTTCCCTTACTTGCGTTTGCTCTACTTCTTACACCCTTAATCTGAAAAATCCTCTCTAAACATTGAAGATAAATTGCTCACTTTCTCTCATTACACTTATAAATGTAACATTTCCATATAGTTTGATCTCTTTGGATCTATGAAAATAACATTATAAAAAGACCATTCATCTTGAAGATTCTCCTAAATTATGAATTTTCAAAAAATAGCCTCTCCCAAGTGCTCCAGTGTACAACATAATAGAATAGGAAAAGTTGAGGCAGGGAAGAGAAAGTTCAAACTATTCAAAGTAATTGTTATGAGAATCCATTCACGTTTGAATTTGCTTTTTTTAACTATTCCCTTAAGTGAATCAATATATGACGAAAATCACCATTTATGTGTAGACTTAGTGGTTTCATTATGGACCACCACCTTCTCCCCGGTTGTTACAGGTACCGCCTACCTTGAAGCTCTTCAATCATTCACAATATCAATAGTCCCCATACATTTTCATCCATCTCTAACAGAGGAGAAACCAAATTCAGGAGAATACAGAACCTAATAAAAAAGAGAGAAGAAGAAGGATGTTTACCTCATTTCCGGGTTCATTTTTAACTTCAATTCTCCTTCTTGTGGTGCTGATATGCTTTATTTTATGATGAAGTGGTGTGTTTTTTTCTGGATCCCTTGAGCTTAAATCAATTAATACTCCATTTTGAGGATCAATGGTTCTACCTAGTATCAAAAAACCTTTGGATATGAAAGGTGATCCCAAACCACAAACTCAAATTGTCAATCCACATTATCCTTACCTAGCAGAGGCTTTGCAAAGCCATCCTTCACCATTGACTATAGGTTGTGTTTCCTTCTGAATTTGAATGTTGTCTTGAGACCATTCATATTAGATTGAACATGTTAAAGACATCTAAACAAGCTCCTGAGTCCTTGGTGAGACTGAGGGATATTCAATCTCCATTGCAAGCTCTCACAGTCCATGCAAGCCCATTCTTAGTCCTATAATGGATAACTAGACTTATTCTTTTTCCATCATGGTAGAATAAATATTACAATAAAATAGCTAATTCATAGTAAATGACTTGATGGGGGTGCTTTAAATTTTGGAGACCAACTGCAACTATTATGTCACATCTTATAGAAGTCTTTCAACACATAGATACTAGATTCTAAATTTTGAAAAAAAAACAGTGTCATAACTAAGTCACATACTCAAAATAGTCATTTCAAGCCTAGAATAAACTAATGCCAAAAATGTATAACAAAAAGTCAATTTTCAATTTATTTTATCACCTCCTAAATGATTTACAAAATTATATTTATTAAAATATGGCATTTATTCACTAGAAGCAAATAATTACTAATAAGTTATGCATACCTTCCCTCTGTATTTGTGTTTCCCCTCTCAAAATTGCTAAATTACTAGTGATAAAATAATGAATGAAGGGGGAATGAAAATACAACTCCAAACATTAAAGAATAATTAAAATATAAATAAGGAGAAAGTATGATGTTAAAGAACAATATTCCCTTAAAATTTATAATTTTGCTATTTCTTTCAATTTCACGCCTCTATTAAATGTAACATTTTCATATAGTTGAAAGGTTAGATGAGGAACTCTGAATTTTCAAATATTCACACGTATGAAAATAACATCCCCTAAAAAGACCAAAATATATTTGCAAAGTTGAAGATCCTCACTTACACAACAACAAACGAAATGTTTGGTGATAATTTTACAAAAAGCTATTGCAATTAAGCATTAAAAAAATATGAAGATCCAGAAGGTCTACAAGTCACTAATAACTATAATAATTAAAAACAATCTAGAAGGGCATATAAATAGTTCTAATTGTATTAAACAAATCTAGTAGTTTTTATGAGTATACAACCATTAAATTATGAAATATTCCAATCCTAAAAATGCTGATTAACATAACTCCCTTACTTATGAATACAATATATGAAACAAGAAAATCACCATTTACGCATGCTCTTCGTATCTTTTCCTGTTCTGGGGATTCCTCTCTCTTTGCCCATGGTAATGATTCTAAAATGAAATCCGTACCCTCTCACTATTTAAATCTCTTAAATCATTCACAATATCCATCGTCCCCATGACCTTATTTCTCAATAGCACCCAAATTCTTGATGAGGAGAAACCATGAGTGTTAGGAGAATACAACCCAATTACAGAATACCAAAGAGAGAATTTGAACAAAGAATGGAGTGCCAAAAAACCCCACTAAGTAAGAATTACCTTTCATAGTATCAAAGTTATTCAACAACTATGAGGATATCTTCCCCTTTGATTGCAAGAGGAAAACAACATTTTCCTATAAAGAACTTATCCGCTTTGATACTTTCTATGACCCCATGATCACACCGTTGCAGATAGATCTAGGCCCAATTTTATAAATTAGGACACATAGTAGAAAAGAGGATGAATGCCCCCATGGCCTTCCCATGTGCTACACAACCGAGTAAAAAATTAAATGTGTTGAAATACTGATAGAGAAAGGAGACTCATGCCCCCAAGATCTTTGAATTTGTAGTAGAAACCAAATTCCATTGCGCAAAAAAGAGTGAATTACTTCATGCCCCCCTAAACTAGTCTAAATTGATTGAACTGAGCCTGAAATTGTGCCAAACCTAAGAATGTTGATGAAAACTTGAAACTAATAAAAAATTGATATTTTTTCCCCTGGGAAAAAACATGTTGTAGGGTTAGGATTGTACCATATGGTGATGAACAATATGTATGGTTCAGAACATGTGTAATTTTATCTAAATTTCTCTTATTTTCTGGATTTTTGAGTACCTGTACCTTGTTTGTACTTGTATCATATCCAAGAATTCTTCTAGTGTCTGTTGTGAGTGTAGAATATACCCATATGAATTCCCCCACTTTTTTGAGGCATTTGAAAATCTGTGTTGAACGCTTGGCTCAAAATAAATAGATGTGTGCTCATGTAAAATATGTTTGAGAAGTTGTAGAGGACTGTAGGACGTTGGAGAGGTGGTCACATTGAATAACCTGCACCTATAAAATGGAAGGTGTTTACACATGGTGGCAACCATGACACACAAGAAAAAGTAATGAAAACAATTGATAGAAACCACATATCTAATAACAAAAGTAGTCTAAATACATGTAAATACAACAATAGTGCAATTAGATGCAAAAAGTATGCAAAAAATGTCACACAAAAGGTATAAATCTTGCAAATATGGGATAAACGTAGTGTCACAAGATAAACAAGGCCTATATGCCTACAAAGAAGAGAAAACAATAACAAACAAGATAGGCATGATGCCACAAATATGGGACACCCACGATGTCACAAGGAAATAAAGGCACATAGGCCATAAGAAATGAAAAAAATCAAGCAATAAGACACACCCATAAACAAGTATACATGAAACAAGAGTGTCAAAACATGATAACATAATAGAGTAGCCAATATAGGTGAAAATATGTGATACATGAGATGTCAACACTGCACAAAGACACATGTGTTAGTCATATTAGCTTGACAAGATAACATATACATAATAGTTGTAATCAAGCATAATGAGGAAGTAAAAAAGAACTATAATAGACCAATAACACTTGGATTAGTGTAAAATAGATGCCCCCATGTGTATAGGAAGTATGGTTAAAGGGTTAACCAACATCTATCATTATGTACTACTCTGTGTATGCCCTACATCATACTCAAAATACCTCGTGAAGACATATTTGTAAAGCGTAGTAAATTGTATGCAATGGAAAGTTGCAAAAGCTATGGAATGAGGCTAAATAACCTCAAAGCTTTCCTTTACTCATCCATGCACCATGAGATAAGAGCTAAATAAGAAACTATCTATGCATATATAAATATGAAACAAATATTCAAACCCTTCTATATATACTACTCTCTACTCCATGAATGCTTGATGAAAGTGAACCTAGTTAGATTCTAAGCAATCGAATTGTGTGTTCTTTACTCCCAAAAATAGTGAAGATATCTCTCCAAGTTGGCTACATGTCCAAACTTTAGATCTTCGCCTACTAACTATATTTGGAATGGATGAATGCAAGATGAAGGAGTATACAATGGAGTATGGCCAAGATCTTAATGTTTTATAGCTTAAATATATCACAAATGATTTCTAATGCCTTTCCAAAGTGGTTGAGAGAGAAGGGCTACTAGGACATGGCCTAAGAATAGAAGGGAATGGGCTACTAGGAGGTGACCCACCAGTAGAAAATGGAGAGCTACTAGGATGTGGCCCCGTGATAGAAGAACATGATGGACTACTCAGTGGTGATCCAAGGAGAGATTTTGATTGAGGAATGGTAATAGATAAGGAATGATTTGGTAACGAGAAGATAGGCCATGGCTCAATCCTAGACCCCAACATCTCATCATGCTCAGAAGAAGGTGAAGATGGAATAGAAGAAGAATAAAGCTCCATGACCTTAGGCTTTTCCTCTATGCTCTGATAAAAGGAATCAAATTATTTTTCCCAATACACGAGTGTATCAAGTTCTAGAAAGAATTCTTGTTTGCAATCCTCTAAAGTGATATCATCATGTAGTCTAATTGTTCCTCCATTCTAAGAGAAATCAATTAGTAGATGTTTTTATTCTTTGTTCATAGAAGGTTGAATAGAATAAACATGTCTAATAAGCGGGGATGATTGATTGATAGAAGAAGATGACTCAAGAGAAGAAGTAGGATTGGTGGTAGGTGTTTCATGAATGGACAATTTAGATCTGCACCTAGATTGCTTTTTTAGTAGACGATGCAATGTAAGAGAGAAAATAGGATCACATATCCATTCGTTAAGTTGTGACATAGGAGTCCAATTAGATGATTGACTAGAGGGAATATAAGTTGTGGAACTCTTTGATGGAGGAAGAGGTTGTTAAGATGACTAATGAACGATGTCCTATGAAGAAAGGGAGGACCGTGACTCAGGAACTGAATTATATATTCGATAGATGGAACGTGGAGTCGCATGATTCTTCAAAGTAGGAAGATGTCATTGAGGTGATTTGAAATAAAGGTCTTACGAAGGAAGGGAGGACTCTGATTTAATATTTGATATAGGGGTATCTGAATAATAGTTGAGATCCAAGTCTTCATTAGAAGAGTGGGAGTCCCAATGGTAGTTTTGATCTGAATCAGAATAAGAAGAGTGGGGGAAACCTGAATAATAATTTGGATCAGAAGCATCCAAACCATACCACTGACTATGAGATGAAGGTTGGGAACATATTACCCAAATGGGTCCTCTAGAATGAAGAACCAAACAAGGTTTAGTTCATAATGGGAATTTTTTGATTTGAATTGCTAAACCTAGGGTCCATATTTTAGTAAGTGTGAGAAACCGTGTGATAGTTCAGTCATTGTTGGTGTTGTTTACATGTAAAAAATGGATAGACCTAGATAGTGTGATGGAACTCCTTCAAAGGGAAGGAAGTGGCATGTCGATTCAAGAAATCATAATGGCATCCAACTAGAAATTTTGTAAGTATGGAGATGCATGTGCGTGATTTTCCGAAGTAGGTCTAAGGAAAATAGACATTGTGATGACACAATCTCGATGAGATAAAAAGGATTTTCCTAGAAAATAAGTTTTCCATATGAATGATCACAAGGAACAATCATGCAAGTGTGAAACACAAATCCAATCAACAAGGAAATACACCCTATGAAAATGCATGTGTAAAGTGATAGTTCGATGCAAAGATGATCAACACAATGTCAATACTTACGTCAAGCTTGAAATGAACAAGGCACAAATATTAACAAAGGGTAGATGTGACTCCCAATCAAAGGATACCACGACAAGTTTAACAACCAACAAGGCCTAAATGTTAAAGGGAGAGGATTACAAATGTAAGCCACGTAACCACACCAATTGGACACGTTAATCAAGCTTCATGAAGAAGTGAGATATTAGTGCCAACGTGGTATCAAAATGACACAAACAAAGTAAGCGAAACTCTTCAATATTTTGGACAATGTTTGAAGAAAAAATAAGTCAAAGTATACTAAGGATGTGCTAAAATGTGCGCAACATAATGCCACAATGCGGATACTTAGATCACGTTTACGAAAAACACGACATAAGTATCTTAATTGTGTCGAGACAATGCAAACAAGGTAACACGTCAAAGGGAGATCAAATGATGAATCAATCCTAACTATGATGATGATCTTGAAATCAAGATGGAAGGACTTTTATCAAAGATATGAGTGTACCATCCACACTTTAGATGTTTAACAACTCAGCCACAAACATGGATGAGTGTAAATGGACAAAAAAGTGGTGAACACTATCTACGAAAACACTCCCAAAAGATGCACCTTTCTCACTCCCCAAATGGGCAACAAGAATGCAAAGGTATAGATCAAAAAAGATGAAAACAAACTAAGCACCACTTGGGCAGAGCTTCACCTCGTCCGAAGGTGAGAAAAAACTAAGTGAATGTGAACATAGTTTAATTTTCATGATGAAAGGACACTTAGATAAAACTTACAAGTGGAATTCTTTGCCTTGTTCTAAAAAACAAGGTTCAAATCCAGACAAGTTGTCACTTCATGATGGCTTAACACGACAAAGGACTAGTAAAGTGGGCTCAAAGACAGAATGGCCTCCTTAATAAGTTCTCTCAACTAGGTGTTACAAAGCTCATCTAAGATGTGAGCACGATTTACCCAAAAAGTCTCACTGACTATTTGGGAGTATCTCAGCTTTAATTTACCCCCTTCGAGTACAAAGGGAAACTAGTGTGCATCCATCGTGTTACTCTCCCTAGGGTCGCGATACGGATAACTTTGTAACTCTAACTCACAAGGAAAACTAGTCAAGTGGGTAAGCAGAGGTGCTTCCTATTTCATCCACGAGGTTATTCAGTAGTGGATTACTTTAGGGTTCCTGGAACCACCCCCATTGTTGTAGCTTAAGGTGTTATGCCAAAGGGGTTATGTTCCAATTGAGCGGATAGGGATGTACCCTTTTCTGAAACCTGCAATACAGTGTGATGAAGAGTGGTGTGTTTTTTATCTTTTTAACTTAAATGTGGTTTTAAGTAGCACACCATTCAACAACCTGCATAAAACACGTGTATTAGAAGATTTTGTGTTTTCTTCGACGCCTTTCTTTAATAAGCGTTAGGTCATGCAGATAACGAGTTTAGTAGTTTTCTATTTACAAACTTAAGAAAGAGGATTTACACTTTGCTTTTGATTCCTAAGATCGCCAAAAAGGTGCGAAGGAAGAGCATACACAATATGAAAATTCCACTAAGACAAATCGTATTGAAATCTATTTTACTTTTTTATCATGATAGAAAAAGTGTTTTTAAAGTATGACATAAAGTTTGAACAAGTGTTTTTGATCTCCAAGATCGCCAAAAAGGTACGAGGAGAGAGCATACACACTTTATAAGCTTTATTCAAGCTAAAAAATGAAACACTTTCAACTATGCAAGTTGAAATAACAAAAAAAACCCTGTAAACCAACTGATTAGTGTCACAAAACCTTTCAAAGTGTTAAAATAGTCAAGAAAACAATTTTTTAGACTTTAAGATACATTAGAAAATGATTATTTATCTAATAATGTAAACCATAATTTTTTTGTAAGTCAAAAATCCTAATTTTATGATTCTCATTGTGTAGTTCTCTTCAATACCTTTCCAACGGGAAAAAAATAAAGAGTCATTTGGAGCTTGGGAGCAAAAGTTATGGCCTCCAGAAGATTGGTAATGAACACAGTTCAATGCATACGCACCCCAGTACTAACAGGTACGTGGGTTTGTGCGCCACAATTTGGGATACGTAGTGTGCCAAAACATAGATTAGGATACGCACCAATAATGATGTGCGTCCCAGTTGTAAAAAAATGACAATTCAGATGTTGTACGTATACTGTTTCGCATGGAAATGGTATGTGTCGCTCCCTTTCCTGGTGGGCTAAAAAACACGTAACAGGACTTTTCAAAAATAATCTACAAAAATATCAAAATTTTATCGCATTTGGTTCAATTTTTTGGCAGCACTTCACCTCCTTTGATCCTGATAAAGAGCACAGTTCGATGGAGACACATCCTGAGTGAAACACATATGCGTACACCCCCTGTAAAACTAAAAATATCACGAAAATGAAACATATTTATCCATTAAACAAGACAAGGTTAGTCAAAGAAATTTTATAAAAAACTTGAAACTATATGCTGAATGAAGGCTTGATTTAAACTAATCTAGAAACAAATAATGAAACTAACAAGTTATTTAACTCAAAAAACCTAAAGTGAACTTTGAAGCTTCAAAATGACCTCCATTAATGGAGGATGGACATAAGAGTCCCACCGGGCATGCCAAATGTATGCAATGGAAAGTTGCAAAAGCTATGGAATGAGGTTAAATAACTTCAAAGCTTTACTAACTCATCTATGCACCATGAGATTAGAGCTAAACAAGAAACTAACATGCAAGCATTATAACTTTGACAAAAACATCAAAAACTAACATATATACTACTCTCTACTCTATGAAAGCTTAATGAAAGTGAACCTAGTTAGATTCTAAGCAATCAAATTTATGTGTTGTTTACTCCCAAAAATAGTGAAGAGATCTCTCCAAGTTGGCTACATGGCCAAGCTTTAGATCTTCCCTTACTAACTATATTTGGAATGGATGGATGCAAGATGGAGGAGCTCTTAACAATGGAGTATGGCCAAGATCCAAATGTTCTATAGCTTAAAGCTATCACAAATGATTTCTAATGCCAAGATCTCCAAATGTTGAGAGAGATTTTTGTTATGTAAACAAGGTGTCTTTGAGAGGGAGGGGTGACCCTTCTATTTATAGTTTTTCACTTGGAGAGTTTGGAATTTGGGTGCATGTGGGACTAAAGCTCAAAAATCACTTTTAGATTAGATTAGGATAAACATGCTTTAGGCTTAGTTAAGCTTGGTTTAGGCTAGTTAACTAGGATTTAGGCTAGTTAAACTTGATTAGCAAGTGATTAGAGACTCATTGAGAGTTGGGAGGGGTCTGGATAACCAATTGTGACTGATAGATAGCCTAGGAAGCCAATAGAAGTGGTCTAGAGAGAACTAGGGAGGTTCTAAATGATCAAAAGGAATATTTTTTAGGTAATAAGAGAGATATTAGCCAAATAAGCTGATTATAGGAGGAATACTATTGAAAGAGTGTCGTAAATGGGCATCCGAGAGTGGAGCGAAGAAGGGGGAATTAACGAAGTGTCGTCAATTGATTGAATTGGAGGAAATGCTAAGTGTAAGCATATTTTAGGTGTCTACATAAATAAAGTATGTTATTTTTCATGCCAACGTGACAAGACAACATGTATAATGTAAAGTGTGTCATCAACTCAAGTGAATTGTACAAGTCCTGATTTTCTAATTTTGAAATATATGGAATGTTTTTAGATTTTGAAAATTGATATCAGTAAGATGTGCTAAATGCATCCATGATAGTCATAATAAATATGTGACATCAAAACATGCTACTTTCATGAAATAATCTTGGGATTCAACCTCAAATGGTGGACCGAAATATATGAGACAGCTCTTGAGTAATTTTTAAAGTATAATGTGTGCAACACAAGGTAATAAAATATTATATGCATATGAGAGAGAAAAAGAAATGATGTAAAAAAAGGATTGTATATACAAAGAAGAGTAAATGAAGGTTCATATTATTTGACTCAACTTTTATGAGTCTAATGCATTAAATCTGTCATATGAAAAAAAGTTATAACAGAGTTTGACTATGACGCTTTTTGAATTTTCAAAATCCACATCTAATTGGATGTTAGGCCTACCTGATAAGTCTAAGAAATAGATGAGTCAAAATTTCATGAATATTCAATGTGGAAACCAATATCATAAAGATTCATATGTATTCTTGAAGATTTGATGAAGTGATAATGTATAAAGTGTTGGTATCATAGTTTCCATGTATGGGTAAGAGATCTCTTTCAAGGATATAAATCCATAGGGATCTATAGATGGGATGATCCTAGTTATTACAACAAAAACAATAATTCATAAATCCTCTATAAAATGTATGCATTTGGGTTCCTAACTTACTTAGGCCTCAAAGTCAAGTGTGATTTTCTTCATGAAGTCACTATCATGTATGTACCATAATGATTGGACCATCCTTGTAAAGTCATCTTTGTAATCAGTAAGGTTCTCCTCTAAATCTGATACTGGTAATATGCACTTGGTTCTATATGGACCTTGAGGAAAGATTCCAAGAATAGATTCATAGCTCTATTAATGATAGAACAAATCATTCAACCTGCCATGTTCGTCTTCTAGTTCAACCTTAAATATTTTCAACTCTTCTTCATGCTTCACATAGGCAATCCTGTGCATAGATCCCTTACAAATATTTTGTAAAATGTAAATGCTCAAAAATAGTCCTCTCCTTAGATGTAATTGGGCATGGCCGTAAAATACCCAGCAAGTGATACCATATTATATAGTCCATGAAATAGATCATTGTGTAGTGATCAATATAATCCAATATGCTTGTAGGAAATGAATATCTACTATGAAATAGGGATTCTTGTGTAAATACTGATCCAAGAATTGCTCCTAATGTATGAATTAGTAAGTGACGACCTGCACAATTTATATGTGGTGAGGGAAGTACACTTAGGAGGAGGCATGTAATTAATGATCTGTAGAATTAACAAAAGATTAATAAGAGATTTTAATATGGGATGCAAGAATAAAAGAGTTAGGCCAAAAAAGACTCCATAAGTACACATATATAGAATGCATTAGTAAAAAATGGAATTTGTTGTCCCAGGACTAGAATCATGTCATGAAAAGCATCTCAGTGCAATGTAAAAGATCAATTGTACATAATAGATTTTAGACTTTGTAGAATGTGGAAGATTTCAAGTTTGATGCTGATGTAGGGAATCATGAGATGCTCATACAAAGTAATCATAAAAGTAACAAAGCTCCATACTCAGTATTTAATCCCTCAAGATCAAATGTCTAGTAAGTCCTTACTCCCACAATTTAGTGTGCACCTACTAAGATGGATCATAAGGAAACAGACCAATAAAGATTCTACTTATACTTATGCAACCAATGGATTGATGTATGAGAATAACAAACAAGTCTGAGGAGACATGTGTAGGTAGTGAATACCATGGTAGGTGGATGTTCGTATTGATTTTCTGAGTGGGATGATTAGGTACTTGATGTACATGTAGGAAAAAAATCATAGCAAATTTAGATGGTCAACTCCACTCTTTCAATCTTCAGTATACATCCTACTATTAGTATAATCCTAGTCTGGTTCATGATCATAGCTTCTTCATAAATCAAGACCTATTATGTATATTTTACAAGTTTTTTTACTCTAACTAAAAAGACCTAACATCTAAAACATGGCATCATATGTCAAAAGGAGTTAACCATGATAATATTAGTCTATAAGACAATATTTTCATTTCATGATTCATCAGGAAACAATATTGGGAGTTGAATCCATCATCAATTAACAGTATAGAACTTGACTGCTCACTATTGTATAATCTCACATACATATGTGAGATATTTGGGTCTTGTAATTGCTTTGAGATCATCTCAATAGGAGGATGCTCATGATCTACTATCAACAATGAGTAAAAAAAATCTAGATCCAAGGTATAAATCTTGTAGCTCTTCCAAGCTTCAACAATTAGTTACTTATAGCCAAAAATTAGCTTTTTGTGTAGTTGACCATTATGATCCTCACATAACTTTCTAACTTCATATTCTAATACTCTTCATTTTTCTCATGTCATAACTCATACAAGGTAGGTTAGGAGACTTTTAGTGTAACTAGCCTAAGTTTTCATGATCTCCTTTGACAGATTTGTGTTACATTCTAAAGGTTAAACAGGGATATTCAAGATGCACTTGAGAGATTGAAAAATGAAACATCAAGGCCTTTAATCTACCTATGACAAACTATTATTACCTGAAAATTTCATTTCTTGACTTCTATATTCTAATTTTTAACATTTTTATCATAGATTTATAGCCTTTCCTTCAATGAGTAGTTGTTTGTTCTTGTATTATAACTAGTCTTTTTCACCATTTAATCAGACATGGATGAACATTTTTCAATAAAAAATATACTTTATAACCTCTATTTATGTCTCATTTTTCTCCATTTGTACAAGATTGCAACCCCAGGGTTCGATTTGAGCCTTCGAGCTAAGTTAGGTACATGAATAGGCCATCACATTTTTTGAACATGATGAGTGAGTATGCATATGAGCTCATATAAGGTCTTGCAATTAGGGTATTAGTGATTGTAGGAGGCAATCACCAACAATCATAATTTTAAATCAACAAAAAGAAGAGTATGGAGGTCTTGTTCATTGTTACTTCAAAACCTCATGTTAAGCTCACAATCACATATAAGATCAAGAGAAAGATTAGACACAAGAAGTTCTCATGGATCCTAACTAATTGATTTGAAAATATAATTGAGGTCTATACACATTCTTAAAACAACATAAAGAGGTAGAGCATCATTATTAATTTTTGTAGTATGATTTTGAAACAGAGAATGTAATGATTAACTAAAATGTGGAATTATAACCACTTTTATAGTTAATCTAACATCAAGGAAACAATATAAATAAAAAATGAATGTATAAATGCAAAATGACCCAAGCAACTAAGAAAGTAATATGTGCCAACCCTAAAGTGAAAAGAGAGTTAGAAATAACTCAGCTGATTCGAAAGAGATTTGAGTGATTGTGTCATAGAGATGGCTGGAGAAACATGAGGAAATGAATGCACTGAAGTCTAGAAAAGTGCAAATCTAGGAACTCTGAGTTGAAAATTGGGATGCCTGGCATGGATAGGTACAAGGCACCCTCATGTCTGCGGTATGGGCACCCTGCTATGATCTTGTAACCTTCCTCTGAGGTGTCACTTTATAGTTTCTTTGATTCTCTTCCTAATCACACTAAATTTGATGCACTGATGCTATTTATGTCATTGGTAATCAGTGATGAAGAAAATACCTAGTAAAAACCACAAGACAAACATCAAACCCCTAAAAAAATAAAGATGCATATGAAGGGGTCAGACTATCCTCAGCTACCATAATGGTGGACTTACTAAATAAGAGTTACACTACATGTCATACCCAATGTACTTCTATGTGCTTGTGTGTGAAATCATGCCATAGGTGCTCATGTGTTAGTCACACTTTGTGAAATAGTGAGCAATAACTATGTGTAGAAAATTTAATAGAATGGTGGATGAAATAGAATAAACTTCCCTCCTATGCAGTGTGATGTAGATGAACCAGCCCTGTGCCTTATGATGGAGCTAGATGGATTTAAAATGATCTCTATCCTTTGATGGATGTAAACTTAGGTGATGATAGTATTGCTAGTGCTTGGTCCCTCATTATGGTCTCATAACTTTATATTTATATGGTTATCTTATTCTAATTTCATAATTAACCCTGGAAAAGGCCAACCACCAAAAATATAGAAATGTAAAATGGCTAAAAAGTTCCCAAAAAGTGGCAGGAAAGTTGTAAAAAGGATTAGGGCACCCCGACTAGGACCAAGGGTCCCTTGTTGGCACCCCAGTACTAGTGAAGTGAAAAATAAAACTAAATGAAACAAAGCATAACTGGGCACGTATGTGGTGAAGGTTGGTAGACGAAAAAAGTAAAAAAAAAAATGGCCAAAAGATGGGGGTTAATTAGTACTTTCTTCACTCAAAAACCATATGAATAGTAGTATGAGACCACGACTAAATAATACTAAAGTGCATGATTTTGTGTTTACATTTTCCCCCACTTTATGTTGGTGATGAGAATGCTCGGTAACATAAAGTAGATAGAGATGTGTACTTGATGTCCATGTAGAGTGATGTAGAAGATGTGCGTCAAAGGAATAGAAAAACCGTGGAGTGACCAAAATATGATGGAGCATGGAAACTAAAGATGTAAAAACATTAAAAAGAAGTGATGAAAGTGAACCTAGGGTGGAAACCTCGTGTGTAGTTATGATTGTGTGTGATGTACCTACATGTTAGTATGGTGTGTGTTGCAACAAAATGTTATTTGTTGATGTCCCATTTTTTGTGTATTTGATTGACTACTTACTTCTCATACAGTCGAACCTACAAGAAGAAGATGATCAAGTAGTCAAATATGCATGTATATATGTAAAAAAACATGTATATAGTAAAGGTAAAGTACTGTAAATGAAAGTTTGAAATGAAATAAGGAACATGTGCACCTGATCCATGATGAGAGAAAGGGTGTATAAAGGATATCATGTGTCCTGATTTTTGGGTGATCTGACACCATAGGCCGAAGAAGTGTAGGGAGGAATTCTTTTGTATCCTCATGCATGAACCTTTAACTATTTCCCTGAACATGTGTAAAGATATTTTTGTACTGCTTGGTTTTTTGGGTGATCTGACACCATTTCGATGAAGTAGTGTAGAGAGGAATTCCATTGTATCCTCTAACCTATAACTACTCCCCAGAATGCTAAGACACTTCCATGTCCTATAAAATCCATTGTTGCTACAAGGATTTTTAGACTGGTCTTAACCCACTCGTTGTATAACCCATAATGCTCAAGGGCAGAAACTAAAATGAACTGAACGAGTGTAGAAGCAATGTATAGTATGTAAACACCAAATGATGCCCCCTTCTTTAGGGGCACATGGAACATCGCTTGATAGGAGCATGCGGCCAAAAAGAGGACCAAATGCTTAACTTTGCCCTATAGGGGGAAGGGAAAGTGCTTGGTAGAAACCAAGGAGGCAAAAAACATGAGGCTATCCAAAGACAAGTGTTAGTACAAACAAGCATGTTGTTATTAGAAAATCATGTAATATTGAAAAATAATGTATAAGGTACCAAGAAATGTAGCAATCTAAACATTGCAAGAAGACAAAGTAAGTAAGACAAAACAGGAGTCTAAACATGGCATATCACTCATGATGTCGCAAGACATGCAAGGCCATAAATGGCCACATACAAAAAAAAAAAGTGTGCACTACCAATGAAGGGAAATTCCCGCATACAATAAATAAGTGTGTACACCAACTAAAGGGAAATACCTATTTCTAGTTCAAAACTCACAAAATATATGCGAACAAGGGTGATTTTACTAACATTTAGAAATGGAAACCTCAAATGAAAATAACAAGTTGTTTCCCTCTAAAACCTTATAAGTTAACTTTGGAAAACTAAAATACATCCATTAATGTAGGGATGGACAAAATTTTCGCCCTGGGATTGCCAAATGTATGCACCTAGCTGGAAAGTTGCAAAATCTACGGAATGAGGCTAAATATCCTCATCTTTGCTAACTCATCTATACACTATGAGATGAAAGCTAAATAAGATTATAATCCTATAAATGCATCATAACATTGACAAAAACATCAAAATCCTTTGCATTTATACTAGTCTCTACCGATCTTTATAGTACTTAATGGTAAGAAATTGAATCTAAAATGTAGACCAACTTATGCAATCAAAGGTGTGATTAGTTGTTTATGATTTTCAAGCTTCCAAGGTTGGATTGATCATTGCCATTAGCTGGCTTCCAAGGAAAATGGACCTTCTCCATAACAGTCTCAGGAAAATGGTTTAAGGATGCAAATGGAGGTGTTCAGCTCAAGAATGGACACAAAGAAAGCTTTAGATCAAATGTCTAATTAGCTTGAAGTTAATACAAATGAGATCCAAGATTTCTGATGGTTTGTTTTGGTTTTGATGTTATGTAAAGTCCAAATGAAGTTTTGACATGGGTAGGATTAGAATATATTTAAAGTTTTCCACTTGAAGGAGAGATTGAATTTAGATTGCTGCATGTGGGACTAAAGCTCAAAAATTATTTTTAGATTAGATTAGGATAAACATTCTTTAGGCTTAGTTAACACAAATTTAGGCTAGTTAACTAGGGTTTAGGCTATTTAAACTTGATCACTAAGAAAATGATTCAGAGACTTGTTGAGAGTTGGGAGGGGTTTGGTTAATCATTTGTGACTGAAGACCAGTTTAGGAGGCTTGAAGAAGTAACAGAGAGAACTAGGGTGGTTATAAATGGTTAAAAGGAGTTCAAATTTTTATCTACTAAGAGAGATAGTTATCCAAATAAGTTTATTATATGATGACTACGACCAAGATGGTGTCATGAGGAATTTCATTGTATCCTTACCCTATTAATTTTGTCCCCAGAATGCTAAGCACTTCTATGTCCTGTAAAATCTGTTGTCTACAGGGTTCGTATACATGGTCTAAATAGCACTTGTTGTACAACCCAAAATTCTTAAGGGTGGAAACTAAATTGAACTGAACCGAGTGTAGAAGTGATGTAAAGTATGTAAATATGAAATGATGCCCTCCTCTTTAGGTACACTTCTGCTATGCGACATCACTGAGAGTATCATGCGCCTGAAAAAGAGGATGTACAACTTGTAAACTCCCAAAATTTCTTGTAAGTTAAATTAACTACAGGTTAAGTCTAAACAAGATTCGACGAGATCATCATTGGGTGTAAAATTCATTTGGTTCATCGTATAATGACTCACATATTCTATTGCAGGGCATGACACTATAGAATGAATAACCCGACATCCACCTTGATGATCCTTGCTAAAACATGATTAGGCCTTAATCATAGGTAAAACAGTTCATAAATGATAGTGAATATTTCGGTTATTTGTATTCCGGTTACTTTATTTTAATTGGTTTGGTTGTCTTTTGTTTTTCTTGAATTTTGCATGACTGCAAGGATAATTGTGTCTGTTTTATTTAACAATGCTATATCAAGCCAACTTTATGAGAATATTCGAATTATTATTTATGGACTTGGTGATTTTTGTATTGGAATGTTTTATATAAACCTAGAAATTCAACTAATTTTTATGGTAATATATTGTTGGAAATATGTGGACTTGTATTATGAAGGTTAATTTTAACTTAACCACTAAGCTGGGTAACAACTAAAGTAAAAAAAATGTATCAAATATTAATTAGTATATATATAGATATATTAGAGGGATTTGGCATCAAGCCAAAAGTTTTATTTAGTTATTGAAATTTATGGGTTTCATAAAGTGAAACACCTTCACATGGCACAAGTGTGTGGCATGCAATAAAACATGTACCAGCATTGGTAAGCCCAAAAATTCTTCAATGTGCTACCCAACCAAAGTTCTTTAATTATATATTTGATAGTGATAAATGTATGAAGCCGATAATTGGGTAATTATTGTAACAATCAATTGTATTTTATTTCTAAATTAAATAACCTATTTAGTGGCATAGCTTATCAAAGGAATAATTAAATATACGTGTTTCAATATATATTTAATTCGTCCTTTCGGTAGACTTGGTATTAATATGATAAGATTGTAAATCCTGTTGCCTAGAGAATGGAAGAGTATCATTGTAAAAGGTAATTTAAAGTTAAAAAATCAAACATCAAGAAAAAAAGAGACTAAATTTGATGGTAAATAGAGGAAAAGATCCATTAGGAATATTAAGGGATAAGTACATGTGGAATGCTGATATAGTTACATTTCAGCATAATGAATGTACTTATGTCATAAAGATCGTAGTTGTCCATTGGCATCTATCTCAATATAAAATCTTGCAAGATAGGTTAAATTGAAAATAAAATAATACCAAAATATAAAGGTCTAGCTTACTATGTAAGGGATAGTTATGAGGTGGCAGAAGACTTAAAACTAATAAGACTAGTGTGTTGTCTTTAATTTAGCCGTAACCTGCATGGCTGATAACTTTGGCCAAAGTATGCATTAATGGTTGTGCATTGTCTGATCACCTAGTCCTCCAATAAAATAAAATAAAAAATTTTGTAACCTAATCATGGGAAGTTGAAATAATTAACATGATGTAGACCATGGTCGGATAGCAGAATACGAAGTCGGGAAACTAACTTCGTGGTAGACCTAAGAAATTTCACATAGTTCCCATGAACATTAAAAGGTTGAGCTGAAATGCTAGTAAGCATTGTCACTTGAAGTAGTGACGAAGGGAGATCATGGAGATCTGGATACACCCTTCTCAGCTACACATGGATTACATGGATGTTATCAGATAGATCAAAAGAGAAAAATTGATTAATGAATTTGATTAAATAAATATGTACGATTACAAATGTGTAACTTTTTATTATGTTTATGTGTTAAAAAATCCCTCATTTTACATATCTTGTAATTTTGAGCGTTACATTTTTGGTATCAGACCCAAAGGGTCAAACACTTTGACATTGATGGGAAAAATGTTCTAATAAAATTATCGTCTTTTATAAAATAGGAAACGATGGCTAGGCCGGCAACAAGAGCTACTATAGCAAGTGACAGTGGGGTAAATATTGATGACATGCTAGATAATATGGCTGCTAAGTTAGAAGAAATCCTCAACCTTTTGAATGACACCAAAAACTGAGTTATTGCCTTAGAACAACAAGGTGAGGGTGGAGAAGAGAATGACGATCATAGGGATGAGAATCAGAGTGATGAGCAATATGATGATCAAACTGAGCACCTAAATGAAAGGGAAAATAAGAAAGTAAGGTTGGCTGTTGAGTTATCAAAGGGACATTAAACTAATATCCCCACCTAAATTTGATGGTACAACTCTTGGGGATGTAGCTGAAAATCAGCTCTCTGAAATGGAAAAGTATTTTGAGATTATGGTCTTTTTAGAGGAGAAAAAAGTAGTATGGATAGCCTACCAATTATCCCATGAAGAATCTTCCTAGTGGGATAACTTGAAAATGGAACTAGGAATTGATTCTAGTATGATCATGTGGGAGCAGTTCAAGGCATACTTCCATCAAAGATGGTTACCTCACCTATACTTTGGTCAAAAGATGGTAGAATTCCAAAATCTGAGTCAAGGAAATTACTCAGTTACAGAATATTAGGAACGTTTCACTTGATTGCTAAAATATGTTGCTATGTATCAAAAGAATGAGAAGTTTAGAATGAGAAAATTTATAATGGGATTGAATCCTAGTATTGGTGGTGGGGTAGATGTTCATGGACCTACCTCGATGGAAACAATGTTTGAAAATTCTATCAAGCAAGAACTAAAGCTGCAAAGTATTTATGTCTCTAAAGAGGAAAAAAGAAGGAAAAATAACGATCTCGAAACATCAACCACAAGTAAACTAACATGGAAAAAGGGAAACAACAAGTTTAGGCCTGCCAATAAAAGAGAAATAGTGGGTAGAATTGTTTTCAATAATAATAAAAATGGGCAACAAGGAACAAGTTTCAACCAAAATAAATTTGAGAGAAAAAGACCATTGGGAGGATGTTTTAAGTGTGGTGGTGATCATTTTGCTAACAACAATCCACAAAAAGGACAATGGAATAATCAGAAAAAGGGATTTACTACAGTAAATAAAGAGGGGAAACAACATGAGATTTATGTTGCAGTCCATAATAAGAAAGAGGAAAAACAAGTGACTCCAATAAAAACTTCAGGTAAGCTTTTTGGAGAACCTATTTTTGTTTTATTTGATTCCAGTTCAACAAATTTTTTTGTTTCATCTAAAGTTACTTATAAACTCAAAATAAGAGTTGGGTACATGGAACACACTTGGACTATACAGTATGGAAATAATGTTGTACACAGAGTGAATTAGTGTTTGTTTGAGGAACCACTAGATTTACCTGAGTTCATGAGAAGATTAAACCTATATGTGGAACCTCTTGGATCCTATGATGTTGTCATAGGTATAGATTGGTTAAGTCAACATAATGCAAATCTTGGATTGCTTATGGAAAGGTATAACCGACTGCGATGATCAGCATAAACTAGCAAGTGTTCAGGGTGTTAAAAGAGAGTTTGTCACTTGGAAGATTTCTGCCCTGTAGCTAAAAAAGGAAAAGTGAAAAAGGTTGCCATCCATATGCTATAAAAATAACAAATTTAGGAAAGGAAATTGAGCCTGAAATTGAAGAATTTCCCATCCTAAGGGAATTTAGAGATGTTTTTCCAAATGAGTTTCCCGAACTTCCACCTAAGTGACAATTTGACTTCACAATATAGGTCAAACCAGCAACAGAACCAATCTCAAAGGCACCATACAGAATGACAACAACTGAATTACTTGAGTTGAAAGCTCAATTACATGAAATTTTGTTCTTGGGTCTAATTAGACCAAGTATATCACCATGAGGTGCACCGGTTATCTTCTTAAAAAAGAAGGATGGGACCCTCAGA
This sequence comes from Taxus chinensis, assembly GCA_019776745.2. NCBI lineage: Eukaryota > Viridiplantae > Streptophyta > Pinopsida > Cupressales > Taxaceae > Taxus > Taxus chinensis. Next base: position 186,250 of record JAHRHJ020001565.1, on the reverse strand, counting down.
CTTTGTATTGATTACCGAATGCTCAAAAAGGTAACGGTGAAGAATCGGTACTCGCTGCCCCGAATCGATGATCTATTTGATCAAATGGGGGGCACAAAAGTGTTTTCCAAGATTGATCTTAGATCCGGTTATCATAAAATGTGAATCAAGGATGAAGATATCCATAAAACCACTTTTCGAACAAGGTATGGGAATTACGAGTTTATAGTTTTTCCCTTTGGTATAACAAATGAACCTACCGCTATTATGAACCTAATGAAAAATGTGTTTTGGGAATACTTAGACCAATTTGTACTTATTTTTCTTAATGATATATTAGCATACTCCAAGAATGAGGAAGAATATGATGAACATTTAATGATTGTGCTGGGAATTCTCAGAAAACATAAATTATATAGAAAATTATCTAAGTGTGCTTTCTATCAATACAAAGTACAATACTTAGGCCACTTATTAATTAAAGAAGGAATCTTGGTGGACCCTTCGAAGATCAGTGCCATCATGGAATGGCCAGCACCAAAGGATGTGCATGAAGTGAGAAGTTTTATGGGTTCAGTAGGCTACTATCAAAAGTTTGTAAAGAACTTCTCTAGGTTAGTAGGACCTATCACATCTTTGCAAAAGAAGCATAAGAAATTCATTTGGGATAATAAGTGTGAAGAATCCTTTAATGAGTTTAAATGTATACTCACAAGTGCTCCAGTGTTGAAGATTTTGGGTCCAAACGGGAACTTCTTAGTGGTAGCCAATGTTTCAGGGGAAGGCTTTTGCAGAGTACTACTACAAGATGGGCATGTGGTAGCTTTTTAATGTAGGAAGTTGAGGGTGCAGGAAGTAAATTACACACCACATGATCTTGAGCTTGTTTTGATTGTTCATGCGCTGTAGGTATGGAGGCACTATTTGCTACGAAAACCTTTTCAACTCAAAACAAATCATCTTTGGCTCAAGTACATTTTTATGTAGCTGAATCTAAATGCAAGGCAGTGAAGATGGCTGGACTTCCTAGAAAATTATGACTTTGATATAAATTACATTAAGTGAAAAGAGAATAGGGTGGATGATGTCGTAAGTCGCAGAAAGTAGATTGTTGCTATAATTACATTAAGAACCCATTTCAAAGATGAAGTTAAAAATGAGTTAACCAATGACCCCTACTACGATCATATTAAAAAAACTCTAGAAAAAGATCCACGAGACAAAATGTATGATGGTTTCAAGGTGGAAAAAGATGGAATTATACGTTATAATAGCAAAATATATGTACCAGAAGGTAAAGAACTCATAAATAAATTCATGAGATAATTTCATGATGCTCCCTATTCGGGACATCCAGGAGTAACAAAGATGATGACAGAAATCAAAAAGTAATAATTCTGGAAAAAGATGAAAAATGTTGTGATTCTTTACGTCTAACAATACCTGGAATGTAAGCAAGTAGAGGCTAAACATTTACATCCAGCAGGACTATTATATGCTCACAACATGCCATAATATAAGTGGCAAGTTATAAGTATGGATTTTATCTAAGGTCTAACTATGTCCAAAAATAAACATGATGTTTAAACTTGTAGTTGTAGACAATTTAACTAAAGTGGCACATTTTATAGTAGGCAATTTAACAGATAATTCACCCATACTAGTAAAAAGATCTGTACAAAAAAATTTCTGATTACATGGAGTTCCAAAAGTAATAATTTTAGACAGGGACTCAAGGATAAATTCCAGATTTTGGTAGCATTTGTATGCTACCTTAGGTATAAAACTGAACATAAGTTTTTCCTATCATCTGGAAATTGATGGTCAAACCGAAAGAGTAAATCAAGTGTTATAAGATTTACTAAGAATGTATTGCATGGATCAGCAATAAAAATGGGAAGAGTATCTTCCCTTGGTTGAATTTGCCTTTAATAAAACTTACCATTCTTCCATTCAGATGGCTCTTTTTGAGGCCTTATATGGTCGTAGGTGTAGAAAACCTATAAGTTAGGATAATCCTGAAGATAGGGTACTAATTGGACCATAAATGCTTTCAGAAATGGAAAAATGAGTTAAATTAATCCAAGAAAGATTAAAAGAAGCAACAAATAGGTAAAAAAGTTATGCAGATTTAAAAATAATTGACAGAAAGTTTAACGTGGGAGATAAATTTTTTCTTAGGGTGAAACCTAAAAATAGTTCCATTTCATTTGGCAAGTCAGCCAAACTATCTCCTAGGTTTGTAGGACCATTTGAAGTCCTATAGGTCATTGGACCAGTAGCCTACAAGCTAGCACTCCCTCCCGCTCTATCTAGGCTGCACAATGTATTTCATGTATCCTTGCTTAAGAAATATGTACCTAATTTAACACATGTACTTAATTAGGATTCATTGTAGGTTCTGAATCTAGGGGTAATCACGGTTGATCCTATAAGGATACTAAAAACCCGGAAGTTACACTTGAGAAACCATGAGGTTTCACAGTGTAGGGTCTAGTGGGACCAATATTCTGAAGAAAGTGCCACTTGGGAGAAACTGGAAGATATCCAGACTACTTTTCTGCATGTGTTTGACTGATTTTTATGAACATGTTTTGTTAAAGTACTAAATTCAGTTTTTTTGTAAAAGTGGTAGATAAGAAAATTTTGTAGATAAGCCTACAACTGAATATTGGGCCCAAGATACTTTTTGATTAATAGTTACTATTGAAGATTTTGTTAATGAACCCATAAAATATGTTGTTTAGGCAGTAATGTATTATGTCTACACTTTATATGACTAATTTTATATATGTACAAGGCTTGTTGTGACCTTTATGATTCAACTGAAATAATATTGCTACAAATTCAAAACTAATTTGAAATATATTTATGCAGTAAATGAATAATGGGTTAGTTCATCTATTTATCCTGAAATCATCGAGACAATGATTATTCTAAAGGGTGGAGTATGTAACGTCCCAAAATTTCTTGTAAGTTAAATTAACTATGGTTACGTCTAAAAAAGATTAGACGAGATCATCATTGGGTGTAAAATTTATTTGGTTTGTCATATCATGACCCACAGATTCTACTACGAGGAATGACATTGCGGAATGAATAACCCTGCACCCACCTTGATGATCCTTCCTAAAACATGATTAGGCATTAATCATAGGTAAAACAATTCATAAATAATAGTGAATCTTTCGGTTATTTGTATTCTGGTTACTTTATTTTAATTGGTTTGGTCATCTTTTGTTTTGTTCCACTTTTACATGACCATGATGATAATTGTGTTTTTTTATTTAACAATGCTATATCAAGTCAACTTTATGACAATATTCCAATTATTATTTACGAACTTGGTAATTTTTCATATTGGAATGTTTTATATAAACCTAGAAATTCAACTAACTTTTATGGTAATATATTGTTGGAAATATGTGGACTTCTATAATGAAGGTTAATTTTAACTTAACCACTAAGCTGGGTAATAACTAAAGTAAGAAAAATATATGATATATATATATATATATATATATATATAAGAGGGATTTGGCATGTAAGCCAAAAGTTTTATTTCGTTATTGAAATTTATGGGTTTCATAAAGTTAAACACCTTCACATGGCACAAGTGTGCGGCATGCAATAAAACATGTACCATCATTGGGAAGCCCAAAAATTCTTCAATATGCAACCCAACTATAGTTCTTTCATTATATTTTTCTACTATTTTTCCTTTGTCTATTTTCATTCTCCCCTTTTGGAATACATGTGTGAGTTTTGGAGGAAATAAGGATTCAACTTGTTGGAGTGGGAAGAGTAGAAGGTTTCTGATTCTGGGTTTACTTTAGGCATGAATATCTTCTTCTTTCTCTGCTACACTATTTGTAAAACAAAAGAAGAGGAAATACACATTCTTTTTTTAATGGCATTCAAGGAAATTGTGCACAAGCTTTTATTTAATTGTTTGGAGATGAAGTATGAAAAGGAAATTGATGAATTCTGTATTGTTTTTAGTTTTCTTTGTGTGGTTTTAACCTAACCCAAAAAATACAAAGATGGGGTTTTGGGTTTTGATCAGCAAAAATAAAGTAAAAGAAATTTTAAAAATTCCTTCTCTAGATTATAATAAATTATACCCAAAAGGAAAAGAGTTGGGTTTTTCCTCTACAAGAATAAGGAAAACATTTTGTGAATTTGTGTGTTTGAAATTGATTTGTGTTTGTGGGTTTTCATTTTGTTATACTAAAATTTGGTTGTGTGTTTTATGTAAACAAATCGATTTGGGTATATAAATTGATTTGCATAAAGGAATCGAGTTGGGTAACCCAATAAATATGGGTATGCAACCGGTTGGGGTTTTGTATTTTTCTTTTCGGTTGTTATATGCATGTTTGATTTTTAATTTATTGAGATATTTTGAATGATAATTTATGGGTATCAAGCTCTTGCATCGAGCTGTATTTTATAGACATTTTATTATTATGGACCACTAAATCAGTTCATATATAAATGAGGGTGTCTTGTTATGTGTGAATAATTAAAAAAATGGCATTGAGCCTATAACTTCCAGCCTGGAAATATGACTTGGATTCTTGTAAGACTATGAAAAAGAAATTTTTTGTCTTGGTAAGGGCATGAAATCTAGGACAACTTCACCAAGATGCACCAAGGAGTAATTGGAGGCATGATTGGGTTTAAAATAATGATATCTTATGAAAGAAATTATTAGTTGTTCTTTTACTAAAAAGACTATGTCTAAATGATGTAACCATGGTGCTACTATGTTGTTGGTTGGGATGTTTTTTTACCAGATAGAACTTGTTAAAGTGATGTAAATATGGTGATATTTTTGCTGATTTGTAGAGCTGCTCATTGACTGAAAAAAATACTCTTCTTAATCATATTGTTTTTACGAAGTTATGTAGAAATTTCAAATGTCAAATTGTCATTGATTGATGCTGGAATACAGATGTATTGACCTTTGTGATTAGAGGAAAAAAAGATCGCTGAAATAGAAATTGGTTGTTGTATTTGTGTGTATCGATAGTTGTATCTTTATAGAAACCAGGTAGTAATATATTTTTAGTTGTATTACCATGTCCTTGTTGATAAAACAACATGTATATAATTTCATGCTTTATTAATTAATTGCATCAGAAAATGGAGTTAATATTCATGCCAGTTCATTTTGAACTAACATCATACCACTACTTTAGTCTTGTAGGACCATTAGCCGTTACATTTAGATGTGTGAAAACTCATGTCTTGTGAAGTTTTATCATAGCATGGATCTAAATGAGATACTTGGATTTCAATTGGTGAAAGGATGATATCCTTGAATTTTTGGCTGAATTATTGGGACTTAGACCCATTGTAAATATTCAAACCTCATTATGTGAGAATTATTATACCAATTATTTATTTCACCTTAACAGCATATGTAATATATCATTTAAATAAAGAGACGATTACTTTGTGTGTAATAATATCTCAATATGAGTAAATGATGAATACTTGAGTTGTAAAATCTTACTTTTCACAAATTGTTGTATACATTTATTTGATAGTTATCAATGTATAAGTCGGTAATTTTACAATTATTGTAACAATCAATTGTCTTTAATTTCTAAATTAAATAACCTATTTAGTGGCATAGCTAATCGAAGGAATAATTAAATATACATGTTTTAATATATATTTAATTCATCCTTTCGATAAACTTGGTATTAATACGATAAGATTGTAAATCCTGTTGTATAGAAAATGGAAGAGTATAGTTGTAAAAGGTAATTTAATGTTAAAAAAATCAAACATCAGGAGAAAAAGAGACTAAATGGGATAGTAAATAAATAAAAAAGATCCGTTAGGCATATTAAGGGATAAGTACATACAGAATGCTGATATAGTTACATTTCAGCATAAGGAATGTATTTATCTCATAAATATCCTAGTTGGCCTGTGGCATCTACCTCAATATGAATTCTTGCAAGATAGCTTTAATTGGAAATAAAATAAAAACAAACTATAAAGATCTAGATAATTGTGTAAGGGATAGTTGTGAGGTAGCAGAAGAGTTAAAACTCATAAGACTAGTGTGATGTCTTGAGTTTAGATGTAACTTACATGGTGAAAATTTTGCCCAAAGTAATGCATTGATGGTTGTGCATTCTCTAATCTCCTAGTCCACCAATAAAATGAATTAAAATTATCTGTAACCTGATCATGGGAAGTTGAAATACTAAACATGACGTAGAAAATGGTCAGATACCAAAATATGAAGTCGCAAAACTAGCTTCATGGTAGACCCAAGAAATTTTACATAGTTCCCATGATCTTTAAAAGATTGAACCGAAATGTTAGTAAGCATTGTCACTTGAAGTAGTGATGAAGGGAGATCATGGAGATCTTGATACACCCTTCTTTGTTGCACATGGCTTACATGGATGTTATCGGATAGATCGAAAGAGAAAAATTGATTAATGAATTTGATTAAATAAATATATTCAATTGCAGTTGTGTAATTTGTTATTATGTTTTAAAAAAAACCATATTTTTTAGCACTTTTAGTTTTGAGCCTTACACAACTGCATTAACTCTTCCCTATAGGGGGAAGGGAAAACACTTGGTGGAAACCAAAGCGGGCACAAACATGAGGCCAAATAAAGATAATTGTTAGTATAAATAAGCATGTTGGTATTACAAAATCATGTAATCTATGAAAATAGTGTATAAGTTACCAAGAAATGTAGTAATCTAAACCTGTAAGAAGACAAAGTAAGTCACACAAAGCAGGCTTTAAACATGACACATCACTCATGATATCACAAGATATGGAAGACCATCTTGGCCACATATAAAAAACAAGTGTGTACACCAAATAAAGGTAAATTCCTGCATACAACAAACAAGTTTGTACACAAAATGGAGGGAAAGACCTATTTCTATTACAAATCCACAAAATATATGCAAACAAGGGTGATTTAACTAGATTTAGAAATGGAAATAAGCAAATAAAAAGTTTTTTCCTCTAAAACCCTATAAGTTAACTTTGAAAAACTTAAAAGACCTCCATTAATGTAGGATGGACATAAGTTTCCCACCGGGCATGCCAAATGTATGCAATGGAAAGTTACAAAATCTATGGAGTGAGGTTAAATATCCTCAAATCTTTCCTAACTCATCTATGCACCAAGAGATAAGAGCTAAACAAGATTTAATTCTATACATACATGATAACGTTGACAAAAACATAAAAACCTCGCATATATAGTACTCTACACTCTTTAGATTACTCAATTGAGAAATTGAACCTAAAAAGATCAACTTAGCAATCAAAGGTGTGATTAGTTGTTTATGTTTTTCAAGCTTTCAAGAATGGAGTCTCACCATTAATGACTTCAAGGGCAATGATTCCCTCCATATTACTTAAAACATGGTTTAAGGATGCAAATGGAGGTGTTAGCTCAAAAATGGAGGAAAGAATGCTTTAGATCAAATGTCTAATTAGCTTGAATCTAATACAAATGAGATCCAATCTTTCTTAGGCTTGTTTTGGTTTTGTGTTATGTAAAGTTGTAATTTTTGAATGGGTAGGCTTAGTATTGTATTTATAGCTTTCCACTTACGAGAGATTGGAATTTGGGTTCATGTGATACTAAAGCACAAAAAGTAATTTTACATTAGATTAGGATAAACATGCTTTAGGCTTGGATAATATTGGTTTAGGCTAGTTATCTAGGGTTTAGGCTAGTTAAACTTGATTAGAAAGTGATTAGAGACTCATTGAGAGTTGGGAGGGGTCTGGAAAACCATTTGTGACTGATAGATAGCCTAGGAGGCTTACAGAAGTGGTTCAGAGAAAACTAGGGAGGTGATGAATGGTTGAAAGGAGGAATGTTTAGCTACTAAGAGAGATATTATCCAAATAAGTTGATTATAGGATGAATATGACCAAGAAGGTGTCATAAATGGGCATCCAAGAATGGTGCAAAGAATAGGGAATTAATGAAGTGTCATTGATGGACTAGATATGATGAAATGCTAAGTTTAAGCCTATTTTAGGTGTCTTTAATACTATTTAGAAGGTTTTCGAGTGAAGAAAGTGCTAATTAATTCCCATCTTTTGGCCATCTTATTGTGTTTTATTTTCTCATTCCCGACCTCTTGCACCTACATGCCTAGTCACCTTTCATCATTTTGTGTCAATTTAGCTTTGACTGGTATGCCCATGCTATTATTGGGCGTGCCCATGGGTGCTCTGGTTCCACTGGCGGTGCCCTAATCCTTTTTGAACTTTCCTACCTCTTTTTCGGTACTTTATATCCGTTTTAGATTCTTATCATTTTGGAAGTCGGCTATCTCGGGGATAATTATGAAAATAGTTGAAGAGAACACTTTAAATATAAAGTTAAGAGACCATAATGAGAGACCTAACACTAGTCACTACTATCCTCTACCTAGGGTTGTATTCATCTAAGGAAGTTTGGAGATCATTTGCATTCACTTAGCTCCATCACAAAGGATAAAGTTGGTTCATCTACATCACACAATCATATGAGGAGATTCTATTCTATTCCATCCACCATTCTACTACATTTTTACATTTAGTTATTGATCACTAATTCACAAATTGTGATTAGCATAAGAGAACCTATGACACATGATGCACATACACCATAACTACATTTGGGTTGGAAATGTAGTGCAACACTCAGTTACTAAGCCAATTGTTGTGGTAGATGAGGTTGGTATGACCCATTCATTTGCATTATTATCTTTTTAGGGTTTTGATACTTCTTGTGGTTTCTTGCAGGTCTATCCATCATCTTGGATTATTATTGACATCGAGTGTAGCATAGAGAACCTGATGTGACACACACCAAGTTTTTCAAACCACCTTCTGAATGTGTGAAATGTAGTTTTATACCTCCTACATAGACCAGGGTGCCCATTTTGTAAACTAGAATACCCATAGGTTCCCCTTTCCCTCTCTAATAACTCAAGTCTAGCTAGATAGCTCGGATCCATCCATTTTAGGGCCTTTGTAGAGTCATTCCTACTTCCTATTTCTCAAGTCACTGATTTGACACAGTTCCGCAAGCTCATCAAATCAGCTAAGTCACTTCCATACTTCTCTTCCACATTATGGTTTCTACTTTCATTGTATTAGTTGCTTGGATCATGTTGACATTTTTTGCACCTTGTGTGAAAAGAGTCCACTTGAAACTTTTAAGTTTCTCGGATTGGTCAAGTTGCAAGATTTGCTAGGTTTGGGTCAACCACCTAGGATTAAGATATTTTTTTACTTAATTGTTTGTTTTTGGACAGCCTTGGAAGTCACTTTTGGATCAAAAATAAAACTTGGGTGTAATTACAGAATGCCATGCCTCATAGATGCAGCCTTTCCATTTGTTACCCTCGTCAGAACTATGTAACCACTGTAAATGACCATTGCAATTCCCTGAAGAAGCTAGGAATGGTGGCATGTACCAGACATGATGTTCTTAAACTATAAACAAGTTGTAGGTTTGATTGAGAAAGTACAGTTTTACAAACAATTTTTATTTACAATGAGTGACAATAAGGTACACTTGATTTTTTATTTATTTCTATGATTAAGTGGATTATTTAAGTGTTTTGAGTTGTATAAGTTCATTCATTATCCATACAAATGAAATAAAGTACAGAAAGGAAGGACATACATCTCATTACAAAAATTAATATTTTCATTTATTCATGAGTAATAATTGTAAATTCTTTTTCTCACACGAGTCGTGAGAAATAACTTAAGGAAAAACAATGCATATATTTATAAATCTGAAAGTGTAAGGAGGTAAAGTAAACCCATCATTGCCTTGAGGAGGTTTTCTTTTCTTTCTAAATGGTTTCTACAGTTGTCCTCTACAAAATGCACCATGGTACCTCAAAAAGAGAAAGAAATGGTTGTCAATTTTGAGATAGAGGTTTTATTTTAAATCCTTATATTTCAAGCTTCAGAAAAACATACATTCAAAAGGTGCAAATATGGTATTCATAGGAAAGTTACAAGTACATCACAAACAAATTAGATTTCAATAGATAAGTAGAAATACATAATATCATAAGTTGAGGAGAGATTTGAATTCAGAATGGTAACATCATTGGTTAAGTTCAAAAGAATTCATCTTTAGCTTCAACAAAGGTACAATATTCATAAATGTAACAGGTGCAGAACATCCAATAAAATTCCATATACATCCTTGAGCTGACATGATTTGATTTCAGATAACAGAAGAAATATCATAGTTTAAGTACATCATAGAATACATATTACACCAAGCCATTCAATGAAATTAATGCCATAATGCAAAGAAGAGTTGTATCATCTAGGCTATTAGTAGCCACTGTAAAACCAAAGTACAAATAACAATATCAATTGTATATCCAGTTTCATACTTCAATATTTTGTACTTATGCAAAGATAAGAGAACTAATACATATATCCTGAGGTACTTATGCAGATCCAGGACTTCAAAAGCACAACCATCCCAATGGAATCTAGAGTTTGAAATCTTGAAGGTTAAAAAACTAAGTGCAAAATATCATACAAAATGAATCGCAAGATAGAGAGAAAATACCTAGAATATTTCAAAATCAATCTAAACATCTAGTTACATAAGTCTCAAGGGAAATTTAAATACATCTTACAGTCCAAAGTGAGTTAACAAGTTATAAGGTTTCAAATTGATAATCAAAGCCACAGTATTCAACAAGGAAGGTTCGAGCAACAAAAATGATAAATGCAGTGAAAACAACTAGCACCATTACCGCCAAAGCCATTGTTGAGTCTCAAAATAATTTCAAGTTATACGAAACAAGTTTAATGTAGAACTTTGTACCTTTTATAATGAAAACAAGCTTAATACAGAAATTCGGTGATACAAATATCAGCTTGAGCAATAAACAATGGCGGACCTCAGGATTTGAGGCCTTAAACATAGAAAAGGGAGTTAAAAATGGAAAACCAGATTACATCGCAGTATGATGGCCAATACTACACAAAATGGAAATAAAGGTGAATCAATTGAGAAAAATAGAATTTGAATCACTTTAAAAAAAGGATCAAAAGGCTTACCTTATAAACTAAACAACGAACCAGAAGGCTCCACCTTCGCAGACTATGACATTGCTCCCCAAATGGGATCTAAAATAGTACAATAATATACATTCAAAATGAATCAGAAGCTTCAAAAAGAAATGAAAATACCCTCCGTCGAGATTGCAGAGCTATAAAAGCTCGAAAAAACCATCACAGTGTGAACATTGCTCGATGAGTGTTTTACCAGCCACAATAGAGTGATAACCCAACAAATGGCCAGAGCTCCAAAATTATTCATAGATCAAGTTTATGGCCAAAATCTAAGAAAATAAAGACTGCAAGATCGAAATATCAGGTCATGGTCGAGCCGTTCAAAGTCTTTCATCAAGTGCAAAGAATACTAAATGTAAAGCATAATCATGAATATCTAGGGTTTCCAAAAAAGACTCAAGGATTGACCAAGAACTTACCAGTTGGGGTTGAGGTTAACAAAACCTTGAAATTCATCAAATTTCGAGCCAAAAACTCACACCGAGTAGCCATTTTATATTTTCTTTATAGAGATAGAGCTCAAAATTTTTAATGGCCACCATTCAGGGAGAAATTTCACAGAGCTTCACTAGCTCGAGAAGAGCTCAAGTGAAAATGCAAAAAAATATTAGGTTTCTAAAGTTTTGTCATCAGATTCAATATGTGTTACTCTAACTCAACCATGGTAAAAAAAATAATAGCTATAGATAAAAAAGGACACCAATCAATGGTCTGAATCAAGGCACCAAATTTCAAAGAAAACCACCATGGTTACCGTGCCACTGACCACATTAAAATATAGATCAAAAATCCTAATCGAGGATCAAGATCGATGATTAGAGATGAAGCAAGTGATAGAATTAATGGCCAGTTTTGGATTTAAATTATCAATGCATAATTAGGGTTAAAGTTAATTCGACCTGAGTTAAATGCCACCGAAAAAACATGTGGAGGGGTAAGTCATTGTTGAAAGGGGCCAACCCCAATGATTCAATAATTATCCACCTTGACCTTCTAAGGTCCAAACAATATTATCTCTTGTCAGATAATTATCTCAAAGAATACATGCCGACAACATTATATTTCACAATGATGATTGCAAAAGGGGCCAAAACTAAACACATGTGCAAAATACATTATATTCCAAGGTGCATGCTAATGATCAAAGTTTAATGATCAAAGATTCCATGATTTTGAAATAAAGTATATATACCAAAGGTATAATAATCAATTGATTATTATTTAAATTATTATTTTTCATTTGAAGGCCCTGATGTGGGTCAAAATCCAATGAAGACCAAGTATGAAAATCAAAAGTGTTCCCCACACATTGGATGAATTTCGTAAGTATTGTAGATTAAGGGAATTATTTTTCTCACATAATGTGAGATAATTTTTGCTTGTGCATCGAAGGAGGAAAGTGCATCAGGAAGTTACAGATGTCACATCAGGCACAAGAAGATAGAAATTATGTGCACCTAGAAGGAGACTTGCTCATTAAGCAAGATTTATTATTAGAAAAATTACTCACCCATGCTTTTTTAAAAATAGAAGAGTCAACTGCAGTTTGACTGAATGGTATTTTTGTAACCAAATGCTATTAATGCCTCCTTGTAATAACATGATTATTTTTATTAAATAAAGGGTAAAAATAATATGCATGGGTGAGTACAGTTTTAGCCTATTAATAGGAGGGATGGAATGAATTAAATTGCTATATATTGTGTGAAATTGCAAGCACAAAAGGAGGGATGACTTTTTGGACACATGAGTGCTGAAGTAGATTTTGCCAGTTTTTCCTCTGAATGAGAAGTATATTCTTCCTTTCCAATTATTTGCAGTCTTCAGTATGTTTTATTAAGCCTTATGAATGTTGAATTCCTTGATTACTCATATTACCCTATTACAAATTCAGTAATTTTTGTATGATATTAATGTACATGTGTAACTTAAAAGTATGTTTGTGATAATACCCCCCAATACATCAAAGTGCTTTCCTTAATATTCTACAAAAACTTGTTGGTTTTTGCATCTAGAAATCATTCTCATATCAATTGTGCATGTGCTCAGTCAAAGACCTCATACAAATTTGGTGTATAACCCCAGTTTTGAATCTATTTACAGTTAATTTTTACCCTAGAACCCCCATAAAATTAGTTTAGGATACATCAATAAAAAACCGGCCATGATACCAGAGACTCACCTCAAAATAGGTATACACGCAAACTTGAGGTGTTTCCATTGTATCAACAAAAGAGAGATATCAAATTTTCAAGCTTAAAACACCTGTAGCCATTTCTCTATAGGGTGCACTTTAGAGAGATAACAGGTCATTTTCTATACTTATTTATTGCATTCATTTACTGTATTTACATGTCGTTCGATATGAGATGAACTACTATTATTCCACAGTATAGTTAGTTTTAGTTAATCATTTTGGTGAACCCAATGTCTTTCACGCTCACGATCCTAATTTTTCCTCTAACATGGGTAAAGTTTTATTTATCTGATTTACTTAAGAAATTTCCTAATTGCCACATTGTTTTACAAAAATCCTTAGAGACCAAGTTATTTTATGACAATATGTTGCCACTCAAACTAAGTCCTATGCTAACTTTTCTATTTACTAACCCTAATGATTCTCCATGTAATCAACCCCTACTAGACTAAATTCAAGATTTAAATTATTTATTTCAAGACAACTTTACTACTATGGGATCCACAATCACATCTCTCAAATCTAAAATCCAACAAAGTTAGGATGCTTCTCAAGCTCATGTTTTTTCTCCCTCTAGATTTCATCTTTAATCTATGTCCACTACATGTCATATAGTCAAACCTTAGGTCATGCCATTTCCCAAGACTCTCATATTTAAACGTAATAGTAAGTGACATGAAATTATCACTCATTTCCTTAGTCATCAGTTGATCATGTTACCGCTTACTAATTACTATCCTCCTTATCAATTAACAAAATATCAAGGTCATCCATATTGTAATTATCTTCTAATAAATGTATATAATGAAAATGATTTTAAAAATTTGCATTGAAGAATCAACCATATTGAGTGTCAAGGCTTTATTTGATTCACTGCACAACAATCTATTGTGCCCCCATCTACAAATGCTACACCCACATGGGTTCCTAAATTTTGTCCTTCTTCGACTAGTCATAAGCCTCCTAAGCAACCACATATGGCATTATAAAGTCAACATAATCAAACACCTATTAAAATTATTTCACCACTTCCTCCTTCTAAGTAGTCTATTATATTACCAAGTCCATGTTGAGATGTGGAGCTCAATTACTTCAGTTTATCATGGTATATCAGCTTACTAAAAAACATAGTAACTGACATCGATTATGAAGGGACAGACATCAGTCACCTATGACTGACATCAGTCAGGAAATTAGGAACCATCATCGGTTAGGGCTAATTGACATCAATTACCTATTTGTGGGTGTTTTATTTAAGTCACAAAAATTATATCTAATTCTCATGAGTGAAATAAAACACTCATGCATACGAAACCAACATTGGTTAGTCCTAACTAATGATGGTTCCTTCTTGCCTAACTGATTTCAATCATAGGTGGCTAATGTCGGTCCCTTCATAACCGATGTCAGTTACTTTGTTTTTCAGCAAGTGTATATAAAATGCTAAACTTAAGTAATTGAGCTCCACATCTCAATAGGCCACCCAAGTAACCTCCTTTAAAACTCAGTACAACTTAGACTCCTCTTAAGTATAAGCTCTAGCCAATTAATTTTGTCAAAGCAACTAATCCTCTTACTAGTGATCATGACACATTTAAAATTCCGCTAAAATCACATACTGTTACTTTTTCTGACCATGCTTCCATAGCAAAACACAAACTTGGTCCAATGTAGGTGAATCTTGTCACTCTACCATCCTAAGGACACAATCATATTATTATGGTTCTTATGTGACTATTGAGGGGTATTCTACGATTAAGAACCTAATTTCATCTTACATTCATAAATTTATCCATTACATAACCACTCATACATACATACATCTATAACCATCTCTCACTTATCACACATACTATATAATTTCTCATTATTTATCCCATTACCTCACCAGCTTCATACATCATTTATCGAACAATATATGCACCGTCATGCACTTGGGGGACATATCATTCATACATCCCTTCATTCATATTAACATCATCTCATCTTTCGTTTTTACATAGTTATACAATCATATACTCACATAGGCATATTCATCACACCAATGAAACATTGTTGTGCTTTGGTTCATGCTCTACTGTTGAGGGATTAATACACATAAACCCCAAAAAATTCACTATAGACACCACACATTATGTCTCACCCATTCTACATTTAGTCCATATCATTTCAAATATTCATATATCTATACATCATGCATCATATTATTCTTCATCATACTCATCTAGGATTGCATCCTAGATACTATATTCTCTTAGGTACACTACACATGTTGCATTGAATACTTTACACTACATACACATCACATGGTCATTTATCATCCTAATTACATATACTACATCCTCTTCTATGCATTGTAATCACTACTCTATGACACACTTTAGTTCCTTGGTCCATACTTGACTGCCAAGGGTTTAAAAATATAATGGACCTCACATTCATCCCACGTTTATGATTAGAATTTTCATCATGTAAAATTTTTAGGATAGTGACACACACTATAGGTTAAATTGTCACATACTCTATTCATCTTGTAGGGGTATACACTTTAGGCTACATCACCACTCCTTATTATTCATCTTGTAGTGATACACGCTTTAACTCTCAATCATCACTTGTATATTCATTTTTTCATGATATACACTTAGGATATAAGGTTCAAACACATATCTTCTATATGTCACCAATCTATGTATAAATACTATCATCACAACATGTTGGACACAACACACACTATTTGATAATTTCCTGATGATGCAATTTCATTTACTGTTCATTCTTGACTACTGATGGGATAAAAAAAATTAAACCTCACTACATACATTTACATTCACTTAGGGGGCACACTTCTCCTGTCATCCATCTTGCATTCCATTCCATCCATCCACAACATAGTGAATATTATGGTTTCTCTTACTTTTTCTTAATTTTTCTTGTTCATGGTCACTTAATCACACAGGCTAGTTAGATTACTTGTTTGTATTTTATCTATACCATCCACACATGTGTGGTCATGCCTCTTTCTAGTTGTGATCACATATACATGTCTCTTACACACAACATGGATTCCCACCTTCTACCCTTCATACACTGGTCGCTAGGGGTATCCACATTCTTCTCTTCCAGGTGTTATTATTTCATTTCATACTTAGCACTTTACATTACTTGGTTATACATGATTTTTATTTACTAGTTATCTTCCCAACATGCTAATAGGTGATTCATGTGCAAATTTTTTTATATAGGGATATTTTCTTCCATACTTGTTTGTCACATTACTTGTCTACTGTTTCCTCTTGTTAGTAGGCCTTTCCTTGTGTTTGGTGTGAACACTTGTTTATTTTTATGTGACCATGATGGCCTTGTATGTCTTGCGACATCGTGAGTGATGTCCCATGTTTGCAGCGTGCTTTGTGTAGCTTACGTGTATTTCAATGTGTTATCATTACTTTTCTTAGTAATTTATACACTATTTGCATAGATTACGCATTTCTTTATACATGCATGCTTGTTTGCACTTACACTTGTATTGGATAGAAATTGTTTTGTATGCATGCCTTGGTTTCTACCAAGCACTTTATATTCCCCTTGTAAGGAAAATTTTTAGAGTTCATGCAGTCAGTACTCCTTTCGGGCCGCATTCTTCTATCAACGACGTCGCATGGGACCCTAAAAAGAGGGGCACCATTTGAGGTTTTACATACTACACAAAACATTTACACCAGTTCAGTTCAGTGAAATTTCTACCATTGGCATTGTGGGTTAGATACAAGGAGTGGGTTTAGACTAGTCTACGAACCTCATACATAGTGGGTTTAAGAAAACATAGTATTCCTTAGAATTCTTGAGAAGTAGTTAAAGGTTACATGATACAACGAAATTCCTCCATATAATTCTTTGGAAAATGGCATCGGATCACACAAACAAATAGGATATACAAATATCTCTTCACACAGATTCAAGGAAGCAGTTACAGGTTAGAGTATACAATAGAAATTCTTCCCTACACTTCTTTGGCCTATGACATTGGATCACCCAAAAACCCTAGGCAGTACAAGATATCCTTCTACAATCTCTTTCTCAACATGGATTAGGTGCACATGTTACATTTATATTTTTCATTTATGTATTTTACATTAAATAATTTTACATGCATATTTCACATTACATTTTTATACATAAATGCATACATATTTGACTACTTGATCATTTTCTCCTTGCATGTTTGAATCGTATGAGAAACAAGAAGTCAAATGGGAGTAATAACAATACAACAACAAGAACATCAACAACAACATTTCATGACAGTACACACACCATACTAACCATACAGGTACATCATAGACATCGATAAGTACACATGCATTTTCAACCCTAGGTTCAATCTCATCACTTTTTTAAAAAAATCATCATTAGTTTCCAAAATCCATCATCTTTTTGTCATTCCACACTTTTTATAGTATTTTTACATGTTTTCTACTACAATCTTTGTGACATCAGGTAGGAAGCTCTATCTACTTTATGTTACCAAGATTTTCTCTAACCAAAATAAAGTGGGGGAAAATATAGACATAAAATCATGCACATTTAGGCATTATTTAGTCCCCAGTGGTCTAAAGTACTACTATTTATAAGGGTTTTTGAGTGAAGAAATTACTAATTAACCCCCATATGGAAGAATCTTTTTTACCATCGTACTTTGTTTTATTTTTTCATTCCCAACCTATTACACCCACATGCCCAACCATATTTCATCATTTGTGTCATTTGAGCTTTGCCTGGGGCACCCTGGTTCCACCAGGGGTGCCTCTGATCCTTTTTGGATTTTCCCACCACTTTTTGAGCACTTTTTATCCATGTCATTTTATTACCTTTTTGGTGGTTTTCCATCTTCAGGTTAATTATGAAATTAGATTAAGAGAACCCTATAAATATATAGTTATGAGAGCATATTGAGGGACTAAGCAGTA
Source organism: Taxus chinensis (assembly GCA_019776745.2). Classification (NCBI taxonomy): domain Eukaryota; kingdom Viridiplantae; phylum Streptophyta; class Pinopsida; order Cupressales; family Taxaceae; genus Taxus; species Taxus chinensis. The sequence continues at coordinate 167,988 of JAHRHJ020001565.1, read as the reverse complement.
GTCACTACTATCCATCCACCTAGGGTTGCATTCATCTAGGGAGTTTTGGAGATCATTTTCATTCACTTAGCTACATGAAAAATGAGAAGTCTATTTCATTTGCATCACACAAGCATATGAGGGATTAGATTATATTCTATTCCATCCACCAATCTACTACATTTTAACATCTAGTTATTGTTTTCTATTTCACAAAGTGTGACTGACACAAGAGCACCTAGGGCACATAATGTGCACACACACTATAACTAAACTTTTGGGTTTGAAATGTAGTGCAACGATCAGTTAGTAAGACCATTGTTGTGGCAAACTGAGGTCAGTTTACCCATTCATTTGCATTCTTATTTTTAAGGGTTTTGATACTTCTTGTGGCTTCTTGGAAGTCATCTATCATCTTGGATTATTAGTGACACTTGGAGTAGTGCAACAAACCTAATGTTTCACGATAGATGGTTTCAGTCCACTTGTTGAACTTTTAGTGACCTTAAGTTCTGCACCTCCTCCATAGACAAAGGTTCCCATTTTTAAAACCAGAGCACCCATAGGTGCCGCAGTTCCTCTCCATGTAGATCCGGTCCAGCTAGAGATCTTGGATCCATCCTTTTTGGGGCCTCTGCACATTCATTCTTGCTTCTTAATTTCTCCATTCACTTCTACGAAACAATTCCCGCAAAATCATCAAATCAGATAAGTCACTTCCATACTTCTCTTTGCATATTAGTGTTTCAAATTTCATTAGATTTGTTTCTTGGTTCATTTTCCATACTTTTTTATTGCCTTCATTTATTGTATTTACATGTTTTAATAGATTATATTAACTTTTATTAATCCCATATTATAGTTAATTTTAGTTAATCACATGTGTAATAAAGTTACCATATACAAGCAACTATTAATAAGATATAAAAGAAATCAAAGATATGCAATATGCTGTAGATGGGTGGAATGTAATGCAAAATAGAATGATAGGATTTGACGTGTGACTCAAGTAAATGGAAATGTATGCACAAAGGTTTTTTTTTTGCCCCCTCACCAGTCAAGAATGAACTATAAGATAGAGTGTGTCATTAGGGAAATGGTCAAAATGTATGTTGTGTCTAAAAATATTTGATGAGTTTGTATGTATGTTGATGAGATGTGACCTAGAAATGATTTGTGCATGATTTTATAGCCAAATCATATATGGTTGACAAGATGAAAAATGGAATGATGATTTATCCTAGAGCATGTATATCACTTCATGATGAATAGACGGAGTGCTTGATGTATCCTAAAGTGTGTACCACTACAAGATGGAAGGAATGGGTAACCATTTAGCCTAAAGCATATGTCACTAGCATAGTAATGTTGCATGATATTAGGTTGAATATTAAATGTAAGTATGATAGCTCATTTGATTTGTAAGCCCTAGGTAGTCCAGTGTCGAATGAGGAAGTAAAGTGCATCATATGGTTGTGAGTGCAACACGTAAAAGATGATGTAGTGTACACAATAATAGATTACCATATAATGTGTTGAAATGTTTAGTACATGATGAATAATATGTAATGTAATGGGTCTAGGTAGACTAGCAATGTAGAGATGTATGTTATCTAGTTTGTAGTATGCAAGTCTCATAGATGATAGGGGTATGTTTCTAGTATGATTTGTATTCTATGTATGATGTGTGATGTATGATGTATAGATGTGAAAATGTCAAAATGATATAGAATAAACATGTAGAGTGTATGATATAATATGTAAGACATATGACATGGGATATTTGAAGCAACATAATGTTTAACACCTACCTACTTTGTAGTGTGTTGGTGTTCATGTATAGTAATCGCTCAAAAATAGAGTGTAAAACGAACACAAGTGTGTGTCATTATGAAATGAAAACATTACATTGCATATTACGATGCTTATGTTAGGAGATTGATGTATTATAATGTAAAGAAGAGAGTTGTGGGTTAAGGATGTGTTGGATTATATGCCTTCAAGTGTGTGGTAATACATGTTTATGTTCTTATAAGTTATATATGAAGGTGGTGAAGTATCATAGATTTGGAAAGATTGATTCAGTAATGGGATAAATAATGAGATATGTATGGTATGCATGTGACGAGCGATAGATGATTGTAGAGGTACGTATGTATAAGTAGTTATGTAATAGATAGATATGGTAATGCAAGATGAAATGAGGTTCTTTATTGTAACATAACCCTCAATAGTCATATAAGAACCATATGAATATGAGTGTGTCATCAAGAAGATAGGGTGACAAGAGTCAACTACCAAAGAAAAAGTTTACGTGAAGTAGTGGAAGCATGGTGGGAAAGAGTAATAGTAGGACCATGTGGTGGTGGAATTTGCAATGAGTCTTAACTAGTAGTAGAAGGTGTAGTTTATTTGAAAAGTACATGATTTCTGACAGTGGTGATTGGGAAGGGACTTTGCACAATGGTGACTTGTTTATGAATGTTGTAAAATACTTGAGTTGAGTCCAAGATTGAACTGATCTTTAGTGGAGGGTGTTTGATAGACTTGGTAATATTTTAGATGTGTGAGTGGAAGAGAAGTGGGACCATACTTGAGAGGAGGTTTAGTGGATTGAATAGGTGGATGCTTGACTAACCAAATAAGGTACCTCATAGAGTGATAGTATTATGCTCATTAAAATGAGGAGGTTTATGAGCCCATTGAGATGTAGCATTTGTAGATGGGCATGCAAAAAAATGTTGTCATAGTGAATTAGATAAATCCCTGAGACTCAATATGTTTGATTCTTTATGTAAAGTGTGGAAATCATTATCATTATGTCCATTGATTTGATGGCCTAGTTGCAAGGTCTGATGCACCCTTGATAATTTTCTAATAGATAAGGAGGATAACAATGAATAGGTGCGGTAAAGTGATTAAGTGAAAACTAAGGATCTCAGTAATAAGGTAATGTTGTCAAGTATTGGGATTGAATGATAGATGCTCTGGTAATGGTATGACTTGAGGCTCGTTGATATGAGTGACATGTAGCAAGCATAGACATTAATTAGAATGATATGTACAAGGTGAATAAACATACACTCAAGAAGCATCCTTAAGGTGTTGAAGGTTAAGATTTAGAGATGTAATCGTCAATTCCATGGCCTTAAATTTGTCTTGAAATAAAACATGTAGATCTTGAATTGATTACAATAGGGGTTGATTAGATGGAGGAAAACTAGAAATAGGTTCATCAATAGAATGGAGGAAGATAGGATTATTTCATTCGATGGCATATCTTTAGAAAACATATAGAATCTATCTCTTTTTATATAACAATTTGAAAGTCGAGATGCATTTTAAGAAAATTAGACAAAGGAACCTTAGTAACTTTATGACCCATGATAGAAGAAAGAGGAGGATCCTAAGTTTTAAAGCATCATTTGGGTTCACCAAAATGATTAACTTCAAGGAGGTAATTATAACCAATTCTATAATTAATCAGACATTAAGGAAGAATAATAAATAATAAATGAATGTATAAAGAAAATGAACCAAACAACTAAGGAAGTGGATATGCGAAACCCTAAAGTGTAAAAAGAGTTAGAAAGAACTTGGCTAATTCGAATGAGGTTTTTAGACTGTGTCCCAAAGATGGATAGAGAAATAGGAGGAGGAAAAAACTATGTCAAAGTCAATAGAAGTGTAGGTCTAAGAAATCTGAGTGGTCTTGGATGCTTTGGATAGGTATAAGGGTACCTGTGGGTGCCCTAGTCTACAATATGGGGGCCCTGGTCTATGAAAATCCTCTATAACCTTCCTCTGAGGTGTCACTTGATGGTTTCCTACCTTCACTTCCTGTTACACTGTCAACTTCAATGTACACTTCGTTGTATATCGTTGGTAATCAATGATGAAGAAAAGACCTATAAAACCCTAAGAAAAACATCAAAACCCTAAAAAATGAAAGATACATATGAAGGGGTTTGATTAACCTGAGCTTTAACTATGGTGGACTTACTAAGTGTTTCACTACATCTAAGACTCGATGTAGTTCTATGTTCTTGTGTGTGCCATCATGCCCTAGGTTCTGTTGTGCCATTCCCACTTTGTGAAAGTAGCAAGTAATAACTATGTGTATAAAATGTAATAGAATGGTAGATGAAATAGAATATACTTCCCTCCTATGCAATGTGATGTAGATGAACCATCCTTATGTCTTGTGATGGAGCTATATTTATGCAAATGGAGCCTTTGATGGATGCAAGCTTATGTGACGATAGTAGTGCTTAGTTTTTGGTCCCTCATTATAGTCTCATAATTTTATATTTATATGGTTCCCTTGTTCTAATTTCAAAATTAAACTCGAAAAGGTCGACCACCAAAAACATCAAAATCTCAAATGGCTTAAAATTTCCCAAAAATTGGAAGGAAATTGTAAAAATTATTAGGGCACCTTGACTAGGACCAAGGTTTATGTTGGCGCCCCAGTACTAGCCTGCGCTCCCGAATCAACTGCAATATAGCACACAATGATAGAAACAGACTAGGAAAGTATGCGTTGAAGGTCAGCAATGATGACAAAAATCAAAGTAAAATTCCCAAAAGATGAGGGTTAATTAGTAATTTCTTCACTTAAAAACCATATGAATAGTAGTACGATACCAGGATTAAATAATCCCAAAGTGAGTGATCTACTGTCTACATGCACTTATTTTCTAACACATAGATACATCTTCAAGGTTTCAACTAGTCCTCACAATTTATCGGTCAATCACAACTTCTAAAACATCTTTAAATTAAATTGAGGATGAAACATAGCTACACATGTCAATATTTATTTCATATAATGCTCTGTAGATCAACTAGCTTGATTTTCAAGTGATGAACAATTAGCATTTGAACCCACCAAACACTAGCTCATTATTTAAAATCTCTCAACACCTTATCCTTCACTTTTTTTTCACTGTCATTGTATGATCACTTCAAGGGAAGTTATGACTATAGTCTCTAATGCTTATTTTTCATTTAATACACAAGGAGCTTCATGATTCAACGACATTGTTACAATCCTTCATAAATGTTCCAAAAAAACAATTATTTTCTTCATATATGATTTTATTTTATTAGGTAAATTATTTCTTAGACTTCTAAGGTAACATTATGAGATGGATACCTTCTTTGTATCACTTTTTTTGATGATATAACCACCATGTCAAGGAACCTAAGAATGAAACACAAGAATATTTTAGGAGTAAGTGTACATATCTTGACACACCACAAGGTATGCTTGGTTTGGAGCTTTCTTATCATTATACATTTTCTTACCTGACTAACTACTGTATGATTTATTGAAGAGGAAATCTATACACCGTCACCAACCACTTATGTGGACAAGTTGTGAAGAAGTGTTAATCGAAATTGTCTCTATTTTGCTAGTTTCTTAGTTTAGTGAACACAACAGTTTAGGACTTGGAAAATTTGAACTTCCTAATACTTTAATAAAGTATCAAATGGTTTCAACAAGTTTTCTAGGACCTTTATAATAAATTTACACTAATTTCTTGGCTCAGAACCATGTTAATCCCGAAACATTTTATTCAAGCACCATGGTAGGTTTAGTTTGAAGGTCCTTTTGGTGGTAAGAGAGGAGAATGGACTGAGAACACACAAGATATGTAATGAAATATCATAAAAATACCTCAAGAACTATAAGCACACATTGCACAGCATCTTCTTGGAGTCTTTAATTTGGGACTATATGGTCAAACTTGTAAAAAACAATGAAAAACTTATATGGAGGAGTTTAACCTGAAGAGCCAATATGCCACCATTCTAACATAGAAGGATATTACTACAACTCTGAGGGGTTTTAATGAAAAATCCAATTGATTTGGAGGTCAAAGAAGTCATTTAACTCATGTCTCTTCAAGAAGGAGGTCTAAAGAGACAAAAAAAACTCTTATAAAAGGAATAGAATTTTTTTGTTCCTTATTCAATTGTCCTCAAATTTTTTGAAAATTATCATTCTTGGAGTGCTATTCAAAAATTCATTCTATGTTTTATATGAATGAATCTTGAAAATTTTATTTGAATTCTAAGAAGAGAGTGTGCTAATATTTCCTTTCCTAAGAACCCAGTTTTGGTAAAACTTGACTAACTTGCACAATATTCTTCAAAACACGATGAGACTTGACATGAAGCCCTACAACACATCCCTCTACTTGATTGATAGATTTAGTTCTCATAAATGATCATGTATAAATTATACCATTCTAATTTACATAAGCTTCCATTGTCAGTTCTTGAAAGAAGTTTTTGTGAGATCTTGATTTTTGCCTCTAAAATCTAAAGTAATAATTGTAGATGTTCCTACATGCTCTAGGAAGTTTTATTAGACTCCTACCATGCCAACGTAGTATTTTCATGGCCTTATTTGATATTTACATTTTTTTAGGCTCCAGAACTAGGGCTAACTGGGCTAGTTCCAACCGTGACTTGTAACACCTAACCTGATGCTCACCCTAGAAGCTCTTCCACATCCTAGAAACATCATTTCCAACATTTAGTGAATTTTTATAAACCAATGAAAATTTCCTAGAGAGTAAATCATCCCAGGGGGAATATTAATGACCTCAAATTATATGAATAAAGGTGATGAAGATGTTTTCTATGTGACAATTTGATTTGTGAATTTTTTATTTTTCTCTGAAATGATGGTCTCAAGGTATGTTCATCTGCTAAGATAGTAAATTTGGAGGAATTTGGAGATAAGTTATGTCATATAGAGAAATGAACTTTTGACTAATCTGAGATACGATGATATGAGAGTTTTCAAACCTTAAGAGTATAATATCCAAGGGAGTTATGCAGGGTGATGTGTTCCATGTCTAATGAAGAAGTGCAAAAAGGATGTCTTAAGATGATAACAAAAGTTCTATAGAAAATGTTCACAGGGTTTGCAAGAAGGCTTGATTCACAAAATCAGGTAAGAGATACCTTCTCTCTATTGTTAAAAGGACTAGTTATTGTTAATATTATGATCATGCTCAAAAAAGTATTAGGATTGTATTAGAAGTACTATTTGATAGGTTTGAGTGAATGATTATAAGCACATTAAAAGGTAAACTTTTCAAATTTCTAACAAGTAGAGATTTCATGCAAAGAAGGGTAGATTAAACTGGGTAATCACTTCAAGATTATGACATTTGGATTGAATTATCTTTATGGCATGTACTCAAGGTAAGTAGACAAAAATTGCTAGAGATTAGAAAAAAATTAATTTCAAAATTGCTTAGATTCATCAGCAAGGAAAATCTTCCAAGGAAATCTTAGTAGTTGTCAATGGCTATACATCTGCAACCAACTTGACATGATAGAAAATCTAACATCGAAGAAAATAATAGGTTATCACGGCTTGGTCTCTCAGGAAGACGACTTTCTCAAATTTTCTCTTAAGAATTCAACCCTCGACCATTTGCAAGAGTATTCTTATTGCATTTATATATTTTAATCACTCAATTTTCCCCTTAAAAGAGAATAATATTTAAGGGAACTTTGCATGTTACCAATTTTACTTTGAAAGCGACATTTAACAAATTCACATTTGAACACTACTAGGTGGACCAATTGTGAACTGATCATGTTTCTTGGGCCCTTTACTAATGACTAGGTTGTCATGCCATAACTTTTTGGCAATATTTCTAAAACATTTTTATTCTGTCATGTAAGAAATCCCCTTTTTAATCATTTTCTGGAGACTCTGCACAACTGGATATGACAGGTAATCCTTTTCACTCTCGAGGCAACACATTTGTCATCTTTTGCACCTGTAACTTTCATCATTTCATCATTTTCCCTTTCTTTCCTCTGTAACTCTGTCCTGCATCAAGATTCTCTTGTGATGCCCATTTTTGGAAGTTCCTAAGCAATTCTAACTCAAAATATCAACCTTAACAAATTAATTTTCGAATCCATTCAATGGCACTTTACAGAAAAAGACGAAAAGGAATTTAATAAAAAAATGATTGAAAACAATGCGTATTTGCATCTCCAAGAGTCTTGGAGTAAAAATGACACAAAACTAGACGTGATGCATAACAACCATTGATTTTGCCTCTTTTCTTCTTTATATTGTATCCATCCATGTGTTTCCTTGGTGCAAATGTAAAGGAGAAGTATAGTGGCAAGTTTCCAAATGAGCGTGGGCCTTCCTCATGCCTTGGGCTTAAGAAAAACTTATTTTGGCCTTTGAAAAATCTCAGTGTAAAAAGGATCCAGTGGAAGCCTCCACATGTCTCAATGGCACATTTTGAGATAGTCCTCAAAATTAGAGACCCCAATCAAGTGTGGGTTCACCAACTGTCTCATTTTGGAAGAGTTGGTTAAAAATTTTGAAAGTTTAGTGGAAGGAACATGTGTCTAGGGTATGATACATTTTTCTTTGGCCGTTCAAAAGTCCAAGGAAAGGGAAGAGTTAGCGGAAGCCTCCAAGTGTCCTCCTTGTGCTTCTTTAAAATAAAATTTTAGCGGCCGATATCCAAACTAGCGCGGTCCCTCCACATTTCCCAGGCCTTTCAAAATACTTTGAAAAGTTTAAGTATAGAGTGGAGCTGACGGAAGCCTCCATATGTCTCTCTATCGCACTTGTTAAGGTGGGACCCTGAGGCGGATCCTCAAATGAGTGCCAGCCCTGCATGTGTACTAGGCCTACTAAAACTATATTGGCAGCATAATTTTATTTTCTAAGTCTGGGCAAGGCAACGAAAACCTCCACGTGTCTCTCTAGCGCAACTCCAAGGCCAAACCAAAAGGTGAATTTTTCAGATGAGCACCGACCCTCCACGTGGAAAATTTTTGAGTTTGAAGTGGGCCTTAGAGTTTCAAAGTTCCCCACCAAGATGCATCCAACCAGAAAGAGCCACGTTTCCACAGATGCTGAGATGTAAATTTATGGTGAAAAACACACTTGTCAAACTGTAAAATGCATGAAAAACAACATTTGAGCCGAAAAAAATGTTTCTTTCAAGATAGAGAATTTAGAAATGATATAAGGCCCAAATATGGTCTTCCAAGCTTCAGCCAATCACATTTCCATAGATATTTGGGACACAAATGACAGGGACAACAAAACATGACTGTGGAAAATGAAAAGAAAGTGAAAACCTGAGTTTTACGCCCAAGTTACATATTCTTTCACACAGATGGAGGAACAAAAAACAAATTTTGGAATTTAAGTGATCCTCGATTAAGGAAAAAACTAATAATGACAACCAAATGGAGGATAGAGTTTTCATAAATCAATACGGGGAGATAGAAAACATGATAGAACCCACAAACTGAAGAATTTCAACGACAAATGGGGTGAGACCAAATTGAGCACCAAAGTTGGATCCGACTCAGGGATGGGCACTCCCTATGAGTGCCACCAGAAAAAATAATAGACCAAGTATCAAAAACTGACCATTGGGCAACGGAGTTAAGGAATAAGCTTATAGAGCAGAGAAACAATATACATCCTCCAAAAAATGAACTGAGAAACTAGAAAAACCAGGTCACCAAGGAATAGAATGAACAAAAACACAAAACCAAAATGAAAAAAAAGAACTATACACTATACAAATGGATTATACCTTGATTCTGAGACATAAATCAAGGAAATGTTTCAAATGCATGCCACTAAAAGGTAATTCAAGCAGTTCCTCGTCTAAGTCTTTTTGGAATAAGGTAATTTCACTAATTTGAATATCAATTGAATAAGAACCTATCCGCAATGCATCAAATTTACCATGATTTCCCTTGTCTTCATGACTGTTATCCCATAATATCATAGGATTCCTAATGCTAAAAGCTCTTGGAGTCACCTTCTTGTCAAATAACTTCTTCAACTTTTCTCTCAGCTTCACATGCCTCTGATGGGATGCCCTTCTATCTTCATCTAACTCAATAATTTGAATGATTCGAGCATCATATGGACTAACTTCTTGATCTTCAATTTGTTGAACAAACTAAAATGAAGAAAATTACAAATGAAGGGGCAGCAAAGCTTCAGTTCCATATATCAACTCAAATGGGCTCTTACTAGTAGCTCTTTTGATAGTGATTCTATCAACCCAAACAACAAATTTTACATGGTCACCCCACTTCTTTTTGTTTAGCTCAAAGGTTATTCTAATGATATTCAACAAGTTTTTATTGTTGGACTCATCTTGTCCATTTCCTTGGGGGTTGTAGTTAGAAGCATGTGTCAAATTGATTCCATACTCTTTACACATTGCCATCAAAGGTTTGGCTCTGAAACTCATGGCATTATCAGCAACAATTTTAACTGGCACTCCAAATCTACATATGATTTGATTTAGCATGAATTCTATGATAACTTGGTGTGTTTCCTTCTTGGTGGGGATTTCTTCCAACCACTTAGTGAAATAATCAGTGGCTACAAGAATCCATTTATGACCAGCACTAGAAGGATTAGGAATTTCCCCAATGAAATTCTTTCCCCATTGCTTAAATGGGGCTTCAAATGACACATGCTACAAAGGAAGGGAGCCTAAAGCTTTCATTCTTCTAGAAAAATACTGGCAACTTTCACATTTTCTAACCAATAGAGTTGTATCCTTGAAGAGATTTGGCCACCAATAACCAGCCCTTAAGCTTTTATGTGTTGTAACTCTTCCAACAAAATTTCCCCCACAAACGCCTCCATGGACATCAGGAATTATTGTTGGGGCTTCATCCTCAGCAATGCATCTTATGAACATTCCCTCCGGGTTCTTCCAAGCCAACCCAAAATATATAATGACATATTTTTGAGATGATAACTTAAGAGATATTTTCTAATTTTTACTCAAATATTCAGGGTAGCATAGATGTCTGAGATACAGGATTATATTCTTGTACCATTTAGAGCTTACCAACTTTTCAAGGACATCCACACTCTCTACTTCTACTTCATTCACCTCAATAGTCTGAAAGTTATTCTCAGCCATAAGATTAGCTAGGCCCAAACCTCTTACCAATTTCGTGGTTTGGATATCCATGTCATACTCCTACAACTTTTTCTTGAGACCTCCATCTCTGATAAGATGTCTTTCACCATGGTGTGGGGAACATAAGCAACAAATTTAGAGCTCAAGATGTAAGGTTCGAAAAACTTTGTTTCTTTCACCAAGGAAAATGCTTTCTTCTCCATGATGGTGTACTTCAACTCAGCTCCTTGTAATGGCTTACTAAAAAAGGCAATTGGTCTCTCAATCCATTCATCATCCTCCTGTAAAAAAACAGATGCAATGGTGTTTTTTGAAGCAAAAGAAAATACTTGAAAAGGATTCTTGTAATTTAGAGCTGCCAAAACAGGGACATGCTTTAGTGATTCCTTGATCCCATTGAAAACTTGAATGGAAGCTTTTTCCCATTTGATAACTTTGTCCTTCTTTAGCATACTAGTAATGGGGATGGTCATCTCAGTAAAGTTAGACACAAATCTTCTAAAAAAAATTATTTTTACAAAGAAGGATTGAATTCCCTTCTTAGTTCTGAGAATTAAAACCTTGTTGAAGGCTTCCACTCTCTATAGATCAATAATGACCCCTTCCTTTGATATAATGTGACCAAGAAACTTTTTCTTTTACACTCCAAAGTGGCACTTCATAGGATTCAATGATATGCCATACTCTCTACACTTTAACAGTATTCTTTCCAAGTGTTACAAGTGATCATTTATTTTTCTAGAAAAGACAGTTACATCATCTTTATAAACACCAATGAAATCATTGATATAGCCAACAAATGCTACATCCATTGCTTTTTGGAAAGTTGTTCCAGCATTCATTAAGCCAAAAGGCATCCTAACATTGATAGAAGTTCCCCAACGATTGGTAAAGGTGGTATTTATTCTTTCTAAATCCTTCATAACAACTTGATTATAGCCAGAGAAACCATCTAGCTTGGATAACAATTCAGAATCAGTTACCAATTATATCATATTCTCCATGTTTTGCAAAGGGTAATTATCTTTCGATGATGCTTTATTTAGGTTCCTGAAGTCTACGCATATCCTTATATCACAATTATTTTTCCTAACAGGCACCAAGTTTGGCAACACCAATTCCTGAATACACTTGTGGGATGAATGATCCCTCCATCCCTCAATCTTCTTTAGTTCTTCTTGCATCTTAAAAGAAATGATCAAATTGATGGGCCTCTGGTTTTTACCTAAAAGTGGAATTTCATGTTGTAATAAATCTTCCCTATATGCCCTTCAACTTAGAGTAAGACCTAGCTAGGCAAATCTTGATTTTTCTTCAGCAATTTAACATAGGACTATGCTTATCTTCCTATGTTGAGATTGCTTCCTAACTATATTGTTAAACATGTTTTTTTCATTTGTGCTCAGGTCGTGCTCCTTCCACATCTCTTGAAACCATAATACTTGTACATTTAATAATGAAATCAACATTTCTCAAACTCATTCTGATTCAAGAGCTACCAAACCTCTATGAGAATCATCGTTTATCTTAGCAGTTCTGGATGATGTCTTAATGCCAAATAAATGTTTCCTTTCCGGCACTCAAGCAACACACACCATCAGTTCCCAATTTATATTTTGGTCGGTAAACACTAATCCTTGGTTTTAAATCAGAAATCTACATTTCACCTAGGCATCATCTTCAAACACTTGTCAATTGTCCATAACGTTATTAGGGACAAATGGCCTTGTTAGTATTTAAACATAATACTCACAAAATGGAGACACTGTATACATTTCCAAATCTAGATCCTAGCACTACTAACTTTTCCTACAAAGGCATTAAACTCTTCTTATCATGGTGCATAATATTAAAAGATTCAAACATTTCAATCAAATCCCCATAATGCATCCTTGTATTGTTTCATTCTATGATTTTTAGTAGCATATAGTTTTCTAATTTGTAACTGATAATTAGTTCTAAATATCCTTTGACAATGATATCCTATATCACCATATTTCCATGACTCAATTATCAAACCTCAATAACAATGCTAAGGATATTCAGCAAACATAGTTTTTAGTGCATTAAAAGTTGATTTTGAAAGAAAAAGTAAACTCTTCATGGCTTGAAGAAATCAGAACAATGTGAGCACCATTTCCAAACTTGGAACAAGCTCCATCAACTAAAAAGGTCCAAGGTAAACCAACTTGTTCAATACATTTACACTGATAAATCTTATGCTATTTGCCATCAAAAAACCGAACAAAGTTATCTGCATCTACATCATCATACAAAAATTCATAAGAAGCATTATTGGGGTCTTCACTTGAGGTGCAACATCTTCATCTCTCCATACAACTTTACAATGTTGCCTTCAATTGGAATGGTAGGCAAAAGACATATCCAATCTGAACACTTCCACCAAAACTTTCAGCCCACTATTATTGATAATAGCATGCCCAATTTGGTAGGGAAATACAACAATGAAAAACATCAATGAAAATAGGTCCTTACCCATGATAAGCTGCAAGTTATACCACCAAACCTTTTACACATAATACAACATGCACCTCTCTAGAATCCATTGTAGTACCACTTTTCATAGGTTGCTATCACTTTTATGTTTAATTCATTCATGACTTCTAGAGGCATAACATTGCATGATGCTCCAAAATCAAACATACAATTTAACTGCATCACAGCATGTCTTTACTAATCAATGTTGTCAAAAATGGATCATGGGTATTTAATTGAGATAATCAACCAAAGATGTTCCCAAGTAAACTTTAGAAACATGGTTCACCACATCTCGTCTAATGATTTGATAAGGTTTTTCTAGGTCTACAATGGTCTGAGGAGGAGTGTATTACATTATTTATATTTCTTTTTTGGGTACATCATATCAGAGTTGGTGAAGTCCCAAATAGATCAAAAGCCCTCTTCTTGTGCTCAAGAATCCTAAACAGTTCAACAATTGGGACATAAATATTTATCTGGAGATGAAGTCAATGACAGTGGGCAATGATCATAAAGGGATGTATTTGGGCTAAGTAGTATTTAGTGAAAGATAAGACAAACTCATCCGATGAAGCACAAGATTTTTCAAATTTTGGGAATGGGTTTAGCAACACCAGTTCTACTTGAGACAATAAGGCCTTTTCTAGATGCATCTTTCTATGGAGTTTCTTTTGATGATATTGGTGAGAACTAGAGTCTTTGGTTTGAATTGAGGCCCTTGCCCCTTTGATAACTTTACTTATTGTGTTATACTCTTGTTCTTAAAGGGAAAAAACAACATTCATTAATCAAATTACTATCCTCTTCTGATGGGATTCCTCCATCATACTTCTTAATCATTAGATATCCTTAGGTAATCAAAATCATTATTAGGTAAGTTCAAATTCTTGTACCATATCTAGTTATCAAACATTATAGGGAGGAAGAAGAATACACAGTGAATACAATCACCAAAAAATTGCAGTAATTCTTAAACTGATTAGTTCAGTTTAAGTTGCTTCTTGTTGTGGAGGGGCTTGGAGAGAATTCCAGCATGCATACATCATCATGAGTGTTTTCATCATCATCAGATTCTTCAACTTGCTGATATAATTCATAACATAGTGAATGTGGATAAGAAGCATTTGTCACACCAATCCATTTGATTTGTCTCATCAACAACAACAACTCTCACATTTAGAGGATCAGGCACTAATTTATTTTCCCTAGCTTGGGGCATTTTCTAGCTCCCATGGGTCCTTTTGCCTCTATCATCAGATATCTAATCATTATCTTGGATGGTTTACAAATCTATCTTTTCCTCATGATGCTTATGTTGACCCTGAGAACCTTGTCCAATTCCTTTCTCTACCCTAGTTAGCTTGTAAGATATTTTTTTAACATCTCCAACAAAAATTCTTTAAAACCTCCTCGAGATCCACAACCTTACTTGACTGTTGATTTTATTGGTTGATTAGTTTAAAACCTTATCTCTTAGGAGGTTTACCAACTAATTTAATTTTGTTCTCAATTTGAAAAGCCATGGTAAAGTCTTGCCTCAAATTTCTAAGGTTCTTATCACTCAAATAATAAGAAAATTTCTTATCAAATGCATTTGAATATTTTAGCAAAAATGTATTCATCACATGACCTCAAATTAGACAGGTAGGCTTCTCAATGTTTTATTAAATATAGTATTGAAATCATGAACTAATTCATTAGGATTGTTTTTTATATTTTCAAATCTCTGATAAAAGAAACCTAGGGTCTATTTTATCATCCATACTACATTCTAAAAGCATTCTTCATTTTTGTCCATGAAGTCAATGGAGTTGTCTAGAAATGATTTATACCAATCCCTTGCATCCTCTTCTAGAGTATGGATAAACAAATTTATGTATACATCCTCAAATTTAATCTCAAAGTCTTCCATCATATTGAAAAAGAGTTTCAAGTGTTCATCACCAGTGATAGCATTATTTCCTTGAAATTTAGGCAATCTATTTCTTACATCTTGGGGCACAACATTTGGATATCCAGCCATACCTCTGAAATCTATAGGTACTAAAAGTATTAACAAAAAATGGAGGTCTTAGTGGGGGCTAACCCATATTAGTTTTGAGGAGGTGATCTTACAGGAGAAACAAAATGATATGAGGAGTGAGGGGTCTGTGGGGAACATGGATAGCAATTTTCAAAATGAATGTTCCCTCTAAAGGATCTTGATTTCTTGGAAGATCCTATGCAGATTTGGAAAACACAGTGGACAGATGAGAAGTAAATGTTTCAAATACAAAAGAAGAGGCCCTCTCCAGATGGAGAATTCAGATCTACAAAAAGACTACCTAATTTAGAAGCACTTGAGGAAGTACTGTAATCTTTAATGACAGGCTAATCAACTTCACCAATATAGATCTCCTTTCTTGATGCTTGATCTCCAACAACCCTCCAAATTCTTCTTCCTTTTGTATTTTGAATTTTCCCAGATCTATGAAACAACCTTCTAGCTAGGGTCCTTGGCAATGAAGAAAGATCTTCTTCCTTCCAGCTTTGCAGATATTAGTGACAAATATTACTTGACAGAGTTAAGACATTGGTATTTATAAAGAATTTAAACAACACAGAGTCGCTACTAAGGATTTTCACCTTAGTTTGTGAAAATGCACTATGAAATTGACCTGTCAAATGTCCATCAACACTAGATTCATGTAAAGATTCACATATCTTCTCTTCTTTACCCATATTTATCAATGGTGATGTAACTTTAGTGTAAAAAACCAACATAAACTGGAAATATTGCACTTAGAAATTTAACTTTGAATCAATTCTTAAGAAATCAGGACACAGGATGACATTTCATTAACGTATTAGCACTTTAAAATTTGTGTAAGAAGCATTTACCAGGGTCTATATAATGTATTTGATGGTAAAATTTTCACATACCTTCAAATAGTCCCTAACAGTGGGACCATCTAGTGTTGGTATACAAATTGATTCTCCCTTTCAAAACTGAGCAACATCACACATTTAACACAGAGCTTAGAGATAGATAGATCATATTATGAGTCATTTTTTAGCCAGGGAAGGGATCTAACTGACCCTTTGTCACTCAGAATTGTGGAGAAATGGATAGCACCTTCAAGAGGATTTGATCTATCCTCACTACTTTAGGTAGTGCCTTTTCAATCAGGGTGAGAGGACCCATTTTGTAACCTCTGTTTGATGAAGGAGATGGAGATATCCTTCTTTGCACAAATTTTATGAAGAAAACCTTGAGAAAATATGATCAATGCACCACAATTTAACTCTCACTAGTTATCACTTCTAAAGAATGGAGATATTTTCTAACACAAGGGCTAAGGTTACTAAAGACATTATGGAATCCTGATTGTTCTGCATATTTTAGTAAATAGGATTTATTCATTTGTTGACATACAAGGAAAATAGGGGTAGTTCAGGTGGGATTCATTGTTTTTGAATAATTTTGGTGGGAGATTAAGCAGGATAAATTTGATTTTTCCAGATCTTTGGGAACCTTCACAAAAATGGAAAACTCAACAACATAAAAGCTTCAGAATAGCTAAAATATTCCTTTAACTAGAAGGTGTGCTTCAATGGAGGCCCAGATTTGCATGGTTTCACACAATATCCAAGTATTTAACATGAAGGCCCTTATCTTGAAAGACTCAATTAAACATTAAGACCTCTGGGTATCCTCACACCTAAGATACACTCAGAGAGCTTACAGACAATCTTTATCAACAAAATGACAGTAAAGTGATTTTAAATTGTTTATCTCATTACAAGATGAAGGATCTTCTTGAAATGAAATTACAAATGCCACTAAACTATCACATGGACAAGATTCTATGTGATTTCAGAGGGACTTTAACACAAGATTGCAATAGGAATAAGAAAAACTACTTGCAGACATTCTGAAATAAAGCAGACAAAAATTGCTCCAAGATTGACACAAATTAATTTCAAAATTGATTAAATTCATCAGCAGGGAAAGTTTCTTTGAACAGTCTCAGAGATTGTTAATGGTTGTACACTCACAACCAACTTGACATGATTGAAATCTAAAACACAGGAAATTAAAAATAATCAGGTTTCTTGGATTGGTCTCTCAGGAAGATGGGCTATCTCAAATTTTCTCTTAAGAATTCAACCCCTAGACCTTTTGCAAGAGTATTCTCAATGTATTTATACATTTCACTCACTCACTCATCCAAAATTTCCCCCCCAAAAAAGAAGAATATTTGAGGGACCTATGCTTGTTACCAATTTGTCTCAGAAAGTAACATTTAACAAATTCACATCCTAAGCTGCCAGGTGGACAAATCATGAATTGATCACGTTTCTTAGACCCTCGACTAATGACTAGGATGTCATGCCACAACATTTTTAACAGTCCTTCTAATCATTCTGATTTTTTCATGCAAGAAATCCCCGTTTTAATCATTCTCCGGTGGCTCTGTATAGCTGGATCTGACATAGTAATCCTTTTCACCCTCGAGGAAACACCTTTTTCATCCTTTGCGCCTATAACCTTCATCATTTCATCCTTTTCCCATTCTTTCCTCTGCAACTCTACCCTGCATCCAACTTCTCTAGTAATTCACGTTTTTGCAAGTGCCCGAGCAATTCCAACTTCAAAATATCAACCTTAACAATCCTTGGACTCACAAATTAAGTTCTAAATCCATTCAATGGCACTTTGTAGACAAAAATGACAAGGAATTTCATCAAAAAATGATGAAAAATAGTGCGTATTGGCATCTCCAGGAGTCTTGGAGCAAAAATGGTAGAAAAATAGATGTAATGCACAACAACCATTGATTATACCCCTTCTCAACTTTAGATTAGAGTCGTCCACATGTTTTCCTTGGCACAACTGCAAAGGAGAAGTACATAGGTAAGTTTTCCAAACAAGCGTGGGCCTTCCACGTGCCCTGGGCCCAAGAAAAACACCTTTTGGCCTTTGAAAAGTCTCAGTATGTAAAAAAAGAGCCAGCGGAAGCCTCCACGTGTCTCAATGGCACACCTTTGAGTATGGTCCCCAAAAGAAGAGACCCCAAACAAGTGCGGGCTCAACCACGTGTCTCAGTCTGACAGAGTTGTTAAAAAATTTAAAGACCAGTGGAAGGCGCCATGTGTCTAGGGTCTGAGACAATTTTCCTTAGCCATTGAAAAGTCCAAGCAAGGGCAGAGTGAGTGGAAAATTCCAAGTGTCCTCCTGGCACTTCTTCAAAATAAAATTTAGGGGCAGGTCCCCAAATAGGCACAGTCCCTCCATGTGTCCCAGGCCTTTAGAAATTACTTTGAAAAGTTTAAGTATAGAGAGGAGCCAATGGAAGCCTCCACGTGTATCCCTAGAGTGCAACTTTGAGATGGCACTGCAGGCTCATTCCCCTTGGTACAACTGTTAAGGTGGGACCCTGAGGTAGAATCTAAAATAAGCACGAGCCCTCCACATGTCCATGGTCTAAGAAATTGCACCGGTAGGTCCATGAAAAAATGTCTAAGTCTGGGCAATGAACAGAAACCTCTCAAGTGTCTCCCCGACGCAACTCCAAGGTCAAACCGAAAAGGTGAATTTTTAGATGATCGCCAACCCTCCATGTGGACAAGTTTTGAGTTGAAGTGGGCCTTAGAGTTTCAAACTTGCCCCACCGAGCCGCATCCAACCAGAAAGACTCCACGTTTCAAACATAGATGGTGATATAAATTTGACAGGGAAAAACACATCCCTCAAATCGTAAAATGTAGGAAAATCACCATTTGAGTGGAAATGAATCTTTCTTTAAGCAAAAGAATTTGGAAATGATATAAGGCCCAAATATGATCTTCTGAGCCACATCCAATCAGAAAGGGCCACATTTCCATAGATATTGGGACAAAAATTTATAGGGAAAACAAAACGTGACTGTGGAAAAAAAGAGAAGGAAGGGGAAAAACTTGAGTTTACGCCCAAGTTACAAACTCTTTCACACAAGAAAGAGGAATGAAAAACAAATTATGGATTTTAAGTGATCCTCGACCAAAGGAAAGACTGATCATGGCAACGAAATGAAGGAAAGAGCCTTCATGCATCAATACAGGGAGATATAAAATACATGACAAAGCCAACAAACTGAAGAATTTCAAGGACAAACGGGGCGAGATCAAATTGTGCACCAACATGATCTATCTTGGATACATTTTCAATCATCTAACCGAAAAAATCTTATTTGTAAGCATAAATACTTAATGAATGTCCTTATTTTTAAAGGATTTTACATGTGCCTTTTCTAATTGAAAACATTATCTTTGCTTCACCTATGAATTGTAGATTTTAGAAGATTCATGGTAACATCAGTTTCCATTGACCACTACCAAAATTCTTCAAATGTTTTTATTCTAGATGGCATACACTTAGATTATGATCTAAATCATTTTGTTTCTTGCCTAGATGCATATTGTTTCAAAATGGCCTATGCCCTTCATTATAAGATGAGATTCCTTTGACAAATTAAACCTATAATTTCACACTCTCTTTCACTTTCATCCTCTTATCAACATTCTGCCATGTACACTTTAGGTCTACAAATTATCTTGGGACAATGTGATACTTATTTATCATTATTTCTCTCTACTACATTCAAGATTCATAGTCTTAAATAATATAATTCTCTTGAAATACTAGAACTTTTTACATCCATCTATCTAAGCAAGTTGTGTACTTGGAACCAAGTGGTAATCATCCTTAAAATCAAAATGATCCCTTTTCGCTGTACAAGAGACGAAAGAGGGTTGTCTTCCAATTATGAAGTCTTCCTTTCATAGAGCAACTAAGAATTGGAAGCAAAAAAACTGTGTAGATTTGATCTATGAAAAAATGGAATGGAGTGCCTAGAGAGGGACAAGGGTAGTAAATGTGGGCTCTCTAGTCTATAATACTGAAATGCCCTAGTCTACACTAAGTAATGAAGTAAAAACATCTCAGTAAAAAGAGGAGGTTTCGGCCTGAAACCCTTAGCATGATCGCAAAATTTTTTGGACTATGTCGTATAGTTTTTGGAAACCGGCAATAAAAAATGATTTACAAGACCTCAATTCACAAGAAAGTTATCAAAACCCTAAAATCTGTAAATATGTAGTTGACTGGGTGCTCTGACTGTCTACTTAGTGGCCACACCATTGGTCTACAAACAGGAGGTCTAAAATCCAATGACTCAAATGGTTTTCTAAATTGTGCATAATGTGCATCCTATTGTCTTGTCACATACTTTGTCAAGTAGCGAGTAATATTTAAATGAAAAATGTAATAACATGTCTGCTAGAATAGAATGAATCACCTATAAAACCCCAATGAAAGTGATGCAAAATTGTCCTACAATAAAGTGCCTTGATTATGGATCTATGTGGATGTAAGTGATCTCCAACAAATTGATGGACTTATAACTCTAGAGTGGCACTGGATACTAATGTATTAGTTTCTATCCCTTATTATGATCACATAACTTTATATTTATATGATTCTCTTGATCCTTGAATTTCATAATTAACCCTGAAAATCACTAACTACCAAAAATATAAGATTCTCAAATGGTTAGAAATGAACTAAAAAGTGTGATTAGGAATGTGTGAAAAGGACCAGGGACACCCAATGAGAATGAAGGCCCTAGAGCTTTGCGTCTTCGATGGGCATGTGAGTCTAGCAAGAGTAAAGTTGAAGTGTGAAAATATAGATTAGGATAGTAAAGGTACAAGACCAAAAGTAAACAGAAAGCAATGAATATGGCCAAAGACATGGGTTAATCAGTACGTTTCTTACTTAGGAACCATTCTGAATAGTAGTATGTAATCAAGACTAGATAATTTCCCAAATTTTGTGATTTTGTGTCTACATTTTCCTCCACTTTATGTTGGTGAGAAGAATGCTTGGTAACATAAAGTATATAGACTTGCATACCTGATATCTATGTTGATTGATTTCGAAAGTGTGCCGAGGGACTAGAAAAAGTGTGGAGTGATAAAAATATGGAGTGTGGAGAATAAATATGTAAAAGTGTAAAAAGTTATGAAAATGAACCTAGCATGGAAATGTGCGTGTAGATGTTGATGTGTGTGTTCTACTTGTTTTTGGTGTCGATATGTGTGATATTGAGTGTGTTGACTCTTTGCTTCCCATAAAAATGGACCTTTAAGAGAGAAGATGATCAAGTATTCAAATACACATGTATAAGTGTATAAAAAATATGTAAGGAATTATGTAAAAAAGATAAACTTGTTAAAAAGGAACATGTGCACCTGATATGTGATTGCAGGAAAGAGTGTTAAAAGGATCTTGTAGATGATGTAAATGTAAAGCGCAATTTTTTTAGGTGATCTCATGCTAATGTAATCGAAGAAGTATAGGGAGAAAATGTCTAGTGTCATTATCCAACCTAGGGTTTTTTGGGCTATGACGCCTAAAAATTTAATAAGTATAGAGAGGAAGGTTTGACGTTATCCTCTAACGTTTAACTTCTCCATGAAATAAAAACCCACTACAGATGATGTGTACAAATGCAAGTGATAAAGACAATATGCCCTATAAAATCCATTGTGTAGAGTTGTGTAGAATATGTTGAACCCAATCATTATATAACTTCCCCTGGTTATAGGCACACCACAAAAGGAACTGTTGTACGAATGACCCAAGTTTGATTCTGATCCCTAAACTGTGGTGTACCAGTACTTTGTTGTGTTTTATATACTTTATATGGGGTGAATTCTTCTCCCAAATAATGTCTATCATCTTTGGGGGTGCATGTGACGGTCGTTATAGGATTATGAGGTCCAAAGGAGGAACACCCACTAAAATTGTGCCCTGCAAGGGGAAGGGAGTGTGATTGGTAAAAACCAAGGCACATGTAAACATGTGGCTAAGAAACAAGTGTTCATACAAGCAAATAAAAACATGCATGAAAAAGACAAAGTGTAAGTTGAAAAACATAATGTATAAGCTAGAACACACAAGAAGACAATATAGACTATGAAAAATGGGTTGCAAAAATGGGACACCATTCATGGTGTTACAAGACAATCAAGTTAATAGGGACCACAAAAAAAAAGTGTGCACACAAGACAAAGGTAAAATTCTGCATACAATGACAAATAATGAATAAAAAGTACAAGCAATATAACGGATAATCATGGTGGCAAGTAGTAATACAAAACGAACATTGCACATGAAGCACCCATTAACATGTTAGAAAGATAAAATATATGTCAAAAGTGTGTATAATAGATAACTTAGTGGGTTATGAAACAAATTTAAACAACATCACCTGTAGTATACAGAAGTGGATGACCCAAGGAGCCCGTATGGAACTGGTGCTAGGTATTGTGCCAAGTACCCATGTTGCATGTAATGAACCTATATAATCTACTATGACAACTAGAAAAGTAAGTGAGCATGTGTGTGATGATAAAAATAACGACATAAAATATATCTATCTAGAATGTGTAATAAGATGAACATGTGTTGTCACCCTAAAAATCTCCCCCCTCATTTTCTAAGTCAAATTAGAATATTTTGAGCTCACGTCCTCCACACATGTTCAAGTAAAGTTGGAACCCCGAAAAGATAGAGAAATTCATGCTTTGAAGTTGTTTAAATTCTCCAGTCTGCACTTTTTGATAAGTTTTTCATTTTCCTGTCTAGACACGTGAAAATTTTATTGTTGTCCTCATTTGAATGAAATTATCAATATTTCTATGGTCATGTATCATCAAACCTTTTATTGTTCTCAATTCCTTGGTTCATGAAAGAAATTTGAAAATCGGGCATGAAATGGTGGATGTTTCCTCTTCTCTACATTTTTCCACATTCGTTAATGATGGACATCTTTTTCCCTTCAAATATTGGTCCCATTATCCATGGGTACATGGACATATCTAATTGGAGGTGGGCCAGTCGAGTGATTTGAGTTTTTGACCATTTTTGTTAAAAGGGCTAAAAATCATAAAGTGACCCGCAGCTCCGATCATGCTAAGGAAAAATTCAAAGCTTGAGCCCTCTGTTGGAAAGTCAAAGTGGGTCGGCGGGGAACTTTTGAGGTTTTTAGCCTGTTTGAAAAAAGGAAAAAATTCATAAAGTGAGTCATAGCCCCAATCATGCTATTAAGAAAAAGTAAAATGTTCAGCCCACATCAAAAGAGTCAAAGCGGGGAGGCAGATCGTCAAGGAGATTTGAGAATTTGAGCCTTTTTAATTAAAGGGGCTTAAAGTTAAAAATTGACCCGCAACCCTGCCAAACAAAAGGGAGAAAGTAAAATGTTGAGCCCATATCAAAAGAGTCAAAGCGTGGAGGTGGGTCTATGGAGTAATTTGTGTTATTGAGCCCACATAGAAAAAAGGTAAAATTACAAAAGTGACCCACGACTCTATCTCCACTCAAGTGAAGCCACGTGTCACGTTTATATCAAAAGTGGAAGGCGGACCAAAAATGTAAAAAATGCCAAATCTCTATAATGTCACAAAATGTAGAAGGCATCCTCCACGCCTGCTCTAGTAAATTTCTCCCATGTGGAGGACTCTGGTTTAAAGTTTCAAAGGCTAGATGAATGGTTCAAATTCAAAGTCTAGTTTTTTCTGCCATCGGCGTTTCTTTATGAATCAAGAATCTGAACGGACGTGAATGACTAAAAATATTGTCAACAGTTTCTTACAATATATTTAATGGTTTCTTCATGGCATTGTATGGGGTTAGAAATTGATCTTGTAAACTCACAAGTGCATTGTACTTAGAGAAAGCAAAGGAGATAGCCATTTTCTTCTATTTTCCTCCATTCTCAAATTTCTTCCATTCCTACATTATGTACAACATTTTTTTAAGTATTAATACAAGAAGAAGGATTTTGTAGCCTCTTTGATGAGGAGATTTTAGAAAATTTGAGTTCACAATCTTATCTCGTCTTGTTGTTATTTGCATAGTTCTTTCTTCTCATGAATGCACGTGTTGAAATTTATAACTAGTGCGTGCAAGAATCTAATTTTCTACCTACAACATTAGTTATCCTACCTCTTTTCTCACTCCCTTTCCCATCTTCATAGAAAATTCCCCCCTTACAGATAACTACAAGCATTTTTTGCAGGGTCAGTGGAGTGCCCCTATTGGATCCCTTGCTGAAAGGCCACCCTAGAAATCCATACTTTTTCACACATGCATATATGGCAGCTACACCGGTTAAGTAGAGGGACTTAGATTCCCAAAGTGTTAGAAAGGAATCTACAAGTTTATCCACCTGAAATATTGCCTCCCCAACCATTTTTGGCACCCACTATGGAGTAGATTTAGCAGCATCTACACCCACTATACGAGCGCAAGGTCAGAAAATTAAAAATTCAAAACAGAGAAAATTTTCTAGAATTTGAATGGCTATATGAGCCACATGGATTCAAATCATGGCTATTCCAAGAAACCCTCCTGTTGAAAGACATGAATTGATCTTCCACATCCAAGAAGACGTTTCTCTAGATTTGAGGGAAGCTATCTGATATAATAGACAAAGTGACAATCACTACTTCATTTCCACCAAAATGATGGACCTTGAAGAAGAACGCACTGTTGAATTGGAGAGGAAAAGACAAATTACAGCACTACAAAGAAGATCGTGTATTTTCAAGTTGGTGGATAGAAGATACACCCAACAATAGAGATAATGAGGAAAAACTTATCCCATTTTTGAGGA
Organism: Taxus chinensis; assembly: GCA_019776745.2. Taxonomy (NCBI): domain Eukaryota; kingdom Viridiplantae; phylum Streptophyta; class Pinopsida; order Cupressales; family Taxaceae; genus Taxus; species Taxus chinensis. Next base: position 142,835 of record JAHRHJ020001565.1, on the reverse strand, counting down.
ACTTCAAAGGAGACAAGAGCTACTTGGAATCTAAAGGCTTCCTTCTCAAGAAACTGATCATGTTGGGAATGTCAATTTTTCCAATCCTTTGGATAGTGAATTTCCATACATCAATGAGATCCTTGAATATTTCATCGACGTAGACACCGAGGAAGAAGCTAGAGAAAGAGAAGCAAGAGCTGAAGAATAAATAAGAGCTCAAATCGAAGAAATCGAGAGACTTCAAGCCAAGGTAGATGAAAGAGTAGCATTACAATCTGTAGCCTTAGAAAGGTTGGAAGCTAGAAATAAAAATAGAATGGGGGATTGTGATCTTGACCATGAACATGATTGCGACGCCCATAGGCCTAATGTACCATGGGGAGGAAACACCAGTCCACTGGCTCTTGCTCAACCACTCCATGATATACCAAGAGGCTGGAGAAAAAACTTCCCCAAATTTAGAGGGGATGGTTTTCAACTGCCTTAAGAGTATGTAGAAGCATTCATCACTGCGTGCAGTGTGTTGGGTGTTGAGGACGAAGATGTGTCAATCTGACTATTTGTGGAGTCACTTCAGGAGAAAGCTACCGAATGGTTCTACAGTGTACCCCCAAGGTCCGTCACCTATCAAGAGGATATAATAAGTGCATTCAAACACAGGTTCAAGAGCACAAAATATTGTTAGGATATTTTGGTCCAATTGGTACAAATGAATAAAGAAACATCCAAGTCCATGAGGAACTTCGTAACAAGATATGATAGAGTGATAAGAAGGATCCCTGAAGATGTGGTGCCTCCTGAAAATAATTTGAAGAGGTTTTTCATTAATGCTTTTCCATTCGAAGTAGGTTTCTTCCTTAGAAGATCCCAACTAAGAACATCGAGGCAAGCCAAGCACTTTGTAATAGAAACCAATGATGATCTAATCCTTTCTAGAAAGTTGAAATGCCCCAATGGAAAGAAAAAGGGTCAGAATTCAAAATTTATTACCACATATGTGATGTTCCGAAAAATGGAAAATGACTTGGTTTCCTTGAGGAAGTATCTATCTCAGATCACAATGCGGAATGCTTCAAGGAAACAAAACCGTTCAGATAGGCCAAGAATTTCTCCGCCTCCTTGTCAACTTTCTCTTGAAGCACCACCAATCAATGCCATATTTGATACCAAAGAGTCAGAGGAGGAATCTAAAATTGATGAAACTAAATAAGAAAATATGGAAGACTATGAAAACTATCTTGAGGTTGAGGAATTTGACATGTACAATGGCCTAATTGAGTACGTTGATGATGAAGATGAGAGTGATGAAGAAGCTCCAAGTTTCTCATGTGTTGTTTTCACTCGCGCACAATCCAGGAAAGGTGCTTCATCCTCAACGGTTGCGTTAAAGGATAAGAAGAATAAAGAATATTATCTTCCAGGGCTCACACAAAACAAAATCATCAGCAAAGGATCACGATTTCCACCTGCTATGGAGTCGGAAAAAGAAAAACCATACTCACTGGTTGTTAGGGATCATGCTACTATGCTAAATAAGTCATATAATTCTTCTCCCTACTCAAAATTTGCTAAGAATAATTCTCCTTTAAATTTTGTTCCTACAAAAACATCTAAGGTTCAATCAAAAGCTACACCCTCACCCCCTTCCAAGCAAATTGCCACGCCTGAAAAGGAGAATTCAACACCCAAAGTAGAAAAGCCTTTACCATGTAAATCTTCCTTCTTTTCCAAAACCTCTTCCTTGCTTACCATAACCACATTTGACTTTGTAGAACATGCAAGCAAAACCAAATTCCAGCTCTCAAAAATAAAATACCTAAAAACACACCCTGCCCAGTTTGACAGGTTCATTAATACAGTTCATGGTGGTAACCATGTATCCTTGAGCCCTAATTCTAAGGACTTATTACCCACACCATCCAAACCACCTTCCCAAAACATGCTAGCCCTCAGTTCCTACAAAACAAACAGGGTTGAACCTTTCTACCTATCACTCCTCATTAAAGGCTTCTAGCTAAATAATTGTATCATAGATTCCAAAGCCTCAGACAGTGTGATTCCAACCAAAGTTGTAAATTCTCTAGACCTAACCTTGACTCAGGTAAATGGCAACTACTACCCAGTGTAATCCAAACAAGTGCCATTGGTAGGAAGAATCAAAGATGCGCAGGTAGCACTAGCTGATTTTCTAGAAAATAAGGTGCTCCTAACCATACTGGTAGCATACATCCTAACATCCTTTGGTATGCTATTGAGTAGGAGTTTCTGCATAGACCTAGGTGGAGAGACAAAAATGGATTGGTCAGCTACAACTATCCCAGTAAAAGGAAAGATGAAGAAGTTGCTACTAGTAAGAAAGATGAAGTTCATAGTACGAAAGTCTGATTATCCGAAAGCAATCATTCTCTTTCAAGATTTTGGGCTAGGAAACTACTTCCTCATATTAAAAAAAAGGATAACTTGCCACTTCTCATGGCAGAAGAGGAAGATAAAATTTGGACACTAGAATTTGATGGTATTCATTCTAGTGCGGGCTCGGGAGCCGATGTAATATTGTACTCTCCTTACAATGAGTTGTACCCATTTTCCTACAAGCTGCAGTTTGATAATACAAATAAAACTATAGAGTATGAAGCACTAATCTTAAGCATGAGTGCAGCAGAGGCCATGGGAATCAAGAAACTGAGATGCCAAGGTGATGCAGAAGTTGTAGTAAAGTAGGTTCGCCAACAATATTAGGTGAAGAATCCAAGACTTTAGCATTACCAAAACATAGTGTGGGACTACATTGAATCTTTTGATGCATTTTCCATTAAAGCTATTCCAAGGGAATAGAATGAAATGACTGATTCTCTTCCAGTGTTAGCTTCCCTAGTGATACCTCATCCTTCTTTTGGCAAAGATAAAGTGACCATTCAAATGGTATTCAGGCCTAGTGTAATAGGCAATGTAAATCATTGGCAAGTCTTCAATGATGATAACCAAATTATAGTGTTTTTGGAGAAAAGGGATAATTTCAATAATATCTTCTTTGAAGGAGGTGAAAATCCACACTGAGAAGTAGTCCCCAAACAAGAGAAAGAAGGAATTTAAGGGTTTGATGATGAGGGAGTATGATGAGGGAGTAATCAAATTGAAAGGGAACAAAATTCTGAAAGGCCTAGTATCTTTACAAGACCTCTTTGACAAACATGATAGATTCATTCAAGAGAAAGAAAAGCAATCTTCTCGGTCCCCAGTTGATTTTGATAAAGAAAAAATTGGTACCATAGAGGAGCCAAAGATGGTCAATATTGGAAAATGTTGCTCACTTGAAGAAAAATGAAGGTTTGTTGCATTAGTTAAGAAATACTCATATGTCTTGGCCTACACTAATGATGAACTCAAATCCTTTCAGCCAAAGGAAATGCATCACTCAATTTCTTTGAAGCAGGGTGTTAAACCTTTCAGATAGGAACAAAGGCCGTACAACCCAAAGATTGTTGATACCATCAAGGAGGAGGTAACAAAGTTTTTTATTGAAAGGATTATATTTCCCATCCACCATTCAACGTGGGTGGCTATCATTGTGACTATGCGAAAGAAGAATGGTGAAATAAGGATATGTGTAGATTTTCTCAACCTAAACCAGGCATCACTAGAGGACAATTATCCTCTTCCTATCCTGGACCATATCCTATAAGCAATCACTGGATCTGAAATGCTTTCATTACTTGATGAATTATCAGGATATAATCAAATCAAAGTGGCAAAGGAGGACCGCACCAAGATATCCTTTACAACACCTTGGGGCACTTCTCCCTACAGCAGAATGCCTTTTAGCCTAATCAATGTAGGAGCTACATTCCAAAGGCCGATGGATTTGGCCTTAAAATATTTGAAGCATTACATTTTCATATATCTTGATGATCTCATGATATTTTTAAAGAAGAGGTGAGATCATATCTATCACTTGGAACAGGTACTTGCAAGGTGTAGGAAACATGGCATATCACTAAATCCAAAAAGTGCATTTTTGGAGTCACAGAAGGTAAGTTATTGGGGCACACTATGAAAAAATATGGAGCACACATTGATCCTAAGAGGATTAGATCCATTCAAGCATCAGCCCTGCCCACAAGCAAGAAATGAGTTCATTCATTCTTTAGAAAGGTGAACTTTCTTTGTTGTTTTGTGCCTGAGTTTGCTAAGCTGAAGAAGCCCATCACTTCCATGATGAAACCACAAGCAAGTTTCAAATAGAACAATGAAGGGAAGGTAGCATTCAAAGAGATCAAGAAATCCATTTCCAAGGCTCTGACTCTTGTATCTCAATATTTTAACAAAGAATTCATCATGTATTGTTATGCATCAGAATATACACTCTTTGTCATTCTCGTTCACAAAAATGATGAAGGCGTGGAAGCACTTAATGCTTTCATGAGTTTTCCTTTGAAAAATCATGAGATAAAATACAGACAATTGGAGAAGCATGCCTATGCAGTGGTCAAGGATGTAAAAAACTTCAGGTTTTACATCCTCAATTCCCATATGGTGGTGATGGTGCTCAGATGTGCAATCAAGTCCATCTTGACACAACAAGATCCTAGAGTTAAAAGAGGAAATTGGATTACAAAGACTCAATAATATGACTTGGAGATTTTAACCTCCAATATGGTAAGGGGAAATTGCTTGTGCAAGTTGATTACTTAAGATAAAACACTCAAATTTCAACATGGCGAAGAAAACTATGCTTGCTCAATTTTTTCAGAAGACAACCCACCGGTTCTCTTTATCACCACTACTGATGGGTGGTATGCTGATATTACCTATTACCTGAATTATGGATAATTCCCCCCATCTTGATTACAATAAAACGAGAACACTCAAGCTGAAGGTAGCTAGATTTGTAATCTAGAATCATGTGCTTTACAAAAGAGGCCTGGATGGTTGTTTCCTCAGGTGCGTAGATAAAGAGAAACAAGAAATGTTGCTCAAAGCATACCATGACCAAGCATGTGGTGGAATTTTTCAGCAATGGTCACTACACACAAGATCCTATGAGGAAGTATTATTGGCCTACCATCTTTACAAACACTAAAGATTGGGTTTCTAAATGCAAAGCATGCCAACAATTCGTTGGAAGACCACAACTCGCTTCATTACCACTCAGGCCTATGGTTATTGAAGAACCATTTCAACAGTGGGGGTTGGATTTCATTGGTTTTCTAAACCCTCACTCAAGTTTGGGGCACACCTATGTACTCACAACAATAAACTACTTCACCAAATGGGTGGAATCCATTCCGGCCAAACAAGTCAACATTGAAACATTATGCAACTTCATCAAGGAGAATATCATAGTCCGTTTTGGAGTGCCACAAAATATTGTAGTAGATAATACTACCTATTTCTCTTCAAGATATCTAACCAAGTTTTTCTATATCTACAAAATCTCCCTATCTCATTCTTCTTACTACTATCCATAAGGAAATGGAAATTCTGAATCAAGCAATAAGAACATTGTGACCATTGTCCGCAAGCTTGGAAACACGAATAAAAGGAATTGGAATAAAAGGTTGTATGAAGCATTGTGGGTGGATAAGATCACTCCCAAGAAGGAAGTAGGTGTGTCACCATTCCAACTATTGTATGGAGTTGAAGCAGAAATTCCTCTCATGATCGAGTTTCGAGCTCTCAAGCTGCTGCAGGAAATAGAAGAATGGTCAGTATAAGGATTCCATTGACAAGAGGATCCTCTTTCTTGAGAAGATGGAAGAAAATAGACTCCAAGTGGTGGATCTCATTTAGGATCACCAATTGAAAGTAAAGAATATTTTTGATAAGAAGGCCAATGCAAGAGAATTCAAAGTTGGAGACTTCATCTTGGTATGGGACAAGAGAAGAGAACCAAGAGGTAGCCATGAAAAGTTTGATTCATTATGGCTCGGCCCATTCCAGATTCATGAACCTTACTGTAAGAATGATTTTATTCTCTCATATTTGGATAGAACACCACTAGAATTTCCTCGGAGTGGGCAATACTTGAAATTATATCATCAGTGAAAGCGGGTTGTCCCCCGCCTTATACCATAGGTGATTGCTAAGTGTGTTTCCCTTCTTGTTGTGTGTCGTGTGTTTCCTTTTCTTCCTTTTTATGTGTGTGTGTGTTTCCTTAATATTTCTCTCTTGTTATGGGTTGTACATGACTTTACAAGGCCCAATAGATAAGGCACTAGTCAACGAATTACAGGGTCTAGAGATTGAGATTCTGGATTCCCACGTCATGTCTTCACTATGCTCAGTCCATGTCCTATTCCCAAGTTAGAGCCAGTTGTTATCACCCTCAAAATCCCCCCCTCATTTTCTAATTCAAATTAAAATATTTTGAGCTCACGCTCTCCATAAGTGTTCAAGTAAAGTTGGAAGCCTAAAAAGATAGAGAAATTCATGCTTTGAAGTTGTTTAAACTCTCTAGTCAGCACTTTTTGATAAAGTTTCTTTTTCCCTGTCTGGTCGCAGGAAAATGATATTTTTGTCCACATTTTAATAAAAAATTTAATCTTTCTATGGTCATGGATTGTCGAACCTTGTATTGTTCTCAATTCCTAGGTTTGCGAAAGAAATTTGAAATCAGGCGTGAAATGGTGGATTTTTCTTCTTCTCCACATGTTTCCACATTCGTGAATGACAAACATATTTTTCTGATCAAATATTGGTCCCAGTATCCATAGGTACATGGACATATCTAATTGGAGGCGGCCAGTGGAGCAATTTTTGTTTTTGAGCCTTTTTGTAAAAAGGGCTAAAAATTAAAACGTGGCCCGAAGCTTCGATCATGCTAATGAAAAATTCAAAGCTTGAGCCTTCTGTTGGAAAGTTGAAGCAGTTCGGTGGGTAACTTTGAGGTTCTTAGCCTCTTTTTTAAAAAGGAAAAAACTCATAAAGTGACCCGCAGCCCCGACCATGCTATGAGGAAAAATTCAAATCTTGAGCCCGCATCAAAAGAGTCAAATGGGGGAGGAACATCATCGAGGATATTTGAGAATTTTAACCTTTCTCATTAAAGGGGATTAAACTTAAAATATGACCAGTAGCCCAGCTAAACACAAAGGAAAAATTAAAATGTTGAGACCGCATCAAAAGACTCAAAGTGGGGATGCAGGGAAATGGAGTAATTTGTGTTTTTGAGCCTACATTGAAAAAAGGTGAAATTATAAAATTGATCCACAACTCTGTCTCCACTCAAGTGAAACCACGTGTCAGGCTTATATCAAAAGTGGAAGGGTGGACCAAAAATGTTAAAAAATGCCAAATATCTATAAAGCCAAAAAATGCAAAAGGCATCCTCCACGCCTGCTCCAGTAAATTTCTCTGACGTGGACAACTCTGGTTTAAAGTTTCAAAGGCCATATGAATAGTTCAAATTCAAAGTTACAAAACTAGTGTAATGGTTACATTATGAAAAGTCTGGTTTTTTCCACCATTGGCGTTTCTTCATGAATCAAGAATCTGAACGGACGTGAATGGTTGAAAATATTACAAACCGTTTCTTACTAATAAAGAAGAAGTTGTAACCATTTCTTGTAAGATATTTAATGGCTTCTTAACTCCATTGTCCAGGGTTGGAAATTGATCTTCTAAACTCACAAGTGCATTGTACTTAGAGAAAGCAAAGGAGATATCCATTTTCTTATACTTTCCTACATTCTCAAATTTCTTCCATTCCCAAATTATGTACAAATTTTGTTTAAGCATCAATATAAGAAGAAGGATTTTGTAACCTATTTGATGAGGATATTTTAGAAACTTTGAGTTCACAATCTTATCTCATCTTGTTGCCATTTGCAGAGTTATTTCTTCTCATGAGTGAATGTGTTGAAATTTCTAACTAGTACGTGTAGGAATATGATTTTCTACCTACAACGTTAGTTCTCCTACCTATTTTCTCACTCCCTTTCACATCTTCATGGAAAATTCCCCCCTTGCAGATAACTGTAAGAATTTTCTACAGGGTTAGCGGAGTGCCCCTGTTGAATCCCCGGCCAAAAGGCCACCCCAGAAATTCACGTTTTCTCAAACATGCATATACAACAGCTGCACCAGTTAAGTACAGGGACTTATATTCCCAGAGCGTTAACAAGGAATCCACAATTTTTTCCACCCGATAAATTTCCTCACCAACAACATGCACAAGAAAATATAAGCAAGAATAAATGCAACCAATATTTGCAATATGATGTGGAGGAGGCGGAATGGAATGCGCCGTGACTGATATGGGAAACATACCCACTGAGTGGATCGAATTATATGCAGTGATGCTAATTTTTTTATGCCCCCTTAGAAATCAAGAATGAATCATAAATGAGAGTGTGCCATTGGGAAGTGGTTCAATCTATGTGTTGTGTGTAGCATGATGTGATGAATATTTAGTGATGATATGTGAGATAGAGATGAAGTGTAAAAATGTATGATGATTTATCCTATAGTGTATATCACAAGATGATGTTAGGGGAATTGATGATGTATCTTATAGCATAGATCATTAATCTAGCAATGTCGTATGAGAAAAATATTGAATTTTTGAATGTGTGAGAGTGATAAGGTCCATTTGTGATGTAGACCCTCAATAGTCCAATATGAACCGTGAGACTAGAGTGTGCCATCGGGTAATAAACATTGGTTAAGGTGTAGTACTTTTTAAGATGCATGACATTAAGTGGGTTTTTCAGTGGATTTCCTACAAGGGTGGAATGGAAATAAAATCCACCACTAAGTTTTTAAGTGATAACATAAGGACCAAGCTAATTAGGCTTAAATTTTCCTTTAAGAGGAGATTAACATTTTATATAGTTTTTACTTTATTTTAAGATGAGGTTGGCTATATGAAAATCATGAGGATGGGTTTTCCAATTATATGCATGCCCGATGTGAGACATGTATGCATGAATATTATTGAGTGATTGGAAGTTACGTGAGTCTAACATTTTTAACTCGTGTAAACTATTTTTCTAATATGTATCATCTTTAAGGATACCCTTGAGAAAAACATGTAATGAGGGTATTTCATGTTGGAGTGGGATGAAGGCCTAAGTATTGTAAACCAATAAAGAAAGAGTTGCATTAGTAGGTGTACACACACTAGTATGATAAGCCCAAAGAGCATAAAATATATTATGTTAGTCATCACCACTATAAGAAATTATCTTGCGTAATAATTTGACAATAGTTTTGTTGGTAGCTTCATATTTGCCATTACCTTAATGGTAAAAAGGAGTTGGAGAATAATTGTTTGATTTTAAACTTGGCATAAACAAATTTAACGTCCTTATTCTTAAAGGGCGATCCATTATCAGTGATAATGGTGGAGGGCACGACCAAAGCGCGTAATGATATGAGTGGACAGGAAACAAAAAATGGCAGTACCAATTGTTATGTGTAGTGGGGTTGCTTCAACCCATTTAGTAAAATATTTTGTGGCAATGATAATGAACTTATGTCCATTAGCAGATTCATGATTTATCATGCCAATGAGGTTGAATCCCCAAAGTGAGAATGGCCAAGTGGGAGAAATTGTTGGTAGGTCATAGACAGGTGTATGATGGAAGTTTCCATGCTTTTGAAGACTTATCGCAATGAGTAGCGTATTCAAGGAAATCATGTTCCATGGTGGGCCAAAAATATCCTTGACGTAAAAAAATTTGAGACTTGGATTTACCAGAGAAATGACCACCACACATGTTGTCATAGATTTGTGAAATGGAAATATGAATATTGACAAGTCCTAAGTCAACGCAAGAGTCAACCATCAAGGCAACATTTGAATAATTTTATACCAACAATGACATAACAAGTAGCCTCATGTCGTAAATGATGAGCTTTATGAGGTTGTAAAATATCAGGAATGGTTTGTTTATATAAGAATTTGTAAATAGGAGTAAACCATTCAAGATTTTCGTGATTACGCATGATGGTGCAAGCTACAACAGGTAAAATGGAGATGAAAGTATGTCGCATGTGTGTAATTATGAATGTAGTTTAGTCTTCATGAATATCTTGTGGGATGAGTGATGTCACACTATTCATGGAGTCCGCATGATGATTATCCTTACGAGGAATGGTAGTGATAGAGTAGGACTCAAATGTAGCCATGATATCTTTGACAAGCATGTTGTATGGGATTAAGTATTCCTCTTTTTTTGTTATATGTATCATTTACATGATTTATGATGAGATGAGAATATCCATGTATGCATAGGTTGTGAATGAGTATTTTTTAAGCATGGTAAGAAGGCCAAGGATGAGGACTTCATATCCAGTGATGTTATTTGTACATGAAAACCCTAATTGATATATAAAGGGGAGTGGATCACCCTGTGGGGTGATGAAGACTATCCTAGCCCCTGCAAGAGAGTAACAATAAGACCCATCAAAGTACATCATCCATGTGTAAAAATCAATATTATAGGTAGTGAAATCATCACGAAAGGAGTCAAAAATAGGATATCCATCAAGAAGGGGTGCTACCACTAATTGATCAACGATGATTTGGCCATCAATTATTTTTTATGGTATGAACTTGAAATCAAATTCGGTAAGAAGTATAACATAACGTGATAGACATCCTGACAGATTTGTATGGCATGGGAGGTATCATAATGGATCTACCTTGGTGATTATATGTACCTGAATTATTGAGAAGATAGTAACGTAATTTGTCCACAAAAAAGACAAGGTCGATACATATCTTTTTGATGTACCTATACTTGCATGTATAATAGAGTAGTAACATTCGAGTACATATGGTATATTACTCTTTCACAGTGAGAATCATCATTGTGTGCTAGTAGAGTGCCTAAGGCTGTGAAACATAGTTGTTTTGTACAATAATAAATTATAAGCATTTAGCGGAGGAACTAAGATAGGTGGGTGTAAAAGATAGGATTTTATGTCATCAAATTCTTGATGGCATTTACTCATCCCATATGAATTTAGTATCCTTCTTCATGATCCTGTAAAAATGGTTGAGTCTTATTAGCAAGTTGTGGAATGAACCTCTGAATATCTTGAACTTTTCCTTGTAATGATCGTAGTTGATGTAAATTTTTAGGTAGAGGAATATCGACAATAGTTGTAATTTTGTTAGGACCGATTTTAATGCCATGTTGTGAGATGATATATCCAAGGATTTTTCTAGTTGTGACCCTAACAACACATTTTTTGGGATTGAGCCATACATGATATTGATGTAATCATTCAAATAATGTTTTTATATCATTGGCATGGGAGGAATGAAATATATATTTAGCTAGGATATCATCAACGTAATCTTTGATGATTTTGTGGATGTAATCATGGAATATGTGCATCATTGCTCATTGATAAGTGGTCCTAGAAATTTTAAGGCCAAAGGGCATGACGGTATAACAAAATGTTCCCCATGGTGTGGTAAAGAGGTATTCACCTTATCAGTGGTGTTGATTTTAATTTTATTGTAGCCTGCAAATCCACTCATGAAAGAGAGAATATCATATCTGGATGTAGAATCAGTGACGGCATCGATATGGGGCAAGGGAAACTATCCTTAGGAAAAGATTTATTTAAATCATGAAAATTCATTAGAAAAATGAACCTGGCCATCTAAATTCATTATAGGTATGATATTATATACCCATTTGGGATAGTCAACGTCACGAATAAAACCCACGTCGAGTAGTTTTTGAATCTCTTCTCTAACTAAGAGTGCTATTCTGGGATGTATTTTGTGAATTTTCTGTTAGACAAGCTTTACACTAGGGTTGAGGACAATATTGTGTATTGCAATAGATGGATCAATACCTAGCATATCACTATAGTCCCATGCAAAAATGTCAAAGAAATCATGAAGGACCTATTTGATATCTTTTTTCTCATCAAAGTGAGAGAGGAAGATAACAAATATTCAAGGATTGTTAGATGTACCAAGGTTGTATTGAATTATTTCTTGATTGAGAAGGCTAACTGATCCTTGATGAATGGATCAGTATGAATAGTATTAGGAGGGTCAAAATTGTCAGAAGATATATCAAATTCACCAAAGTAAGAAGTAACATGGAGGGATGATGGAGAATGCATCTTATGGTGAAAAGAAGGGAGTTGATCATAAACTCCCATGTGTTCTAGAAGAGAATCATCAGTAGAATAAATTTCTAAACAATCCCAAGCGGTGGATGCAACATCACTAATGAGTTCAGGATGTACAAGGGGAAGTGAGGAAGTATGCAAGGTGGTATAAGATTCCCCAGGAGGTAAAGATGGAGGATGATATCCAATTCTTAACTTGTGGGATTATGTGGGAAGGTTCATAAGTGTTGTTACCTTATGTTCCTACTGACCTAAGTTGGTATCAGAGAAGGCATAATGGTTCAAGTATTCATACCGTAATCCATATTTAGAAAATTCCTGAGTAACATTAGAAGAACTAAGAGGATCAGTAGATTGCTTAATAGAATGCCAATACTTAAAAGGGGATGGATCAACCGGGCCATCATAAACAATGCCTTGATGATGGAATTTAAGTCGTGTATGTAGAGTAGAGGGGACCACATGCATGAATGGATTCAGAGTCACCCGAGAAGAATATTATAATTAAGGTTATTAGGCATGACATGACATGGAATGGTGAGTTGTGCATGGACCAACAATGACAAGTAGGTTAAAAGTGCCTAATACAGACTTGGAAATGTTGTTAAAGCCAAGAATATAGACTGATGAAGGTTCTAAAGAATTTTCTAAAATACCTAAGTGATGAAGAAAAGTTATGCTACAAATTTTAAGGTAGAACTCCATTATCAACTCAAGCGTGTTTGACCACGACATTGTTAACAAAAACTTGAATATCCAAGGGGGGGTCATATTCTAGCATTGACTGAGAATGTAGCTCATTCGTTGTGAAATATATTTGATCCTCATTAAGGGATAAAGGTAGAAGTTAAACTTATGGTATACATATTCAGGTGATGTTTGAGGAGGAATATAAGTGGTTAGTAAATACTTTTTAAGGTTATTGATACAATTCAGTAATGATTCTGACAGATAAGTATGGATAAAGATATTCATGATTAAGAGACCCTAGAAATATGAGGACCCTAAGAGCGCAGGGATCGGGTTCAATAAAATGATTAATGCTAATATGTAAAATAATAGCCTAATCTAGATGTTCTAACAACAGTAAATAAATAAACAATAAAATATTGAAATGATACCCAAGGAACTAAGCAATGAAGTATGAAACCCTAAGTGCAAAGAGGGTTAGAAGAGTCCTTAGTTGATTCAAAGATGTTGTTGGATTGTGTCGCAGTGGAGACCGACTAAAACAAGAATGGGAGACCATTCACACTGAATCCTGTAAAATTACAAATCTTAGTGATTTAGCTCGAATGGGTGCCTTAGAGAAGGGATGGGGGAACCTAGAGTGATCTGGTCAAAGTTTTGGGTTCATGGTTATGCTTAGGAGGTCTGGAAGCCAATTTCACATGGTCGCAAGATGGTGCAAAACCCTAGTTGTTTGTAGCTAATTTTTTTGCTTAATTCCACCAAATGTCGTTGTGGATCTATAATGAATGAATCAATTACAAAACCCCATACAAAGCATCAAAAACCTAAAAATAAAGATGAAAATGAAGGGTTTGGATTGCCTCAGCCACCAAAATGGTGCACTTACAACTGAGCACTACACTACATCTTAGACCCAATGTAAGTTTGTGTGTGTGTGGAATTGTACCCTAGGTTTCTCTAGTGTGTGTCGCACTTGAAGTAGTGAACAAGTATTTAGATGTAGAATGTAAATAATATATGCATGGAATGGAATAAACTCCTCTCCTATGAAGTCTAAAGCAAATGATCCAAATTTTTTCCCTTTTTATGGAGCTATAGATTCTTTGATGGATGCAATCCTTAGGTGGTGATAATAGTCATTAGTGTTTGGTCCCTTATTATGGCCACATAACTTTATAATTCTTTAATTCCTTTTCTTGAATTTCATAATCAACCCCGAAAAGGCTGACTACAAAAAAATAATAAGCTCAAATGGCTAGAAAGGACACAAAAACTTTGAGTAAATTACAAAGAGGACTGGGTACCTAGACATGACAGGAGTGTGTGACATTGGCATCCTAGCTGGGTACTTGAGTCTAGAAAGAGGAAATCTAAAGTAGGAACAAACACACTAGGCAAGTAAAGGTGCAAGACCAAAAGTAGAAACAAAAAGCTATGAAATATGGCTAAAGACATGAGTTAATCAATACTTCTCTTACTTATAAACCCTTTGAATAGTAGTATGCAATGGAAATTAGATAATTACCTAATGTGTATGATTTTATGTCTACAATATTCACCTTTGTGCTTGATATCTCTTTTTTGTAGATTCCTTCTCTTATCCTCTTCTTGACCCTTTATAGGCCATTATCTATTTACTCGCAGACTTCTCTTTTCCTTTTCCTTGTCACTAATCCACCATATTCTTCCCCTTTTTAGCATACTCTTATATTTGAACACTCTTTCTATTGCCTTATCCTCTAGTTTTTCTCCTGATTCTTCACCATGTAATTTTACTTTATGGTTGTAGGTCATATCTCCAATCCCACTTCAGAGGGTAGCTTCTTCTAGGGACTATGTTCCTTCTTCTCTTATTCCTTTTTGTAAGCTTCATTTCTCAACACTTGTGGAGCTTCTTTATGTTTCTCCCTTTTTATTTTGATTCATGTGGAAAAACTTCTTCTCATTCATGCAATTCCTTATTTTGGTTTTATTCTACTTCTCTTATATGTTCCTTTCCACAATCTTCTTTCTTGAGATTTATGTGGATCTATTCCTCCTATAGTGATCTCTTTTTCATGTGTACTCATGTAGTCTCCTTTGTGCAATGCACTACTTAAGTTACATTTAGGGAAGCATTTTATTTTATTTTCCTTACATCCTCCAACATGGTGCTCTCACTTTCATGTGTACCTTTATCTTTGCATTCCTTAACTCCTCTTCTTGAAAATTCTCCTTTCATGCAATATTTTTCCCACTTCTACCTTTACACTGGATTCCCCTCTCTTCCAAACTCATTTTCACACCTAATGTGTCATTGCCTTTCAGGAATATTCTTCTATGAAATTTATTATTCTCTTTGGTCCTATTAGGAATCCTTAAACTTCTATCAATTCCTTCTCGATGGCCTCGATTTGTGACATCATGTCATTGTTTTTAGTGTGCTCCTAGTGTTCTACTAGCATCTTCTCCTCTGCTTCCCCTTTCTCCTCATAGACATATATGGAGGCATAGCCATCAGGATTAAATGTTCCAACTTGAATTTCCCTTATTTTCTGTTATATTTATGCATTCCCAGGTGACTTCATCTTCTCCATTCACCCCCTTGCTCAACACATGAGCCGGCATTCTTAGTGCTACTTTTGCACCACATTGTTGGTATCATCCGCATGCTTAGTCTTCAAATCCTTTTCCTAACATCATGTGGATTTGGTATTCCATGCATTATAATCTCAATGACGAAAGACAAAATATCTTCACATCTCAACACACCTTCATTTCGTTTTCTCTCCCATCATAGAGAATTTTTTTTATCATATTTCTAGGACCTCCCCAACAAGAAATGACATGCATCAATAGGTAGGATGTCACACAATACTTGATCAGTGAATCTTTCAATCTAAATCCCCACTTCACATTGTTCACACATAATTCCGTCCTAATATTGAACCAACCAATTAGTCACCGTGTCTGGTTTGGGATGCCTCCAGTGTTTCAATCCCAATATACGTAACATCTCCTTCAGAAACAGATTATCAGTGCTCTTGTTATCAACTACAACTAGGAAACACTTTCCCTTGGTATTGCACCTTGTGGAGATTATTTTTCTCTTATCTCCTCATTATAGTATCCTTCCTTTGATCAACACCTTTCCTTCTCTTTGGTTCTTCTCACATCTCCACACATTAGCTTTCTCTCTTTATACATCCTTTGTGCACTAGTTTCTTATTCATTAGCTATCTCATCATCTTGCCTTGGAACGTTAAATTGTGTGAAGCTCTCTCTCCTTACATACATAGAAACATCAATTGAATATTGCACACCTGTATCTTATCACCAAGAGACTTCTCCATCGTCCTTATTTCTCTTGTACACTTTGTGCACAATACCCCGTAATCCTCCTTATTATGTTATTGACTTTGTAATGCACCAAACCATTCCAACACAAGGAAAACACAGTGAAATACAGGATAACTTTTTTTTGACTTGCTTTGACACAACACGACACAACATGTCGTCACAAGGTTACAACCAATCACTAGGAACCACTTGTTATGGGGGAGACCACAAGGTCAGCAAAGAAATGTTCACACCTATCCAGGACAACGTACTCTTCTTTTGACAAGACAACATGGAAGTCCAATCTACATGATACACTCACAGCTAGGGCATCCCATGAGGAAATTTCTTGTTAAATTTTCTTATTTACTAAAGTGTCTCTTAATTCTTAACTTACGTTCTTATAAAATTTCCTGTAATGATACGCACAATTCTTTTCACAAGGGAGAACTTCTTTCTTTTCAACTATTGACTGAATAGTTTAAGGCCAGGCTTTCTATACTAGGATCATCAATTTTATGTCCAAAGCTTTTTATTCATTTGATTTTAGAACATTTTCCATTTCTTACAAGGTTAATTAATCTATTCAAGCCACTAACACAAGTTCCACACCTCTGTTGTACAAGTAAAGGCATAAGTTCCGATTGAGTGAAAAGTACCGCTTAGGGTTAATAACAATAGCCTTCTTGTTAAAAGATCAAATTTTGACCTTGCTTAGGAAATATCACCATGGATCATGATAAGGGTTAACAGAACAGGACAACAGAATTTAGCTTCAAGGTCACATTGTTTACTATCCGTCTTTTATTGAGGCTAAGAGTTTATCAAGATTGGTTAAATGTTCCATCTAGACTTTACTTTCTTAAGTTTGACAAAGGAGAACATTTCAAACGATAGAGAGATATTTAAGGTTTTATTAATCAATTTCCCTCTTACTCAATAAATCCTATCATCTTTTAAAATCTAACCATTGATTTCACCATGAGATCCTTTAAGGTTTCACCAAAAAGGATAGTGTTTATTAGTTTAGGCTCGAAAAAAAAATTAATAATAATAAGTTATCATATTTCGTTACAAAGATAGATTCCTCTTGATTGTTCCAGGTCTCAAAGGTTTCAAGTGGATCACATCTACATTAATATGTTCATATACATAAATTTTCGTTTAACTTTTATAAGGAATATCCAGTCCACTTTATAGGGCTTACAAACTCATTGCTACTATGCCTTAGTAGGATTTACAACTCAACATTTTAACTCAAGAACAAAGTTTGACAGTTACAACATCAATATTCTACAATGCATTTACTAAGGCACTGACCCATCTTCTAAAATTTTCCCACTAGATGTTATCAATAGTTTAACCATAAAAGACAACGTACAAGCACCAAAGTGGATATCATCTATGCAACTACAACAGCCACTTCTTTCATACTTGAGCTCGGAAAAACAACCTGCAAAAACATGTTAGCTTTTGTCAGTTCAAAAGAACTGGCATGAGCATGCATTCCCTTTTCCTAGATATTTCATCATATTAATTGAATGACTAGTGCACGATTTCCATCCCAAGGCATAAGCAAAAGTGATTTGTATGAAGGTAAACAAAATAGATATCTAGTTAACAAAAGGCACACTGCAGAACATATGAAAGCCAAAATTGTGCATTTACTATCCAAGGTTACCCTTACACCCTACATTCTAAATTATAACAAATTTCCCACATAATACACCTTTTTATTTTCCTTAAGTAAGATAGCGATAACAGCATCACATTCACAAAACAGAATAAAGGAATCGTACTACAACCACCCGATATAGAAATAATAAATTCTCCTGATAATGTCAAAACAAAAAGTAACAAGATTTATTATTCCGAACCTCCCTAATCAGAGCAAGAATGCCACACAAGTCCACTAAAACTCATACAGCCTATGAGGGGGGGGGGGGGGGGGGGTTATGGCCACTCAAGGACCCAATTCAAAGATCATGTAAAAAGGAATGCATTGCATTTGCGTACACCTTAAGAAAATGTAACTGACGTTTTTGATTACTATGCCCAGTGTTTAATTATATATTCAAGATTAACAACGTCCACGAATGATAAGTTGAAACTTTGAAGGCTCCCTTAAGCCCCTAGTGCCAACTCCACACATCCCTCAATGAAAACCCCTTTATTCCCAACATAATAAAATATTTCAATGTTATACACTACTAACTTACTTACCGATATGACGAAGAAGGTCTCATAAAACATTGTTGCTTGGGGGGGGGGGGGGGGGGGGGGTAAATGTAATTTACCTTTCACGGGTCCCCGAAAGCATCTCAAGCCTCAGACTTAATTCCATGTTCACCACATCCAACATATACTTCATTGTTTGTTGCTCGGAAGGGGTAAAAAATTGTTCATGCACTCACTACCGTGGGGGCGTCTGACAAGGAAAGGCTTTTCTTATAATAATAAAAAGATTTAAGTAACTTACACAGTTATGTCGGGCGCATAGGGTATCCCATGTACAAAACGAGAGTCCCTTGAATACTTTAAGTATTTTCTCCAAAGGTTTGAGTAAGGTTTTCCTTATAACAAACCCTCAAATTTTCCATCTCAAAGAAGCTGATGGACCTTTCGTAAGACCAGTTAGGGAGGTAATACAAATGTAGGACTGACGAGGATATCCCTTGGCCAGGGTACTAAAATTTTTAAGGTCGTCATAAGCTAGGTAAGTAAGTTAGATTTGGCCAAAACATGTTTGCATAAGACGGCGTCGCAAACCCACCATCTAGTCATAGCCAGTCACATCCGACAAGCATAATGCACAGTTCGTTAAAGCTTCAAAAAGGAAATAGAAATTTACCTTGTTCCAACCTTGTAGTCGACCTCCTAGGGATGAAATTGGGATGAGATTATACCAAAATAGATTGCTAAAAAGGAAAAGGACGAGCAAGGGTCACTCTAGTATCATTTCCAATTAAAATTAATATTAGACCGTGATAACAACAAAAGGGCAATAAATACACTTACTTCTCCAGAGGTAAATAGTTTTATTCGTTTATCACCTGTTCTCCTCTATAACCATAGGGATACATAACGGAGGTAAAAAGCAAATCACATTTTTTTTGTTTTCTAAAGAGGACAGCACTTAAACAAACAACTCCTCATTGTCAAGCTGAGGAAGGTCCAAAACCAGGTCGCAAAAGGAAGAAAACTGCTCCTACAGGCATAACACAGACGTATCTAACAAGACCCCTCGCACATCTAGCAAAAGCAAGAAAATACACTCTTGGCGGGGAAGGCGTGAAAAAGCCACACAGCATTTCAAATGATAAAAATCTCACACAGAGCTTATCTCAAACCAAAACAGGACACAATTACCAGGAGAACAAGCAATAATCATGCATTTAATTATAAAAGGAAATAGCTGGGAAAAAGGGAAAAAGCAGCTCATGCCTGTTCCTCGTGATTCAACATCGCTCCTGGCTCTGAGAGGCATCTACCGCAATGGTAATTAAACCTTTTCCTTCATCAGATTTGAGGACAGCATCAAACTCTCGGTGCAAACACTTCAGCTGTAGCTTATAAGGTGTGATAATTCCAACAGAAACCTTTATGCCTGCCAAATCAGTGACTCGTTGAAACAGCTCATAAAATTGCAAGGTAAAACGTGCTTCATGAATAATCTGACATGAAACAGGTCGGACTCTATGAGGTTCTCTTCCATGGGTTATGTCAAAAGACAAGTAAGAGGAAATAGAGAATCTTAGAAATAAATTTCATTAGGTATGCTGGTAATACTCCTACTGTCACTTAATCAATTTTGAAGGACACGAACTTAGTGCATGCTCTGGATCTGAAGAATATCCTACTACTTCATCTCCCAAGACATTTTCTCCAACATTGCAAAGATCTCCTGTGCCCGTGGTGTGGTCTGCCACTTACACAAAAGCATGCACCATTTTATTGCCTTTAAACCAACTACATCCGAATTTCTTTTTAATTCCTCTATCCTTCATCGATCTCCTTCCTGCACCCTCTCTCTCCTTTCACCCCTCGCCATGAGAGCCTGCCTCACTCCTGCTGTCACTTAATCGATTTTGATACAAAATATCTTGAAGGAGAATCCCGACTTTGAGGATGCAGTCAAAACTGAACAGATAACAACAAGGTTGGACCACCTGCTTATTGGAGCGCCCAAAGGCTTCTACTACTGCAACATGCCTGCTGCCTAGCTAATTATTGTTGTAGGAAGTTGCTGTGGATCCCCAACAAGGACACACCATACAACACCCAATGAACGTGGAGGTAACATCGCCTATTGCAACAGCTTGTAGCTTCATCTATAACCACCATACCAAACTCGCGCGGCCAGAAGGGAAGGCGCCCAATAGTCCTCCACGCTCAGCAATCACCGAACACCTCCTCACTTCCTCCAGGTTTCTAAACGCCCCCCCCCCATTATCCTCTACTATACGCACGAAAAACGCCACTCCAGGCTCCTCCATTGAAGGTGCGACCAGAAGAAGAAGGAGGTATCCTGCTGCTATCCAACACTGCGAACAGAACTAGCTTCTGAGCTTCAATGCCCAACACAAACCCCAATAAAAGACTCACCCTCCAACCTCACGTGGCCAGAATACGGCAAGAGCAGGTAAGAAGATAAAATCACAGAAGATTTAGTAATAAAATCCCATTTTGAAATGTAAGCGACCAACATGGAGGAAAGTGCACAGTGGGTGGGTAATAAACACAGTTTCATTAACTCCCAACAACCGTAATGCCAAACAAGGCACCAAAAGAAAAACAAACAGAATATGGCAGGAGGCCATACACTCTTCCACGCACCCCCCACTTGCCAGGAAACAAATAAAAAAAAGGAAGCCTTCAACCCCACGCCAACCATAAGGAGTAAGAACCATAAAGGCAGTCGGTGGGTGAAGGCACACACTTCCATATTATGAAATAAGGTATGCGTGGATGCCAGAAGGGCTTAGTAAATTTAAATAAAGCAATTTGTTATGCAGATTCTTATGTCTTTATATATATAAAAAAATAGATATTCATATCTCCACGCCAAGTAGTCGAGAAGAAAAAGACCAAACAATCTTACAAGTCGGTGGATGAAAAAAAGATTAACATGGCCTGAAAAGGCTTAATTTATTCCACATAAATTTTTATTGTTTATTTACACAATTAAAGTATAATTGATACTGATTCATTTATTATCTATTCCTATTACACTTTAAGACGTTGTGACACCTAAACGGGGTTCGAATAATCGTTTAGGAACTAACACGATAGTGACAAAACAAAATAATTTTCGTGATCGAGGGATCGGGCACAAGAGAGATCAATACTATGGTTGAAAAGCTTGCAAGTAACTAATAACTATACTGCTAAAAGAAAATGACACTAACATAAATATTCGCCAATCGACAAAATAATTCAAAATATTATTTTTATCATTATTATTTTTTGCATGAATTTTATTAAAAACATACAATTATTAATCATATTACTAGCCATCAAAAGGCAAGCTCGACAAGGCGAAGACACTGACGTTTCAAAGGAAACACAACGGCATTCAACTCCTAGAAGCATGGTTGTCGCAGAAACAAGGGAGCGACGATGAACGGGCATTACATCTTCTTCTTTCTTGGTGGCAAGGAATAAAGAATATAAGAAGAAGATTGATGAGCTAAAAATAAAGTGTGAACTCTTTCGTCCTATGTGCAACACATGGTGGATCCGATTGTCAAAAAAATCCCCAATTCGATCCTAGGATGTAAGGCAAACCTGTCTAAAAAAAAATCACCTTACTCATGTATGCATATAGGGAAGCTGCATCGTTTAAGTAGAGGGACTTAGATTCCTAGAGTGTTGGCAAGAAATCCACAAATTTTTCTCCTGACCAATTTTCTCAGTAAAAAGCCTTGAAAACATTCCATCATTTCATTTCGGCTCAAAGGTAGGGATAGTTACTATATGCTTGATTTAGGACCAGAAACTCACACACAATAAATGTATAGAAAATTATTATCATGGATTGTCTTGTGAATTTTGTATTATTATATTTTTTATATCATGTTTCCATACAAGAGATAATTTCATCCTACATCGTCTGTACTTAAATACTCTTATATTGAAAGAACCTATTTATCTATCAAATTATTTTCAATGCATATTGGATTAATTAACATTGTATCGAATAGTTCATATGACCATAAATATTTAACATTTTACTTACATGTCTACGAGGGAATTCAAAATTATAACATGGTTGACGTTTATCCTCTATTGGATTGAATAAGGATATTCTATGTGAAATTTTCTTGTTCAATCTTTTGGTCCAACAATATTTCTGTACAACTATTAAAATTATGCACTTGTCGTACATACATATAATTGTATTTTGTGAAATTTATTCCCTCTTAGTGATGTGAGACTGAATTTTCTTACCCTCTCGAAAGGATTTCTTTAAAATGCAATCCCAAAATATTTGAAGACATATATAAGAGTTTCTTGGGGTTTTTGTGTGTGAGATGGAAATTGACGTTGATGGTGGATGATGATGGAGTTCGCATTTTAATTGTTACTTTATACTCAATCTACGTTTACAACAATGTCAATGAAATAATATAAATATATATGTTTTCAAAATTGGTTTTATGCTTTCGTCTTTAACAATGAGCTATCCTAGCTTTCTAATGGGAATGTGGATTGAATATTAGGCAAAAATTTAGCAAACAAAATGATGATTAATTGGAGGCCTAATTTCTTTTATTTTTTTAAAAATAGGTTACACTTATAACTAATATATGGGTTTTTGTAAGCATGTTGAATGACACACTTTAGAAGGTCCTTGATATTATTTATTGACATGCTTATACAAAATTATCATACTTTTTAATGTTCGTATTTGTTGATTTCGTCAACCACATTGGACCAACATGGGATATGGACAATCCACAATGTGTGCGGATTTTTTCTGTAACCCAAGGTTGCTAGATGCAATTTAAACTTAAAATGACATGGCATATAAAAAATTCACAAATACCAAGGCGTTACAATACAAAAAAAACAATTATATTTGAAATAATGAAATGTAGCATTTAACATTTGTTGCAATCTCCACAGTATGATCCTTTGAGTAAATTTTTATATCCCTTGTGATTTGTGTCCAACTGTGATACTAAACTATTGCACGAAATTCTAGATCGCGTCAGATTTCACGAGAAATACCGACTTTATTCCATATTAATATCTCATCCTTCGATTGGAATTGTAGTGCTTTTTACATCTTCCATTCTATTTACATTTCTATCGAAATAATGATTACACCTTTAATTCCAATTGCTAGCAAATATACAAATTGAAAGAGGATGGTTTCAAAAATATATAAATATTTTATAGTTGTAAAACATTTTTTTTAAATGCCCAACCAACTAAAACCTTGAACTACACTTATCATTAATTGGTTGACTTGTCTCATTTTCATACATGGAAGGTGTTGTGACGGGTTTCCGCTTTTGTATTTTCAACGCGGAGTTACTCCCCTCATGCATCGATTGAATTTTAACTGTTAACTTTTTATATCCTTTGTGTTTCATGGAAGAGCCAAAAGTTTTATTTTTTAAAAGCTCAAACCAAGGATGAGATTTGATGAATTATCTTACCCATCAAACCAAAAGTCTATGACGTTAATTGGTTTGAAATAATCTATCCATCTCTGTTAAATAACTTTTATTTATTTAAAAAATACACTATTTTATTAATTGTATTTACAAGTGTGGAGTAAGTTTTCGGGATTATATGCTCAATATAAACACATTTTCAGTCAAATATGTTATTTAAATATCTATGTAATGTTACACTTATATTTATTTTGAATGTGCTCATAGTGATAATGACAGTTCTATCAAATTATTTCTTGTCAAAGAGGGATGGGATGACTATTTTACAAAGTGTAAAATATAGTTAAAACAGGAAAAAACGTCCCAGACAGGCATCAAATATCATCTCTAGCTCAAACTTGGCCCATTGCAATTTCATATTTCTGTACAGTTGTAGCATACCCTTCTTTAAGTTTATTAGTTGCAATTTGCAACCATAGATTCTCAACTATTACTTATTTCTTTCTCATAATCAGGTATGGAATTTCAAATTATCTATGCCTATCAAATCAAAATTTGCTGCCGGTTTAAATTTTTTTGGTTGCTGTAAATTCCAAAATAATTTATAGATATTTGGAAAATCTGTTCTATATATAAGATATATATATATATATATATATATAATATTTTTATTTAAATTACTTTAAAAACTTGCAGTTTTTAAAATTTTCAACCCGTCATTGTCTATGATTTCTAAATATTTTCACCTATAATATACGGTTAAAATCACAAAAACCGGCTTACAGCCTGTCAATTTGTAGGCCTACATCATAATATAGAGATGCCTCTCTATATTAGCTTGTAAAAATTCGAACTTCAATAAATCTCTGCTATAATAATAAAGACATTAGTCCTTTTTAACCACTAAAAATCTAATGCATCTAATTTACTCTGAAACTAAGTACAAGCGGAACAAGGGCTTGCAGGAACAGATAATGTCGATGATTGACGACAACGAATGTTTAGTAAGAACATTTGATTGTATCTATTTGACTAAAACGAAGAATCCACCAGCCACGTCATTGCAAATTCGAACGTGTCGACTAGATACACCCTTCCCACTGGGTTGCAGCAACCTGCAGAGCTCACACTAAGAATGCTCTCCAACACCACACTGGTATTTTTAAACGTATTAAGCCCAATGGATCAAGTTCAATTCATGGGAAATCATGTTTTAGAAATAGTGACGACAGTACTCTTGTTTGTCCCAGGTGGGTCTCTGAGCACCAACTGTTTTTGTTTTTATCTTGATCTGTTTGTAATGGGAATTTGTCATGGCAGGGCCTGGTGGTAAATTTTCAGAGCTATGTAGGAAAAGCCAAGATGGTACCAATGGCGGCTGAAGAAGTGTTTCCAGAGGCTGATCAACTATGCATGGATTGTGCTCTTGCTCTCTCTCAGATGAAACAAGAGGCTCTTCTTACTACCGATTCAACTGTATTGAGAAGCTTGTTTCCTTATAAACAACACGAATGTAAGAATGTCAATATTTGTTAATAGATGAGGCCACTGTCAAAATTTTAATCGCCATTAAATTTCCACTTCACATAATTAAACGATTTCACTCAAGATATATACCGTGAGGCGTTCTTGTTATGGGCTGCGACCTGTTTTCCCTGACAGGTTTAGGGCATCGGACGGCTCTATTTCGGGGTCGTTGAAATCCAACGGCGGAGGAAACCCTGGATTTCGTTCGTGTGGAGGAAGTGGTTTGTTGGAAGATTGCATGGGTCGTTAATGCCTTCTCTGCTTTGATCGGTTGTTCATCATTACACTTCGGCAATGGGCATTATGTTGTGCATGGCAGAAATATGAGAGGGGGTGCTTCGTAGTTGGGGCCGGAGATAGCTCTGGAATGAGCGCATGTTCTTTGGAAATGGACAGATTATGTTGTGCGTGGCAGAAATATGAGAGGGCGTTTGCATGTGGAGAAGGTTTGGGTGCCTATAAATGCCTGCTTTGCCTGTTGTTTGCATTCATGAGGGTATCTTTTCATGCTGGTTTAGATTCATCCTACAGTGTTCTGGTAAGTTGTCTCGGTTGTATCTTTTCACTAACAACCAGTCAAAGTTGTGTTTCGCCTTTAACTTGCTTCCGAGGTCTTTCCCGTGGGTTGGTTCTTGCTTAAACAATGTATGGTGTGCTGTGCAGGTGGGTTTCGTGAGGGGCATATTCTCTGCAAGGTATTCAAAGGTATGGAATCTCTTTGGTCTTTTGCTCTGTTTTGAAACTCTGTCAAGACTTTCTTTGATACGAATGGCAGATAGTGCTAATCTAAATTTTCAAGTAAATTTTACCTTAAGTGTTTTATTGCACAGTTCTTCAATTTGAGCTCCCTTGCATTCAAATTGTGTATGGGTTTGATGTTTGGTAATAAAAATTGTCTTTTGAAAGTGAAATTGGGTGTCATGAATTGAATAGTGGCAAGGAATTGGAACTTCGCTTTTTTTTTAGTTTGATTCGGGCATTTCTTATAATTAATTCCTCTGTGTGGTGTAATGGACATGTTGATTGTGCTTGCTTCCTCCACCATATTTGGTTCATTGGCTAATGTTACTTTTTTTGGAAGACGGATTGTTATTCAATGGAATTGGTTGATTGGGTATCTAACTGTAAACTTTGTGATTATTGGACTATGCCTAAGGTACTAAAGAGGAAATTAATGTAAAAGCTAGGACTGGTTGGTTAGATGTCACCTTTAGCTATTGAAGGTGACTTTGACATGCATACCTCTATTATGGTTAACCTAGGTTTAGGCCAATGAGTTCAGAGAACATTCATATATTGCAAAAATTTCACCTTTGTAAGATGCATTAACTCCTGATGTTTGCGCAGCCCCGTATGTCTTTTTGTTAACAAGTGCAGTGATCAGGTCTGAGCAACCCAGATAGGGTGTAAAAAGCATTGTTGATTACTGAGATTCTACAGTGAAGCAGGTATCCAAATTCACAGATAATCTTGATGATGGATCATCAAGTTTTATGTAGCAATCAATGCTTCAAGAATACAAGTTCTATAGTTGGCAATTCCAATAAGTTCTCATTGTCAGAATAAGCAGTCTCTCTGTAGGCTCATGACTGGTCGTTCTTCTAAAGCCCAAATACAGTGCAGAATAATCTCATATTGTTGTGTTCATTTGTTTTCTGTTTTGTGGGAGCAAGCCACATAAGTAATTATGTTTTCATTCCAGTAATTTTACACAAATGCATCCTCAATAGGGTGATTTTGATTTGGAACATCAGGGTCTTTGAGATTGTTGATTACTGAGATTCAAGTAAGCAGGCCTCCAGGTTCATTGGGATAATGCAGGGATTTGATAAGGTACATTTCTTGAAAGGCTGTAAAATCTCTGTAACTTGACAGTCCCAGGAAGACTTTGTAAGGAAAGAAATTAGAGTGAAGAAGTTTGTAAGGCTAACATCATGTTGTCCCAGAGTTGATGAAATGTGGTTCAGAGTTTCTGGTACTGGGATCAAGTACAACAAGATGTTAGGCATGAATTACCAGATGATTGACTCCAAGGACATGATTTCCATCTAAGCCATTCACCATTTTTTGGCAGTTGAGAAGGCTTACGGCATGCAGCATTGATAGTTTGTGTAAGCTATCCAACCACTTAATGTACATTATGTAATCTGTAAAAAAACAACTTCAAAATCACGATGCTCTGAATTGAACCTGAAAATGTATGCTTTGAACAGAGGCAATCTAGTTGACATGAGCAGATAGTCAGGAGTATGTTTACTTGTGGTCTGAGAGAATTCAATAGAGAACTTAATTATGACACATTTTCTTAAACAAAATTTAATGTCATTGCATGATAGGTCTTGCACATTCCTAATTAGGTTTGCTATTGTTCCTTGTATGGCATTATAAAGAAGGGATTTGAGATATCAAGACACTAGTAATTTCTAAATTACTTATTTCAATTGGATAGTTAAATGTTACAACCACTCTCTTTCAAATACAGACATTAGGACTAACATTATGATTGTTGTAGAGTTTTCCTTGGATCTGTAATTTCAAGAGTAAGTTGTGATTTATTCATTTAGGTGATTTAAACAACATTGTAAAAAACCTTACAAATTCTGTTAGTGCATAATCTGTTTCTGTCAAAATGTGTAATCTTAATTTCTACATAGGTAAAATCAGTTATAGATTTACAAGCAGCAAAAGTAGAAAATATGGGCACATCCTTGCTAAGCAAATTCAATAGAATGCTAGAATTAGATATAGCTCTGCACTATATTTCTAAGCTTGTTCTTATTTTTGCTATGGCATTTCATTTATGTGAGGGCATACTTGGCACCTAGCTAGGATCATAGCAATACTATTCAGCCAGGCTATGCTAGACAGAAGTTTTTTGTTGGAACTAATTAAATGCTATTATATGTTTGTTTCATTGTTTATGCTCAGATAGAATGTGAAAGAACTGGATGGAGCTTTTTAAGTTTACAAAGAGTGGTATAGACAACTGATACCTTTTGCCAGGGTGCACTAGGCTAACAATTTCAATGATCTGTTTCTTTTTCCTTAGCATGTAATTTCAGGTTGAACAAAAATCTGTTATGGATGATAGAGAAATATGGGAAATGTTGATTTAAAATTCTTTATAGGGTTTTTAGCTTACCCATCATTTTTAACCTTTGCTTTGTAGATAACCTTTATAGCCCCTTGTAATTCTGATTTAATTAGGTATTGTATGCATTAACATTTTAATACTGAGGTATGTTACAATAACTAAGTCTTGAATTGCTTGTAAAAGATTTAGAGCAGGAAAATTGTTGTGGCCACTTTCATCATAGGGTGCAAAATGGAGGCACATATCTGTATTGCATCCAAGTGCCCTTTAATGCAGGCACTGATGTCAATTGTCTGGATCCTTAGTTGGATGTAACTTGTGCTCTCTAGCTTACAAAGGGTTGAACATTCAAAGGTATTTGACACTTGTTTTGTTTAAAGACTTTCTAACTCACATGCTTGTCTATGCTTTTCATAACACTGTACCATTTCCTAACTCTGAAATCTGTGTGGCCACGAATCACGATGGCCCCTCTACTGCTGTCACTTTTCTGTAAATATGGTTACATATCAACTAATCTGTATGTCCAATTTTATTTAATTGAATCTTACGTTTTCTAAACGCGTAGAGGAAAGCTGGCTTTTAATCTCTTTCACTTGCTGTCATTTAAAGCTTCTTTGAACGAGCATAGGAAACCTCAACTTTCTTTGTGTCAATATTGTAAGCAACAGTAAACAATAAACTGTAATCATGCATTTCACACTTTTCCTGGCAAGCTTTTTTAATTGTCGTCAGCCTTTCTAGATTTGATGTACAAATGGATAGGGAAACCCCGCTTGCAGGGTACACAGAGATGAAATAGGCAAACATCCGTATTCAACTTTTAGGCGAAACACCAATTTTTTTTAAAGCTGCCGCTGTTAAATATAGTTTGTTCTGTATTATTTGTATTGTCTGTGTAAATGTACGAATGTTTATTCTTCGTCTGTTGGACTCGTCAAAATGTATTTACTTGTTTAAAAGATTGTTAATTTATTTCTATGGCTGTCAATTTTTACTCTGTGAGCTTCAGTGATTACTCTCAGAGAAAATGTGATTAACTATTTGTGTCTTAAGGGTAATTTTCATTCACTATTTCCAAGCAAAGGAGAGTAGAATGACATTTTTTCCAAGCTTTAGGGCTGCCTCCCAATTACCTTAACAAAACGGAATAATTAAATATTTGAGATTTCCCCGTTGATTGTATTAGATATTTTAAAAAATAAAAAAATACACACATTTATCCAGAATATTGGAATAAAATAAAAGGTTATTTTTTAATGGCAGGTTACTCATTAATGAATAGTGAATAAACTTGTTTTAATTCTGGCATTGGAATCTGTCAAACCTAAGCCTGTCTTGTTTGGCTAGATTAAACTGAGTTTTGTACAGCTGTGAAGTTGGGAAATTGATGCTTTAAGCAGCTTCTTAGAATTTTCGTCTCAGTACCTGAACCTTTCTAGATTTGATGTACAAATGGATAATGGGTGATGAGCATGATCGGGAAAGATTGCAAACTACACAGAGATGAACATACACTTTTTTAAAAAGTTTTCCGTATGAACATAGGTGAAACATCCATTAATTTTTAAGGCTACAGCTGTTAAATATGTTTGTTCTGTGTTTATTCTTTGTCTGTGTAAATGTACGATGTTTTTGGCTTGTGAGTTTTTTAAGTTTAGATAAGTATTTACTACAATGACTGACATTTGTATTTATATTCGCTTGAAGTATAGATAAATTTTACTTTGTGAAAGAAAGAGTGTATCCTAGACCAAATACAGAAAACGGAATTTTTTTCTCTTTTCAAATTGTTTAGGTTAATTAATTTTTAGATATTTCTATTTTTTAAAAATCCTTGGAATAATGTTTTCAAATTTTATACTTGCTGGAAAAAGTATGTTCTATATTGTTTTTGCTTGAATTCTTTTTATTCTGTCAAGAATAATAGTATGAATTTTGTAAAGATTATATACAGTGCCATGCCTTGTGGTTTTGTTAAATCTAGATGGACATGTAGGGGCATGTGCCCTGCCAAAGTCAGGAATTGGAGTGTGCTGAGAGATTCTATTTCTCTGGGAGGCCACTTCAATACGCCCCATGTAGGGTGTTAGACTGTGCTTTGGTAGGGCTATTTAAGCTGCCTATCTTCAATATTTTAACCTCCTTTGCTTGCCATTACGGTACCTAACGTTTTCTTGTTTCCTCTTAGATTGCACTAATGAAAACACGAAGTCAAATTTGCATCCCCCCTGTTGGTATTACTGTCACAACACCACAACTACGAAGGCATGAAGAATTTAAAAGAACTCAGTTTGTAGTCAATGTGTTCCATCCTAAACAATTGCGCCCTGAAAAACCACAGATTGCAGAAATTGTGAAGGCACGCCTTCACTTACCGGTGGAATCTGTCATCTATCTTTCAAAATTTCGGACGGTGGATTCATTATCGAAAGGCTTTGGGCTTGCGTACGACACAGCTGCTGATGCAGAGAAGTATGAGCCCCCCTACAAATTGAAGAAGATGGGTGTCTTTGTTAAGAAGGGGAAAACAACATTTAAAAAAGATGACCGTGCCAAGAAAATCCCCTATGTGCAGCAGAAAGCTTTTCAGAAAAAAAAATGATGTTACGCATTGGGCACATTCCTTTTTGACTTTGAAAATACTTGATATATATATCATGCTGTAATCAAAGCTTATGTTTTGCGTTGTAAATGCTATTTTTGTGCTTCGAAATTACTTTATATAAATATCATACTCTAATTACTGTTGGTTAGTTTTTTGGCAAGCTGGACTATTTTTGTACAGAAATTAAAGCTTATGTTTTGCATTGTAAATGCTATTTTTGTGGGGTGCTAATTTGCATCTGTAACTGTTGATTTTAGGAATTCTTATGCTTTAACAATGGACTCATTATCTATATGCGTATAGTTAAAACATTTATATAATTTGCAATTTTTCATTTTGATATGGTGATTGCAAAAAATGTTCAAAGTCAAAATTGAATCAGTTATTTGTTTCTTGATTCATTTTCATATTTATACCCATGTCATCTCTAAGCATTGTTTATGCTTTCAGCTAGGCATTTTCATTCCAAACTGTCATATACTTGAATTACCATAGCATTATGCCTTTTGCTCCAAATGAATATCTTCTTTTTACCTCAGACAAGCTAGCATGAACTAACATCTTTTTCATACTCTAACAACATAGTTGCATGCACTTTCCTGTTGCATTGCATTTTTCATCTCTTTATAAGTTAACTAACTACCAGTGCTCTTTTCCTTCCTAGCATGGATGAACCTGCTGCTCTTTTTTCCCTCTCATATCCTTATGGAGCCTGCAAGATGCCCTGGTCTCTACAACTTCATCTCAAATATCATTCTCTTCAACATTGTTTCCTTCTTTAAATTTCACAACACAATCATCTTCCCTTTTCTAGCAATATTTATGTTGTTCCTCTTCAACTAACTACTTCAATTTCTCTCACCCATTTCAGGTGCTTCTCTCTGACTTTGATTTGTTTCTAGCTCCTAGGTGCATCTCTAAAAATTGCTTTTAATTCTTTGATTCCCTATAGGAACTTCACCTCATCCCTTATTTTTCTTCCTCTTACATAGGTGTCAGTTTAACAACTCCGAAGTAGTTATTTTAAATAATTTGCTACAAATCCAGAATTTTTCAGTGAAGCAACTTTCACACAACTGTGATGTTTACAGCACTATTCTATTGGTGTGTTAAGTATAAATTGATATCTGAGACTCTCTTTATGTGCTCACGATTTAGACACCAAGAATTTCATGTTGTTTTTATCTTAACACAAGAATACTTTTCCAAAAATGAAATATAAACTTGGATGTTATCATCTTTTCTGATAAAAATTACTAATTTTCCCTCTCATACTGCAAAAAAAAGACTAATTACAATCTCTCGGTAGCTTGCATTCTGAAATGGGTATTTATGCATTGCAGTATACTCTTGAATGTCAAAATATCTACAGAACTTATAGAACTTACTCTTAAATTACTGATGTCAACAATATAAAATCCTATACTATCAAGTATCGACATTTACTTTTGCTCAGTGCCCCATAAGATAACTTATATGTTTTCTTAATAAGTTCATTCTTATCTACTAGACTGTTTCAGTGTTGGTTAGACCTACATAAGCGCAGAGAATAAGTTTTATTAATCATCAGATGAACTTTGGTGAATATGTTTGGGAGATACTCTTCCTCTAATATTTGCCATTTTTTTTCAACAATAGATACGGAGCTAAATAATAACATCATTCGCAACCCAATGCTTACGTATAGTTTGCAATATGGAGATTAAAGCTAAACAGGTATGATTAGTAGGGGCTGGAATGCAATGATAACTGGAACATTCAAGCTGCTGAAATTAATTTGAAAAATTAGTCATCACCTGTTTCTTGGAAAATGATATTAGAAATTTTATTCATACAGATCATGAAGAACACCCACGCCTAATCCAATGAGTAGTACCCATGAACATATTCCAAAATTGTTTTCATCTTTTGATTTTCTGATATCATTTTTTTACTCAATGCACAAGGAATTAGTTTTTTAATGCACATCAAAGAATGTCACCATACTGTAATATAGGAATACACACTTATGCTACTGCAAGGAATTCAGCTCATTTTTCCCTTGCAAAAACTCTAGACAAGTTGGATTTATTTATCATTTGTTTCCACTGTGAAATCCTATATGTTTCTAATTCATGGGAGAAACATAATTCTGCTACTGACACTGATTTCAATTTCTTGCCTTGAATTTTGAGTCTTATTTCACATTTGTTTGGGCATTCCATTTCAAGCCTGGCATTCAGCAAAAACTTGTTGCTAATTTATTCATGAGAGTGTCCTTTCTGTAAAAAAATTCAAAAGCCATTGTGAGAATGTTCTCCACAAAAATTTCAACATGAATTCACTGCTTCTCCATTGAATTTTTTTTAGACTTGCTGCAGGTCCAGGCTTAAACACTAATCCACATTTGTTACAATGCTGAAGTTCAAAGGATGCCCTGTTTACCAGTCACCCTTTCCAACTTTTCCCGATCGAATGAAAAATAGTCTCTGCCCTACCTTGCTCCATGGCATCTTATCATATGCACAATCAATAGGTAATAGTAACGGTGTTGATTTGTACAAATAATTTAATTGTTTGACTTGCCTGATTTTCAAACGGTCCATGAGAATTTCTTTGAATGTTTGTATTGATGGAGCTTCAACCATACATATCAAAGCTCCCATTATTGCAACAGGGGAAAAAGTGCACACAAAGATTGTGGATTTGGCTTCACATCTGCCAATAGAGAATGGTCATGAATGTTTCTAAGTATTATCCTTTTGCAAAAATCCATTTTGTGATTTTACTTCCAAAGTTACCAAAAAAAAACAGGATTTGAAACAAAGATTGTGGAATTTGGCTTCACATTTGCCAATTGAAATTGCATGAATGTTTTAACTAATTATAAGAGGCATTTTCACAACCTTGTAGTTTTGGTGTTTTACTTTCCACAGCACCATCATTTTGGACATTTGCAAAAAAAATTCTCAATCCTTTATGCTTTTGTGAATGTTTGGAGCATGATTGTATTCTGTGTAAAATTTCCTTCTCGGGTTGGTCAAATTATTTTTATGTCAGAAATTTTTTTAAAATAAAAGTTTTAGCAGTGACAGGATCCACAAATCTCTATTTAACTTTCAACTACAATGATAATGCAGATTTTAAAACCCAAAGGAGGAGTCTATTTATAGTCCCCAACCATGGATCAGATATTTTAGCAATCAAATACACAGATAATTTTATTGCAAATCGCAAAAAGAAAAGCGACCAGGAGTGACTAGGAAAATCCATGCAACAAGATCAATACTATTTAACAACTCAGTTATGATAAGCAGATTTTAAGAACCCCAAAACACTCCTTAAGATAGTATATATGACCATAGAAAGATCAGATTACACTGATGCAATAAATACCCCGCAATGGCGACCACATCATAAATCAACTTATGGAACATTCCAACCTGGTTCTCCTTTTTATGAAGAGGAGACCTGAAGGAGACCTTTTTCTTCTCTAATCAGCTTGCTATAGCATTAGTTGTACAAAAATATCAACTCCATTTTGTGTAAGGTTTGAGCATGTCTTCTTTAAAACCCTTTGGATGCTATTG
Source organism: Taxus chinensis (assembly GCA_019776745.2). Classification (NCBI taxonomy): domain Eukaryota; kingdom Viridiplantae; phylum Streptophyta; class Pinopsida; order Cupressales; family Taxaceae; genus Taxus; species Taxus chinensis. Next base: position 108,317 of record JAHRHJ020001565.1, on the reverse strand, counting down.
CTATCAGTATTTGCATTGTAAATCGTACCATCAATTCAATTTTTCAATTCGTACTCTACTCTTTATGTTCTCTGAGATTCTATGTCTTATACTACTAGATAAATTCCGTTTTGGTTATATTATACTGCCGGTGTATATGGGTTGGTTTCCAAAAATATCAACTCCATTTTGTGTAAGGTTTGAGCATTCTAACTTTTAGTATAATTTTCTGGCATTTTAAAACCCTTTGGATGCTATTGCTATCAGTATTTGCGTTCTAAATCATACCATCAATTCAATTTTTCAATTCGTACTCTATTCTTTGAATGAGAATGTCTTATGTTATATTATACTGCCGGTGTATATGGGTTGGTTTCCAAAAACAAGGTATAGTTAAAATTTATATGAAACGGCAAAGTATCTGTTCTTTTGAGCATGGCCTGCAAAATTGAAAATCGTTGCACACACATTTTTTAGTGAAAATGTTATTCTAACAATTAAAAGTTTAGTATAATTTTCTGGCATAACAAATCTATTCCAACAAATGCATTAAAGAATTTTACTTACCTAAATGTTTTATAGCCAACTTGCTATCCTCATTAAAAACCAAAGACAACTTACTATCCCTTTGTTATTATAATTTATTCTTTTATTCTTACTGTTATATTCATTATCTTATTTTTTGAATTCGCCCGCAATTCAATAATGTACTTACAAGTTAAAGTTTATTGCAAAACCTCAACTTCTTCCTTGTGATACATGTTTTTTCCTTGTGCCATGCTAGATTTGTATACGTATAGCTAATTTTGTTTTAATTTATAAAAGGAATCCTGAATGTTTTATTTCTGCATTTTTAAAGTTCAAGGCACAAATAACTCGTCTAATATTTAGCAAGTTTTGCTCGCAGAAACAATTGTTGCGTACGCTGTTTCATTGACGACAGCAGCTGCTACAAAAGTAATTGAAGTGGATCTATTGCGGCATTGTCCTGGATTGAGGTGATTTAAATTTTTTGAGCATTTATAACTACATCGACCTGTGCGCTATATCGTCCACATTGTTCCCTGCCTCAATACATATAATGTAACTCAAACTTTGCAAAGCCTGAAGAAACAACATTAACGACTTATGTTAATTGCATTTGTTGGTTGCAGTGCTTGCATAATACATCTTTGATTGAGCCAAACGCTCCTGCATTTATTCTCAAATCGCTTGCGCTTCGCAAAAAGGTAACTTTCTGAGGTTATGAAACGTCACACCATCTTCTAAGGTCATTAAAGGTAGTTTATGTTTTCATCCCATTCTGTCGCTGAATTACAACGAGCCCCCATATTTCAAATTGCTAGGAAAGCTCAAACTTGCATTTAACAAAATAGAACTTCTCTTTTCTTTTCCATATGTATTCCATTAATGTCCATTACATAACTATAGTGAAGATAAAAGTAAAAAATATGTACAGAATAATACTAATATGCCCATTGATTAAAATTAAATACTCTAGACAAATAAACTAAAAAGCCATATGACAACATAAAAAAAAGGGACTAAGAATAAATCAACAAATTTTCGAACAGGATTGCAACATTTCCAAAAAGCTAAATAGTCTTACACATAATGGAGATAAACTTGACTGAAGGAGGTGTGCTGAGTATCATTAAAGAATCCCCCCATAACGGCTTGACACTACAACTACTGAACTTGTCGCCATTGCGTTCATCGTTCAACTCTGCAATTCAACACCGAGTGGACCTGTCAGACGGAGATCATATTCAACCTGCCCTGCTTCCCTCTAAGTTTGCAGGCCATGTACTCGACAAAACATTGCAGGAAGGGTCCATTGTGCTGCTCCGAAAATATGTCTGCAGAAATTATAATAAAGATCTGTAAGTTGCATCTACGTCATTGTTTGAGTTTTGTTAAGTCTTATTTTCTGATTTTCTAATGTTGACTATTCTTTCCTTGTGTTATAGGACGGTTCTTATTACTGACATGGACAATATTGTCTCCACCTGGCCAAGGCAAGGAACACCTGTTCCCGTCCCTGAACATATTTTACGAGGGAAAGAAACAGTATGCGAGTCAACGCCCCCCGCACACACTCAGCTGTCTCCAAACACACCCGCCTGCGATAGATACACTACTGCAAACAGTGAAAACAATTGCACAGACATTTCTGGTTTGACTTTAACGTCAAGGATATGGACTATAGAAGGCAGGGCTCTTGCTAAAACAACTCTCAGAGAGTACCGAAATACAAAGGGCAGTGGCGTCATCTTCGCCTTTGATTTTGTGGACAAAAAAGGCGCAGAAATAAGAATCACTTCTTTCAATGATGTTGCAAAAAAATTCTATGCACAAATAGAAAATGCAGGACTATACAGTATATCTAATGGCAGAGTGGGTAAAGCAAATCGTTCTTACAACCATTTAAATAACGAATTAGAAATTTTCTTGCTTCCCTCGTCTACTGTCACTCCTGCAATTGAACTACAAAACGATGTTCCCCTCCATCACTTCCACTCCAAAGAAATAAAAGATATACCGTCCATCCCTGCACGCTCAATGGTGGACTTAATTGGTGTTGTGATGGCCATTTCTCCTTGCTCGACCATTCGTCGCAGAGACAATTCTGAGGCTATAAGGAGAACACTATTAATGCGAGATATGTCCGGCTTCAGTATCTCCGTAACCTTATGGGGCCAACATTTACACGATCTTTGCGAAGAGTTGTCAGAGATACTCTCAGTTCCAGATTTTCCAATCTTGGCAATAAAATATGGCCGTGTTTCAAATTTCAATGGCACAATTGTTGACACCATTTCCGCTTCAAAATGCTACGTCAACCCTCCGATTTCCGAAACACAAGCTCTCCGCGATTGGATATCATCGCCAAATTCACATGTTCCGTGCCCATCTGTCACCAGCAAAGATGGGCCTCCACAATCTATGGTTGCCAATGCTACTTTGTTACAAATTTTAGAGATGGGAAATCTCGAAACGAATGAGTGGGTAACTGTTGAAGCTGAAGTATCGAACATCAACATGGATAATTTCTTCTACATGGCTTGCCCAAGAACAGTCAATGACAAACAATGCAGAAAAAAGGTTCAGGAACAAATTGGTGGTAAATGGTTTTGCAAAAAATGCAATATTCATGTTCAAAACTGTAATTACAAGTACGCTCTGCGTATGGATTTGAAAGATGCTACAGGGGAGCTGAAAGGGGTTACTGCTTTTGATGACACTGCAGAAATGATAATGGGAATTTCAGCCGCAGACTTGCAATTTCTTTGCATTGATAATGATGCCACACAGGAGATTTTTGATCATGTCATTGGACATGCTTTCCTCTTCACTCTTTCTCTTAAAAAGCAAACATACAATGGAACAACCCAATTAAAATGTGTTATTCTTAAGTCAAAGACAACATGACATATACTGCGAATTCCACCATATGGGTGTTCTACATTTTGTTAATGCACAGATCCTCCCTCCACAACTACGCTCTTTTTGCATTCCTTTTTTCCCATAGTACCTTTTCCAAGTTCAGGTTTTTAAAAAGAATATTGTAACTTCCTTGCTATATGTATTCCAACAATACAAAAAAACAAATAGTATTTTCATAAATCAACTACAGTCATCCACTAAGTTTTTATTCCTCTGCAATATTTGTCATATCTCCCTCTTATATGGTTATGAAAGAAATTATTTCATGTTGCTCTTGTCCAAAATCAATCGTTTGTTATCATTACCCATGTGTACAATTGCATTTGTTACTATCTTCTCGACCAAAATTTAATGTTTGCACGTTATCATGCATGAACATCTATATTTACGTTTCTGTAATTACTTATACACTAATTACTTTTTGCTCATCAAATTTCTTGCAGAAAACTCCAACATTCAATTTTGTAACGTTCAAATGTCTCCTCCTCAAACAAGGGAACGTAAACGAGCGTATTACGCGAAAAACAGGCTGCACATCACTGAGCAGCAACGTCGTAGATACCACGCTCGCAGGCTGGCTAGCACACCTCAAACCTCGCTTCATCCGCAACAACCACAGATTCAAGCAACCCTGCCAAGTATTTCTGCTTCCACCTCCTTTTCCAGCCCACCTTGCGCCAATCTGCAGTGCATAAATGATTTGCCCAGCAGTTGTAGTTCCCATACACATTCTTCCCCATGTTACACCTCCACTTCCACTTCAGCCACCAACATTTATGCATATACTCCCTGGCCTTCTACCACACCCAAAATACCATTGACACTTCCTTCCTTTAAGCAAGCACAACAATCCTTCCGTAAAAGAATAGATACCTTTGCAAATATGAATACTTGCTCTATCTGTATGGAAAGCTACCCAGGAATCACCGGGAAAATGAGAGACCAGAAATACGTATGCAATAGATGCTTCGCTGAGAAAAATGGTCATCGCTTCTCTACATCGAACAACATGAATCCAGGCCATCAACCTGCAATTCTTAAATGCCTTACACAAGTTGAGGAAATGCTTATTGCAAGAGTCAATCCAATCTTACAAGTTAGCCAAGTTCGTGGGGGACAATACAAATACACTGGCCACACTATCAGTTTCCCACAAAATATTGAATCTATTGTTAAATACCTTCCGCGGCGTCTAGGCGAAGTGGACATCTTGCTTTTACAGAGAAAAGGACATAACCAAACAAAGTATGATTTCTATGTCAGCAGATCACGTGTTTGGGATGCTCTCCAGTTCAAAATTGCAAACGACCCTTACTACAAAGATGTTCTGATCGACTACGAAGCCTTGTCCTCTTTGCCGATTGAACAAACCAATGTTTCTTCCATCTTGCAAACAATTGAAATAAATTATCCCCCCCCTCAAGAGGAAATTCCCCTTGTATCTGATCTAGAAGAATTTACATCTCCCAATAGTCAATCCCTTCCATCATCCTTTGTCCCAGTTTTCCCTAATTCAGGTACTGAAGAGGAAGAAATTCAACGGTTCTTGATTGGTTCAACAAATGGCTCGCCCTTATCATTACCTTGGCCTGAAATTGGCCTTTCCCCAATCAATGAATACAACACAGAAGGCTTGTTTTCCATGGCTTTCCCGACCTTGTTTCCCACAGGTTCAGCCATGTTTAAACAACCTCGCATGAAGGAGGTCCAACTTCATGAATATGCACTGCACCTACTCCGTTACTTTGACAACCGCTTCGGAGCACACCCCAGGTTCAGGTACTTTTTGCTCAACCTCATCATGCGGCATCGTAGCCAAGCAACAGCTTCTGTCTTCATGAGACAAGATATCCTTCAAAACATTCCAACATCTATAAGTGACTTGCGACAACGCCTTCAAGCTAATCCAAATGATGCACTCCCACAAAATCTCATGCGTTTTGGCGCGTCGCTTCGCGGAACTAGGTCTTTCTGGTTGAAAAGCAGAGGCGAACTTTCTGATATGGTTGAACAACTAGCAACACCGACTTTGTTCTTCACTTTAAGTGCTGCTGACACCAAATGGCCGGACCTCCATAGTGTAATGCCTGACACTAGCCCTGCAGATCCTCGTGAAGCACAACAATGGAGGAACCATAACATTATCTCCAACCCTCATCGAGTTTCTGCTTACTTACACCAAAGATTCACAGTATTCCGCGAAGAGGTCTTGCAAAACTACTTAGGAGCAACAGACTACTGGTATAGGTAAAAAATGTCTCTTCGTTTATTTCCTCTTCCAGAAAACTTCCTTATATTTGTTCATCTCTTTCCACGAATGAATGGCATCATAACCCTTCCTCTTACTTATTCATCTCTTTCCAGGTACGAGTGGCAACATAGAGGATCTGCACATGTCCATGGGTTCCTTTGGCTTCCAGAAGCACCAAATGTGGAGACAATTGACTGGAGTGACACGTCTGCTATCAACCAAGTTAGAGAGTACTTTGACAAACTTCTTTCCGCATGGAATCCCCGTTCAATTTCATGTAGATCAGAATACATTCACCGTCCACTCCAAGATGATCCATGCTTATTAAAGACATCTGAAATATTGGCAACCGATCCTCTTTTAGACTTAGAAGAAATTCTAAATCGAGTGCAAAGGCATACCAAATGCTCTGAACGTACATGCCTGCGAAAAAAAAAATGGCATGGAATGCAGGTACAAAGCACCTTGGGAACTACTTCAACAATCAACACTAACAGTCAATGACACACACAAAGTCCAATACATGCCTGCCAGAAATGATGACAGATTGAATATCCACAACCCCGCCATGCTATCCATCTGGAGAGCCAATGTTGATTGCCAGCCTGTACTCTCTAAGCATGCAGTCCTTAAGTATATTGCAAAATATGCTTCCAAAGCAGAGCAACGCTCTGAATCATACCACCAAATGCTCTCAAGAATATCTTCAACAGCCGATCCCCATCAACCAGCCAAGGTTGCCTTCCGAAAAATGCTTACAGATAGTGTCGTTGATCATGACATAAGCGCCCAAGAAACATGTCACATGCTGCAAAAGTTGCCTCTTGTTCTTTGTAGCCGATCCTTTGTTTCACTGAATGTTGGAAAGAAAATTTTGCGTCGCATCCCTCCAACCAATCATCCAAACTCTGAGCCAACCAATTTCATAGATGCATACATGAAACGCCCAACCCATATGGAATCAATTACACTGATCGAAGCAGCAAGAAGCTGGTCTCACAACAAGCTCCGAGCAGGTGAAAAATGGAAGCAACGGTCAACAAATGCTATTGTACGCGTCTCCCCTAGATTTTACTCCATCCCCAATGACCATTCCCCTTCCTTTGAACTCTTCTGTTGGAGTGAACTTCTTCTCTACAAACCTTTTCGCAACATCCCCGCAAACATTGGAACCACATCAGAGCAAGTCATTTCCAACTGGCTATTACTCAAAGACTTTTATCATCCTTGGCATGTCAAACGCATATCCATATCAAATGATTCATCTTCCTCTAATGAATCCCCTTCAGATTCTGAAAACTTAGTTCCCACTCCATTACATGCTGAATGGGAAATTTTATCCCGATTACGTCCGAATACTTCCATGTGCCTTGACAAGTTCAACATGCTAGGCCTTCGAGACTTTGACTTACATCACAATTGGCTCCAAAATGGCGTACCGCTTCATTTACATGACATTGCCCCGTCATTCATCGATATGTCCAAAAACACTACACCAATCCCTTTCCACATGCAAAATTCCACATCCAGCACAACACTTTTCTCTCCAGAACAACACCAGGCTTTCAATACTATAGTCAACCATTACAAGCAAGGAACTATTTCACCCCCTCTAAAAATGATTATACAAGGTACTGCAGGCACAGGTAAATCTTATCTCATAAACAAAATCCGCAATGCATTATCCTCAACAAGCCTGCAACAACCATCTCCTCTCCTGGTCATCGCACCTACAGGAGTGGCCGCATTCAACATTTCCGCATCGACCATACATGCTGCGTTACGCATTCCAATAAAAGAAATAAAACCTCTCGAAGGCATGTCACTTTCCACTCTCCAACAATCCCTACAACATGTTCGCTACATTCTCATTGACGAAATGAGCTTCATAGGCCCAACACTCCTTGCAAAAATTGATTTCCGTCTTCGTGAAGCCTTCCCCCACTTTAAATCAACCGCATTTGGAAACAGATCCATCATTCTCGTTGGTGACCTTGGCCAGCTACCCCCAGTCAATGACGTTCCACTTTACGTCGGCCACACCTACGGAACAAACCTATGGTTTAGTTTCACAACATGCATCACACTTACAACAATATTTAGGCAACAAGGTTCAAATGACGCCCAAATTTCCTTTCGACAACTACTACTAAATATCAGAGATGGAATCCCACTCCTCCACGACTGGAAAAAACTTATCCAACGAACAAACTCCCAAATACCTGTTGCCGACATAACACCCTTCCTTCTAGCTCCACATTTGTTTGCAACAAATGACCTTGTCGACCAACACAACCTCAACATGCTAAAATCCCTCAATTCACCAATCGCACGCTCCAACGCTGAACAAACAAGGCGTAACTACTCTGAGGAACATGATGAGGAGCAACTCGAACCAATTATTCTCCTCTGTAAGCAACAAAAGGTTATGCTCACCGCAAATTTGTGGGTTGAAGCTGGCCTTGTGAATGGCTCCATTGGCCCCATTATCGACATTGTCTACGCCCCATCATCATCCCCTCCTGCTCTTCCACTTTTTGTTGTAATCGACTTCAACAAATACAACGGCCCTCCTTGGAATCCACATTTCCCCACCCATGTCCCCGTACCCCCAATCTCAAGAGGCAACCGCAGGCAACTTCCTTTAAAAATGGCCTGGGCACTTACAATCCATAAATCGCAAGGGCTTACTTTACATAAAGCAACTGTGGATATAGGTTCTTCAGAACGACCAGGGCTTACTTTCACCGCATTTTCTAGAGTCCCCTCCTTAAAAGACCTGCGCATTTCACCCCCCTTCTCTTTCGAACGCTACTCCAAAATGTCCCTTTCCCGACACCTCCTTCAAAGAAAGGAGGAGGAATCAAGACTACAAAATCTTCGTTTCGCCACATCCGTACCATAATCCACCCCAACCCATCCCCCCCCCCCCCCCCCCACCACATTCAATCACATTGTCGCTCCCCAATGCTCTGCTTCCACTCTCAAACAAGTAAGTAAACGTTCCAAAACAAATTGGTGTCGATTACAAATTTCTAAAAATTTAGAATAAATTACATTGCACTTTACTTAACAATTGTGCAATGATGCCTACAGGTTAGGGTCGACTGGTGCGGAGGGTAAAGGCTATGGAGCGGTGGCTTGCAAAAAAAAAAAAAAAAAAGACGACAAATGCCAACACCTTTCTTTTTTTCCTTTATGTAAATTGCCTTTCTTTCTCATGTACAACTTTCTCCCGATCTATAAACAATTCACTATGTAAAAAACATGTTGTTATAAATGACAAATCAATTACTTAACATTCTAAATAGAAACAACACAAAAAAACGTCTACAATAACGTATACTTCAGAACTAAAGGATTTCCAATACATTCGTAAAAAACAACATGCACATTAATCAACCCAAAAACCAACTCCATACACTTAATACTGCACTTCCTGCCTGCATCATACTACACACCCGACCCAATAATAACCCTCATTTTGAATAAAACACCCGCCCATCCCTTACGGCGTCAACATTGCACGCTTCATCGTGCAATTATTTGTGGAGGTCAAATAACTTGACAATATTATCACTATTATTATTATGATGGATCTCAAAACCCAACCTCAACTTATATGGATGTATTATCACATTACCTTATCAACAATTTGACAAACATTTGACGCAATTGTAACATTTGGCAACATGTTTTGTCAACAAGGATTCACCACATACCAATTGCAATTCAAACATTTGTTATACAATATCAGAAGCAAAAAACCAACAATAGAGCATTGGAATATTCTCATGTTAAAAAACATACTCACACATGTCACTTGAAGGTGGCGATAGCTTTAAAGGCTTGTACATCTATGCAAAAAAAACAATATGGCTACAATACAAAACAAAGATATGTTCACGGAGTTGCATGTTATTGTTACAATAAGCATAGCCAAACAAAGCTCTAATGGAGTCTCGCTAAACCTTGATGAAAATCAACTTCAGACAAATCTGCTTGTACAAAAGAAATGAAGTTATACTAACATCCAACCTATGAGTGCAAAGAGAGCTGGTTAATGCGGCTTTCGGCAAGGGTGTTCACATTGTCTACCATCTGGAATCAAAACTCCTATACTTGTCACTGTTTATAGTAATTGATTTCTAAAAATACTCTAGCCCAACATGGGACCCAAACAACCACATACATTTTTCAATACCTCTTCTAACACGTGGTAATCATTGACAAATGAAGCTCAAAATGGTGTGGCTGATTTATATATAAATTGCAAGTTATGACATTGGATAAGAAAACAAAAGATATTGGGAACAATGAATGCCAAGGGATATTATTCACTGTAATATCACATGTATGATTGAAAGTAGACTTACACATCTCCTTAGCATTTACATTCGAGAAGTACAAGTGCGTGTCAAAATATTTGTATATATCTACAAAAAATGGAAGAGAGATGCTTGCATTCAAAAGTCTTTCCTTCTAATATTTCAAACAAGTAACTATATGAATATATTGAGAATTTCTTCTCCTATACCCTTTACTACTTTTTGTATTCTTCCATCCACAATTTTCTTCATCCAACCTTATCACAGACATAAAAATGGCATCACTATGAACAAAGTTTTGTATCACCTATTGTTACTCGAAATAGTCTCGCCCCATTTTTACCATTAAAAATATATCAAGTTACGGTCTCTGTCACATTTTATCTTCTCGTATTGTGCCTCAAAAGTCTCCACCTTATTTTTGCTGTTGCAATCAATCCTTTCCCGAATCGAGGATCATGTATAGATCATAAATTGTTTCCTCATTTCTCTGTTCATCTGAAAAGGTTTGTATTTGGGTGTAAAAACTCAGGTTGTCCTGTTCTTTCCCTTTTTCACAGTCGGGATTTGTTGTCCTTGTCATTTTTGCCCTAAATAATTGAAGAAAAATTAATGGATGTAGCTTGGAGGAATGTATTTGATCCTTGTACATTAATAAATTCTCTGTCCATGGAAAAAATTTCATCTCCAAGCTTAAACGGTCACTTTTCTAGATTTTACAGTTTGATGGGCATTTCTCCTGGTCAAATTTACATCCTTGCATCAACAGGAAATGTGGCCTCTTTTGGTTGGACACGAATCGGCAAGGTACTTCAAAAATTTCATGAATCACCTCAACTTAAAAAAACCTGTCTACATGGAAGAATGACACTCATTTCAAGATTCACTTTTTGGTTTGGCCTTGGAGTTGCGCCGGGAGGACACATGGAGGTTTTCACTTCTTTGCCCGAAATTAGACAAATTTTTATGTAGCTGGTAAAATTTGGCAGAACAGGGACACGTGGTGAGCCTGCACTCATTCAAGGTCTCCGCTCTTGGGAACCATTTTGTAATTACGCCATGAAGACACGTGGAGGCTTCCGACAGGTCTTCCCATACTTAGTATTTTTCAAAAGGTTTTGAGGGGACTGAGACACGTGGAGGGACCACACATGTTTGGGACCAGCCCTTGAATTCTATTTTAAAGAAGTCCCACGATGAGACTTATAGGCCTCCGCTCACTTTGCATTTTGCTTGGACTTTTCAACAACCAAAGGAGATTGCCTCGGAGCGTGACACATGGAACCTTCCACTGAGATTTGAGCCTTCAAACAAATTTTTCTAGGCCAGGACATGTGGTGAGCCCGCACTCATTCAAGGTCTCAAATTTTAAGGACCATCTCAACATTTGCCATTGTGATGTGTGGCAGTTTGACAAGTTAAAAGATAGGGAAGCGGACCATCAGGGGGAACTTGGATATTTTCCTCTTGTCATCAAAAGGATTAAAACATCAAAATATCCCATAGGCCCGATAAAGGATAAGTCAAAATTTTCTCTAGTCAATGGCAGAGGTGCGGAGCTTAGGAGAAAAGTGGAAAATTATTGTTTTTTGGAGAAAGGAGTCAAAAGTAAAAATGGAAGCGTGGTTGCACTGCGATCCACATCAGAGACTAGGAGCAGAAGGGCGGAGTTGTGGGGAAAATTTGGAATATTTCCCTTTTTCAAAAAAGAGGTGAAATAGTATAATTTAGCTGCGGTTCCTTTGGGACCCACCTTAAAAAACACGTGTCAGGCTCATTTCTCAAAGCCAAAGGTGCGGAGCAAAATGTGAAAATTTTACATTCTTCCAAAAGTTGTAAATGGAAAAAATGAACCCGCAGGTCATTTTCAAGTGGATCTCCCATGTGGATGGTCCAAATTCAAAATAGAAATAAATAGCAGTTGTGCATATGTATATGATTTTTCCACCATTTTCACTACAAATATTTTGCGGATGCGTATTCTTATGGTTTTTTTTTATCATATCTTAGTGTCTCATGAATGGCAATTGAAGATGAAGATTAATCTTGTATCCTGGTTTGGTGGGGAAGGTCTGTAAGCATCTCTCACCATTAAATATGTAATCTAAATGCAAGATTTGACTTGATTTTTGTTTCCTTGGCACGCGAAAGACCTGTTGATATCTTGGTTTGGTGAGGAAATTTTGGGGACATCTTTTACCATTAAGATGAGATCTGATCTTTGGGCTCAATCTGATCTTCCATTTTTCCTTTGAAGGCACGCAAAGAACCAGATTTGATAGATTAGGGGCGGAAGTGGTTGGCGAGTAAAAGGAAGAGTGATCTACTAGAGGAAGGAGTTGAATGCGGGAGATGTTCGAAGGGTGATCTACCAGGTGAAGATTTGAATGCGAGAGATGTTTGAAGAGATCATGTTATAGACATAGTGACCACAATATCTTGTTTGCCCTAGGTGGGTCTCTGAGCACCAACTATTTTTCTTTGTCTTGATTTGTTTGTAATGGGGATTTGTCATGGCAGGGCCTGGTGGTAATTTTTCAGAGCTATGTAGGAAAATCCAAGATGGTACCAATGGCAGCTAAAGATGTGTTTATGGAGGATACTCAACTATGCATGGATTGTGCTCTTGCTCTCTCTCAGACGAAAGAAGAGGCTCTTCATACTACCGATTCAACTATATTGAGAAGCTTGTTTCCTTATAAACAACATGAATGTAATAATGTCAATATTTGTTAATAGATGAGGCCACTGTCAAAATTTTAATCACCATTAAATTTCCACTTGACATAATTAAATGATTTCACCCGAGACATATATAGAATATCACTTCTTTCTCTTTGGCTTTCAATATGGATGGATTTGTATTTGGTTTTTTATTTATTTTATATGTTATAATTTATTTAATGTTATTATTGTAGGTGATTTTAGTGTTGTGGTCAACGAATAAATTGATAGTTTAGACGATTTTTAAAATTCTAATTTTTAGGTTAAATTGATATCTAATTTTTTCCTTCCACCTTTTTAAAAAGTCTATTTATAATAGCAATAAGTGAGATTTTATAATATCGCGATTCCAAGTGAGATATTAGTTTTTTGAGTTAATATTTTTTCTTTTGTAATAATAACAAGTTAAAGAGAGATCATTTTAACATATAAATATAGTAAATACTTCAACCAAAGTATTTGTGGAGGTCAAATAACTTGACAATATTATCACTATTGTTATTATGATGGATCTCAAAACCCAACCTCAACTTATATGGATGTATTATGACATTACCTTATCAACAATTTGAAAAAAAATTGACGCAATTGTAACATTGGGCAACATGTTTTGTCAACAAGGATTCACCACATACCAATTGCAATTTAAACATTTGTTATACAATATCAGAAGCAAAAAACCAACAATAGAGCATTGGAATATTCTCATGTTAAAAACATACTCACACATGTCACTTGAAGGTGGCGATAGCTTTAAAGGCTTGTACATCTATGCAAAAAACAATATGGCTACAATACAAAAAAAAGATACGTTCACGGTGTTGCATGTTATTATTACAATAAGCATAGCAAAACAAAGCTCTAATTGAGTCTCGCTAAATCTTGATGAAACTCAACTTCAGACAAACGTGCTTGTACAAAGGAAATGAAGTTATACTAACATCCAACCTATGAGTGCAAAGAGAGTTGGTTAATGGGGTTTTCGGCAAGGGTGTTCACATTGTCTACCATATGGAATCGAAACTCCTATACTTGTCACTATTTATAGTAATTGATTTCCAAAAATGCTCTAGCCCAACATGGGACCCAAACAACCACATACATTTTTCAATACCTCTTCTAACACATGGTAATCATTGAAAAATGAAGCTCAAAATGGTGTGGCTGATTTTATATATAAATTGCAAGGTATGACATTAGATAAGAAAAAAAAAAGATATTGGGAACAATGAATGCCAAGGGATATTATTCACTGTAATATCACATGTATGATTGAAAGTAGACTTACACATCTCCTTAACATTTACATTCGAGCAGTACAATTGCGTGTCAAAATATTTGTATATATGTACAAAAAAACGAAGAGAGATGCTTGCATTCAAAAGTATTTCCTTCTAATATTTGAAACAAGTAACTATATGAATATATTGAGAATGTCTTCTCCTATACTCTTTACTACTTTTTGTATTCTTCCATCCACAATTGTCTTCATCCAACCTTATCATAGACATAAAAATGGCATCACTATGAACAATGTTTTATATCACCGATTGGTGCTCGAAATAGTCTCGCCCCATTTTACCATTAAAAATATATCAAGTTACGGTCTCTGTCACATGTTATCTTCTCGTATTGTGCCTCAAAAGTCTCCACCTTATTTTTGTTGTTGTAATTAGTCCTTTCCCGAATCGAGGATCATGTATAGATCATAAATTGTTTCCTCATTTCTCTGTTCATCTGAAAAGGTTTGTATTTGGGTGTAAAAACTCAGGTTGTCCTGTCCTTTCCATTTTACACATTCAGGATTTGTTGTCCTTGTCATTTTTTCCCTAAATACTTGAAGATAAAGTAATGGATGTAGCTCGGAGGAATGTATTTTATCCTTGTACATTAATAAATTCTCTGTCCTTGGAGAAAATTTCATTTCCAGGCTTAAACGGTCACTTTTCTAAATTTTACAGTTTGATGGGCATTTCTCCTGCTGAAATTTACATCCTTGCATCAACAAGAAATGTGGCCTCTTTTGGTTGGAAACGAATCGGAAAGGTACTTCAAAAATTTCATGAATCGCCTTAACTTAAAAAACCTGTCTACATGGAAGAACGACGCTCATTTCAAGATTCACTTTTTGGTTTGGCCTTGGAGTTACGCTGGGAGTATACGTGGAGGTTTTCAGTTCTTTTCCTGAAATTAGACAAATTTTTATGTAGCTTGTAAAATTTGGCGGAACAGGGACACGTGGTGAGCCTGCACTCATTCAAGGTCTCCGCTCTTGGGAACCATTTTGTAATTGCGCCATGAAGGACACGCGGAGGCTTCCGATGGGTCTTCCCATACTTAGTATTTTTCAAAAGGTTTTGAGGGGACTGAGACACGTGGAGGGACCACACATGTTTGGGACCAGCCCTTGAATTTTATTTTAAAGAAGTCCCACGGTGAGACTTGGAGGCCTCCGCTCAATTTGCATTTTTCTTGGAATTTTCGACAACCAAAGGAGATTGCCTCGGAGCGTGACACATGGAACCTTCCACTGAGGTTTAACCCTTCAAACAAATTTTGCCAGTCCAGGACATGTGGTGAGCCCGCACTCATTCAAGGACTCAAATTTTAAGGACCATCTCAACTTGTGCCATTGTGATGTGTGGCAGTTTGACAAGTCAAAAGACAGGGAAGTGGACCATCGGGGGGAACTTGGATTTTTGCTTCTTGTCATCAAAAGGATTAAAACATCAAAATGGCCAACAGGGTCGAAAAAGGATAAGTCAAAATTTTCTCTAGTCAATGGAAGAGGTGTGGAGCTTAGGAGGAAAAGTGGAAATTTTTTGTTTTGTGGAGAAAGGAGTTAAAAGTAAAAATGGAAGCGTGGTTCCACTGCGATCCACATCGAAGACTAGGAGCAGAAGGGTGGAGCTACGGGGAAAATTTGGAAAATTTCACTTTTTCAAAAAAGAGGTGAAATAGTAGAATTGAGCCGCGGTTCCTTTGGGACCCACCTTAAAACATGTGTCAGGCTCATTTCTCAAAGCCAAAGGTGTGGAGAAAAATTTGAAAATTTAACATTTTTCAAAAAGTTGTAAATGGAAAAAATGAACCCGTAGGCCCATTTTCAAGTGGATCTCCCATGTGGATGGTCCAAATTAAAAATAGAAATAAATAGCAGTTGTGCATATGTATCTGATTTTTCCACCATTTTCACTCCAAAGCTTTTGGGGATGCATATTCTTATGGTTTTTTTTTATCATTTCTTAGTGTCTCATGCATTCCAAATGAAGATGAAGATTAATCTTGTATCCTGGTTTGGTGGGGAAGGTCTGTAAATGTCTCTCACCATTAAATATGCAATTTGACTACCAGATTTGACCTGATTTTTCTTTCCTTGGCACACGAAAGACCTATTGATATCTTGGTTTGGTGAGGAAAAATTGGGGACTTCTTTTACCATTAAGATGAGATCTGACCTTTGGGCTCAATCTGATCTTCCATTTTTCCTTTGAAGGCACGCAAAGAACTATATTTGATAGATTAGGGGCGGAAGTGGTTGGCGAGTAAAAGGAAGAGTGATCTACTAGAGGAAGGAGTTGAATGTGGGAGATGTTCGAAGAGTGATCTACTAGGTGAAGAGTTGAATGTGGGAGATGTTTGAAGAGATCATGTTGTAGACATAGTGACCACACTATCTTGTTTTCCCTATGTGGGTCTCTGAGCACCAACTGTTTTTTTTTATCTTGATTTGTTTGTAATGGGCATTTGTCATGGCAGGGCCTAGTGGTAATTTTTCAGAGCTATGTAGGAAAATCCAAGATGGTACCAATGGTGGCTAAAGATGTTTTTCTGGAGGCTGATCAACTATGCATGGATTGTGCTCTTACTGTCTCTCAAATGAAACAAGAAGCTCTTCATACTACCGATTCAACTATATTGAGAAGCTTGTTTCCTTATAAACAACACGAATGTAATAATGTCAATATTTGTTAATAGATGAGGCCACTGTCAAAATTTTAATCCCCATTAAATTTCCACTTGACATAATTAAATGATTTCACCTGAGATATATATAGAATATCACTTATTTCTCTTTGGCTTTTAATCTGGATGGATTTTTATTTGGTTATTTGTTTATTTTATATGTTATAATTTATTTAATGTTATTATTGTAGGTGATTTTAGTGTTGGTGTCAATGACTAAATTGATTGTTTAGACGATTTTTAAAATTCTAATTTTTAGGTTAAATTGATATCTAATTTTTTTCCTTCCACCTTTTTAAAAAGTCTATTTATAATAGCAATAAGTAAGATTTTATAACATCGTGATTCCAAGTGAGATATTTGTTTTTTGAATTAATATTTTTTCTTTTGTAATAATAACAAGTTAAAGAGAAGTCATTCTAACATATAAATATAGTAAATACTTCAACCAAATTATTTTTGGAGGTCAAATAAATTGACAATATTATCACTATTATTATTATGATGGATCTCAAAACCCAACCTCAACTTATATGGATGTATTATCACATTACCTTATCAACAATTTGATAAACATTTGACACAATTGTAACATTGGGCAACATGTTTTGTCAACAAGGATTCACCACATACCAATTGCAATTCAAACATTTGTTTTCCAATATCAAAAGCAAAAAACCAATGATAGAGCATCAGAATATTCTCATGTTAAAAACATACTCACACATATCACTTGAAGATCAAGATAGCTTTAAAGGCTTGTACATCTATGCAATAAACAATATGGCTATAATACAAAACAAAAATATGTTCACGATGTTGGATGTTATTATTACAATAAGCATAGCCAAACAAATCTCTAATGGAATCTTGTTAAACCTCAATGAAACTCAACTTGAGACAAATGTGCTTGTACAAAGGAAATTAAATTATACTGACATCCAACCTATGAGTGAAAAGAGATTTGGTTAATGGGGCTTTCAGAAAGGGTGTCAACATTTTCTACCATCTAGAATCAAAACTCCTAGACTTGTCAGTCTTTATAGTAATTGATTTCCAAAAAAACTCTATCCCATCATGTGACCCAAAAAACAACCACATACATTTGTCAATACCTCTTCTAACACATGGTAATCATTGAATAATGAAGCTCAAAATGGTGTGGGTGATTTTATATATAAATTGCAAGTTATGACGTTGGATAAGAAAAACAAAAGATATTGGGAACAATGAAAGCCAAGGACTATTATTCACTATAATATCACAGGATTGATTGAAAGTAGACTTGTGCATCTCCTTAGCATTTACATTCGAGTAGTACAAGTGCATGTGTCAAAATATTTTTATGTTTTTACAAAAAAAAAAACAAAGAGAGATGCTTGCATTCAAAATTCCTTCATCCTAATATCTAAAACAAGTAACTATATGAATATATTGAGAATGTCTTCTCCTATACTCTTTACTATTTTTTGTATTCTTCCATCCACAATTTTCTTCATCCAACCTTATCACAGACATCAAAATGGAAGCACTATGAACAAAGTTTTGTATCACCTGTTGGTGCTTGAAATAGTCTCACCCCATTTCACCGTTAAAAATCTATCAAGTTACGGTCTCTATCACATTTTATCTTCCTGTATTGTGCCTCGAAAGTCTCCACCTTCTTTTTGTTGCTGTAATCAGTACTTTTCTGAATTGAGGATCATGTAAAGATCCAAAATTGTTTCCTCGTTTCTTTGTTCATCTGAAAAGGTCTGTATTTGGGTTGTAAAAACTCAGGTTGTTCTGTTCTTTCCATTTTTCACAGTCGGGATTTGTTGTCCTTGTCATTTTTACCAAAAATACTTCAAGAAAAATTAATGGATGTAGCTCAGAGGAATGTATTTGAGCCTTGTAACATTTATAAGTTCTCCGTCCTTGGAGAAACTTTCATCTCCGGGCTCAAATGGTGGTTTTTCTACATTTTATGGTTTGACGGGCATTTCTCTTGGTCAAATTTACATATTTGCATCAACAGGAAACATGGACTCTTTTGGTTGGACGTGGCTAAGCAAGGCACTTCTAAAAATTTCTATGGATCGTCTTGACCCAAAAAAGCTAGTCCACGTGGAGGAACGATGGTCATTTGAAGATTTTCAGTTTTTGGTTTGGCTTTGGAGTTCCTGCCGGGAGGACACATGGAGGTTTCTGACTACTTTTCCCAAACTTAGAGAAAAGTTTTATGCAGCTGGTACAATTTGGTGGAAATAGGGACACGTGGTGAGCTTGCGCTCATTTAGGATTTCCACTCTTGGGTCTTTATGTTGGAAATTGCGCCATGAAGACACGTGGAGGCTTCTGCCAGGGCTTCCTATACTTAGTCATTTTTCAAAAAAATTTGAGAGGCCTGGGTTCCTTTGGGGTCCACCTTAGGACACGTTTCAGGCTCATTTCTTCAAAAGGTTTTGAAAAGGCAGAAAGGTGCAAGCCCGCTCTACACGTCTCCCACATGGAGGGACAACACTGTTGTGCCTTTGATGGACTGGCCCTTGAATTTTATTTTAAAGAAGCACGCAAATGAGGACACTTGGAGGCCTCCACTTAACTTTTCGGCATTTTACTTGGACGCGAAAGACCTTTCAAAATGGGTTTGGTGACCATGGAGTGTTAGAGGTCAGAACTGATTTTCTAAGAGAAAAGCTTTATAAAGCCCGTCTTTCTGAGGGACTGTTTGAGAAACCTGTATATCTCTTTTGTGTTAAAATTGATCATGTCAAGGTGGTTGCGAGTGTACAACCATTGACAAGCTCTGAGATTGTTCTAGAAACTTTCCCCTACTAATAAGTTTAATCAAATTTGAGTTATTTTGTGTTGATTCTGAGCAATTAGTGTCTTCTTTGTTTCAGAATGTCTGCAAATAGTTTTATTCATTCCTATTGCAATCTTATACTGAAATTTTTGTGAAATCACACAGGATCTCGTCCTTGTGATAGTTTAATGGTATTTGCAATTTCATTTCAAGAAGAGCCTTCATCTTGGATGAGATAAACAAATTTAAAATCAATTCACTGTCATTTGTTGATAAAGATTGTCTGTAAGTCTTTGGGTGTACCTTAGGCATGGTTAATCAGAAACTATAGTGTTTAATTGAGTCTTCTAATTCAAGCCTTCGTATTGGAGTCTTAAAGATTATGTGAAAATGTGTTGATTTGGGCCTCCATTGAAGCACACCTTCTAGTTGAAGGAACATCTTGACTATTTTGAAGCTTTCTATTGTGAAGTTGCTCATTATTGTAAAGTCCCTCCAAATCTGGTATAATCAACTTTATCCTACTTCACCTCCCACCAAAAATTCATTTAAAAACAACCAATCATACCCATACTACCCCTGTTTGTCATGTATGTATACAAATGCATAATTTTTACTACCAAAACATGTAGAAACAATCAGGTTTTCATTGTCTTTAGTGGCCTGAACCTTGCCTAGAAAATATCTCCATTATCTAGAGTGACAACTCGTGAGAGTTAGGTTTTGTTGCATTGATCATATTTTCTTCAAGGTTTTCTTAATAATTTCACAAGGAAGGATATCTCCATCTCCTCCATAAACAACAGGCTACAAAAAGGGTCCTCTCACCCTGGTTGAAAGGCACAACCATAAAGTAGTGAGGATAGGTCAAATCCTCTTGAGGGTGCTACCCATTTCTCCACATCTGAGTGACAAAGAGAAGCTGAATTTTATCCCCGGCTACAAAAATGACACACTACATGCTCTGCTTGTCTCTAAGCTTCCTGCCAAACCTGTGATGCTACTCAACTTGGGGAGAATCAATTTGGGTACCAACACCTTACTGGCACCATTTTCAGGGACAATTTGATTTGTAGTATTTCTCAATTTACCCTATTCATATCCATTTGGATAGTTAACTAACGCCTTATTGGACGCCTAGGCTACTGGGACATTTTAGTTGCTGAGACGTAATGGTTTGTTGATTTTTTGCAGTTCATATCTATTTGGCCTGTCAAACCCTGGTAAACATAGTGGAATTATTCATAATCATGCATTCTTAAGTGCTAATACATTTTTCAAACATCATCTTGTGTTCAGGCCTGTAAGAAGTATTTCAAAGTTGCAAGTGATGTGTGCAATTCTTTCAGTTTCCACACCTAGTGCACTAGATTTCATTGATAAATCTGGGTAAAGAAAAGTCAGATCATCCCATTTCCAGTTTCTAGTATTGACAGACATTTGACAGATCATATTTTAGTGCATTTGCACAACTAAGGTGGAAATCCTTAGTGGCGACTCTCTGTTGATATGATTCTTGATGAGTACCAGTGTCTTAACCTCTGTCAAGTGAGATTTGTTACTAATCTTTGCAAAGCTGGAAGGAAGAAGATCTTTCTTTGCTAGGGATCCTGCTAGGACATTATTTCCAGAGCTAGGAAAAACAAAGTCAGAAGGAAGAAAATCCTGGAGAGTTGTTGGAGATCAGCAGACAAGAAAAGGGATCTCCATTGATGAAAGTGATCGGCCTATCATTGAAGACTGCCATTCAAGTGCTTCTGAATCAGGTAGCCTCTTTGTGGAATTGAATTCTCCAACTGGAGAGGGGCCTTCATTTGATTTTGAAAATTTTCTTCTCATTTTGCCCCTATCTTTTCAGAAGTTGATAGGGTTTTCCAAGAAACAAGGCCTTTAGGGGATATCCATTTTGAAATTTATACTCCTGTGTTTCAAAGACCCTCTGCCCCTTATCAATTTGTCTCCCCTCCAGGGTCACCTCCTCAAAACAACATGGCCCTGCCCCCACCCAGACCTCCATTTGTTGTAAACACCTTTGGTCCTATAAATTTTACAGGGATGGTTGGTTATCCAAATGCAGTTCCCCAAGATGTAAGAAATAGATTACCAAAGTTCCAAGGAAACAACGCTATAACTGGTGATCAACATCTAAAGATTTTTATCAATATGATGGAAGAATTTGAGATTGAACATGAAGATGTATATATCAAATTGTTTATCCATACTTTGGAAGAGGATGCAAGGGACTGGTATAAAGCTTTGCCAGATAATTCCATTGATTCTTGGACAGAGATGAACAATGCATTTAGATTGCAGTATGGTGATAGAACTGACCCTAGGTTTCTTCTATCAGAATTTGAAAACATCAAGAAGAATCCTAATGAGTCAGTACATGATTTCAACACAAGGTTTAACAAGACCTTGAGGAGATTTCCTGTTAGCTTAAGGCCATGTGATGAATCATGTTTGATCAAATATTCAGATGCATTTGATAAAAAAGTTACTTACTACTTGAGAGACAAAAACCCTACTAATTTGAGGCAGGCCTTCACCATGGCTCTGCAAATAGAGAGAAAAATAAAGGAATTGGAAAGCCTCCAAAAAGGGAGGGTGTAAAACTAATTAACCCAGAAAAGCCTCAAACAAGTAAGGCTACTGATTTGGAGGAAGTTGTGAAAACTTTGGCAAGGGTTGTTAAAGAAATATCATACAAATTAGCCCAGGAAGAAAAGGGAATTGGGCAGAGTTCACAAGGTCAACACAAGCAACAAGGCCAAGACAGGTTTACAAATCATCAAAGATCTGATGATAGAGGTAAGGGACCTGTTGGATTTGGAAATAGACAGTCCCAGGCTAGGGAAAATAGAATGGTACCTGATCCTTTGGCTACCAGAGTTGTTATTGTGGAGGAGACAAATGTCATTGATTGGTGTGACAGATGTTTTATGCCTCATGCTCCATGTGTTCAAGAGAAAGAAGTTGAAGAAGCAGCAGATGATGAAATTGATGATGATGTCTGCATGATGGAGATCCCTGCAAGTTCACCAAGGGAAGCAACTTCAACTGAGGTAATAAGTGCTAGAACTGCTGTTATTTTTTGGGATTGCATCCACCGGGTACCTCTTCTTCCTCCCTCTCATACTTTAGAAGTAGACACTGTACAAGATTTTGAATTTCCCACTAATGATTTTGAATACTTGAGGGCATTAATGATTGAAAAGTATGATGGAGGAGTTCCTTCAGAAGAAGATAGGAAGCTATTAATGAATGTTGTAGTTGCCCAAGAAAAGGAGCACAATACCAGAAGTAAAGCTGCCAAGGGGCCACAAGCCAAGTCAAAATTTCCATTGCTTACCAAAGAAACCCCAAAGAAAAATGCATCTGGCAGAGAGCTTGTTTCCCCAAGAAAAACTTGTGTTCCTCCCCATGCCCAAACTGAAAAGAATCCCATTCCATCTGATGAATTTTCCAATCTTTCTCCTAGTGTTGCTTTACCCAAATTTGTTCCATATGACATTGCCCAAGTTTTGAGTCAAATCAAAATTCCTGTCCCAATTGTTGAGCTGCTTAGGATCCCTGAGCACAAGAAGAGGGCTTTTGAATATTTAGGATTCAAAGAGGAAGAGATCATACAAGGCAGAGATGTAAACAAGGTTGAGATTCCCCTTACTGTTGCAGAGTTGGAAAAGCCACAAGTGTTGGAAGAGCTGGGGGAACCACCAAAGGTTTATTTAGGAACTTCTTTGGTTAAATCCCAGCTGAATGTGGATCCATTCTTCACTACCCTGGTTATCAAAGACAAGTTGTTACATAACTGTATGTTTGATTCTGGAGCTTCATGTAATGTCATGCCTCTTGAGGTCATGAATGAATTAGGTATCAAAGTAATAACATCATATGGGAAGTGCACTTCCATGGACTCTAGAGAGGTGTCAATGGTGGGATGTGTCAAAGATCTGGTTGTGCAACTTGCATCTTATCCTGGAAGGAACTTAAAACTTGATGTAGTGATTGTTGACTGCCCTGCCAAGTGGGGGATGTTGTTGTCAAGAAAATGGGCAGCAGGTGTTGGTGGTAGTGTGCAAATGGACATGTCTTATGCCACTATCCCCATTGAAGGAAACTTGGTGAAATTATATGGAGAGAAGAAGATGTTGTACTTGATTGAAGACCCAAGCAATGCATCTTATGAAGTTTTGCAAGAAGATGTTGATCTTAACAACTTTGTGAGTTTTGTGGATTTCAGGGAGTATGAAAGTGTTGAAAACAGAGCTCCTAAGTATGTTGTTTTTTCTGGGAATTTGGTCTATGATTCAGCCTTGAAAAATGTTAAAGAATTTGACCTAAACACAATGGAGGAGCTTCAGAGAAAATGGATGGTTTACAAACTGAACAAAGAAGAAAAAGAGGTATATTTCTAGTTGATGAAAACATATCAGAACCTCTTGGCATGGTCATATCCAGCATAAAAGACATTTGGAAATTTCCCTTGATTTTTTTGAATCAAGGTGAACATCATCTGTACAGTGTATAGTTTGTTGGTTTATTTTTTGTCTTTTGTGTTCTTGTTCGTTCTGGTTTGGTGGCCTATTTTTGCTGGTTTCTTGGTTCATTTTTGGGGGATGGTTAGTTTTTGTGCTTTGCAAGCTGACTCCTTTTCCCAATGGATATTTTTGGCACTTGGTCTACCTTTGTTCTTGTGGAACTCATTGGGAGTGCCCATCCCCGAGTCAGAGCCGATGTTGGTGCTCAAAATAGTCTCGCCCCATTTTTCCATTAAAATCTATCAATTTACGGCCTCTGCCATATTTTATCCCCCCATGTGTTGTGCTTGAGAAGTCTCTGCCTTCCTTTTGTTGCCATAACCAATCCTTCCTTGCCCTATTTCACGTATGGATCCATAGTTGTTTCCTTGTTTCTCTGTTTATCTGAAAAGGGTCTGTAATTTGGGTCCCCCATTCTCTATTCATCTAAAAACTCAGGCTCTCCCATTCTTTCCATTTTCCACAGTTGGGATTTGTTGTCCTTGTCATTTTTTCCCTAAATACTTGAAGAAAAATGAATGGATGTAGCTCAGAGGAATGTGTTTGAGCCTTGTAACATTTCTAAATTCTCTGTCCTTGGAGAAAATTTCATCTCCGGGCTCAAATGGTCATTTTTCTACATTTTACAGTTTGACGGTGTTTCTCCCAATCAAATTTACATCCTTTGCATCAACAGGAAACGTGGCCTCTTTTGGTTGGACATGGCTCGGGAAGGGGCACTCTAAATTTTGAATTTGTCAACTTGAAAAACTTTCCACGTGGAGGAACGATGCTCATTTGAAGATTACTTTTTTGGTTTGGCCTTGAAGTGTGCCGGGAGGACACGTGGAGGTTTTTGCTTTTCCTCGGACTTAGAAAAATTTTTATGCAGCTGGTACTTTGGTAGAACAGGGACACGTGGTGAGCCCACGCTCATTCAGGGTCTCTGCTCTTGGGCACCATTTTGAAATTGCACCATGAAGACACGTGGAGGCTTCCACTGGGGTCTTCCCATACTTAGTATTTTTCAAAAGGTTTTGAGAGGCCTGGGACACATGGAGGGACCACGCATGTTTGAGGACTGGCCCTTGAATTTCATTTTAAAGAAGCACTAGGAGGACACTTGGAGGCCTCCACGCTCACTTTGCATTTTTCTTGGACTTTTCAACGGCCAAAGGAGATTGCCTCGAACCCTGACACATGGTGCCTTCCACTGAGCTTTAAGCCTTCAAACAAATTTTGTTGGGCCAGGACATGTGGTGAGCCCACACTCATTCAAGGTCTCAACTTTTGGGGACCATCTCAAGATGTGCCATTATGACGCGTGGTAGTTTGAAAAGTCAAAGGGGCGGGGAAGCAGACCATCGGGGGCAACTTGTATTTTTTTTTCCTCTTGTCATCAAAAGGATTAAAACATCAAAATGGCCCAAGACCCGACAAAAGAATAGTCAAAAATTTTCCCCGGTCAACGGCGGAGGTGCGGACCTTCGGAGGAAAATTGGAAAATTTTCCTTTTGTGGAAAAGGAGTTAAAAGTAAAAAAGGAAGCATGGTTCCACTGGGACCCACATCAGAGACTAGAAGGACCCACATAGAAGGGCGGAGCTGCGGGGGAAACTTGGAAAATTTTCCCTTTTCCAAAAAAGAGGTGAAATAGCAGAATTTGGCCATGGTTCCTTTGGGACCCACCTTAGGACACGTGTCAGGCTCATTTCTCAAGGGCGGAGGTGCGGAGCAAAATGTGAAAATTTTACATTTTTCCAAAAGTTGTAAAAGGAAAAAGGAACCCATAGGCCCACTTAAAGTGGATCTCCCACGTGGACGGTCCAAATTCAAAATAGAAATCAATGGAAATTGTGCATCTGTATCTGATTTTTCCACCATTTTCACTCCAGAGCTCTTGGGGATGCGTATTCTTATGGTTTTTTATCATTTCTTGGAGTCTCCTGCATGCCAAATGAAGAGGAACATTAATCTGGTATCCTGGTTTGGTGGGGAAGGTCTGTAAACATCTCTCACCATTAATATGCAATCTGACTGTCGGATTTGGCACACGAAAGACCTGTTGATATCTTGGTTGGGTGAGAAAAATCCGGGGACGTCTTTTACAATTAAGATGAGATCTGACCTTTAGGCTCAATCTGATCTTCCATTTTTCTTCCCGGGCACGCAAAGAACCAGATTTGACAGATTAGGGGCAGAAGTGGTTGACAAGTAAAGGGAAAAATGATCTACCAGAGGAAGGAGTTGAATGTGGGAGATGTTTGAAGAGATCTTCCCCCTGAGTACCTGAAAACTTTTTACAGATCTGATTCTGGGAATCACAATCGAGATCATGGCAAGCAATGGTACACTCAATGTTTGGTTTTGTGGGGGGGGGAAAAACTCTATTGTAAAATGTTATAAATAGGCATGATTTTTCATGAAAAGGGTTAGAGGTTGGAAGTTGGAGTGTTAGAGGTCAGAACTGATTTTCTAAGAGAAAGCTTGATAGAGCCCATCTTTCTGAGGGACTGTTTGAGAAACCTGTATATCTCTTTTGTGTTAAACTTGATCATGTCAAGGTGGTTGCGAGTGTACAACCATTGACAAGCTCTGAGATTGTTCTAGAAACTTTCCCCTGCTGATAAGTTTAATCAAATTTGAGTTATTATGTGTTGACTCTAAGCAATTAGTGTCTTCTTTGTTTTAGAATGTCTGCAAATAGTTTTATTCATTCCTATTGCAATCTTATACTGAATTTTTTGTGAAATCACACAGGATCTCATCCCTGTGATAGTTTAATGGTATTTGCAATTTCATTTCAAGAAGAGCCTTCATCTTGGATGAGATAAACAAATTTAAAATCAATTCACTGTCATTTGTTGATAAAGATTGTTTGTAAGTCTTTGGGTGTACCTTAGGCATGGTTAATCAGAAACTATAGTGTTTAATTGAGTCTTCTAATTTGAGCCTTCATATTGGAGTCTTAAATATTATGTGAAAACGTGCTGATTTGGGCCTCCATTGAAGCACACCTTCTGGTTGAAGGAACATCTTGACTATTCTGAAGCTTTTTGTTGTGAAGTTTCTCATTATTGTAAAGTCCCTCCAAAGATCTGGTATAATCAACTTTATCCTGCTTCACCTCCCACCAAAAATTCATTTAAAAACAACCAATCATACCCATACTACCCCTGTTTGTCATGTGTGTATACAAATGCATAATTTTTACAACCAAAACATGCAAAAACAATCAGGTTTTCATTGTCTTTAGTGGCCTGAACCTTGCTTAGAAAATATCTCCATTATCTAGAGTGACAACTCGTGAGAGTTAGGTTTTGTTGCATTGATCATATTTTCTTCAAGGTCTTCTTAATAATTTCACAAGGAAGGATATCTCCATCTCCTCCACAAACAACAGGCTACAAAAGGGTCCTCTCACCCTGGTTGAAAGGCACAACCATAAAGTAGTGAGGATAGGTCAAATCCTCTTGAGGGTGCTACCCATTTCTCCACATCTGAGTGACAAAGAGCAAGCTACATTTCATCCCCGGCTACAAAATGACACACTACATGCTCTGCTTGTCTCTAAGCTTCTCAGCTTCTGAGGGAGAATTGGTTTGGTGCCAACACACCTATTACATGTCAATGTATTGGGTACATAGAATCTTTACATCTTTATCCCCCTTCCGGCATTTCTTGCACTCAATGTGTAATTGATAGAGGGTTATGCATATCAAAGAAAATTATGGCATTGAATCCCATTCTTTAGAAAAGTAAATCTCTAGTAAAAGTCTAATATCCTATGACAAAAACCATATATTTACAATTTGAAGCTTATAATCCTTGATCGATGAAAACTATAGGATGTAGTGCACCATTTTATGTGTATAATGATGATGACCAAATGATAATTTGATTACTTGTAGAAGAATCAGGAAGCATGATTCGGGGAGATTCAAGGTTCTTCTGGTGAAGCATTACAAATCTGTTATTTTTATATATCTAACTAACCACGTCATGAGATTACCTCATAATTCAATCAGCACTTACTTTTCAGATACATGATTCAATTGCTTCCTTAGTAATATCAGATCCATTTAGTAAAAATATGTGGGATATGACAATTTAGTGATTCTAAGGGTGTCCTACTGGAATGTGATTTCTAAGAAATAATATGTCCATTGAAAATTATGAACTATTTCTATGAAGACAATGATTTGTGAATACACAATAAATTGTTATTTATTTTCTATTATGTGATCATTATCCCATTAAAAGAACCAAAATATCTTACTCCATAGGTCTTTATTTTACCAATTAGTAGTGATGATCCATATTTTGATTGTTGGATCCACACTTTTCTTATCAACCAAAACTTCACATTATTACTTGTAACTGGTTTTCATGTTTCCTATTTTCCCGAAAAAAAAAATCTCTTTACCAAGATCTCAAATATTTTTTAATTAATAAGTTTCTCAACCCACACCTTTCCACAATTCACCTACTCCCTCCATAGTTTAGACTTCATAATTTATGATAACAAATCAAAGTGACTTTGTTTAGTTTACTCCTCATCAATTTTCATCATTACCCCTGGAATTGATCCTTCTACCTTTCCTTAAGTGTTGCAATTCAATGTTTAGGAAGTATTTTGTTAGTAATCGTGGTGTTATTAAATAAACATATTTATAGATGGAAAGACATTATATGGATTTAATATTGAATGGGTAATATTAAAAGTTTATAATTTTTAAAATGTAAGCAAGATTAAATTAATTTAATTTAAATTTGATGTAAATCACAAAATATTTTTCCATGTATTTATTATGGTTTGTAGATGTCAACTGTTATCATAAATGTAACTCACAAATCTAAAACGTTGTTGCATTTTTTTAATTTTAGTGATAGTGAAAGTGACTGTGAAATTTTTCTATGTGAATCAATTAGACATATTTCTTCAAGATTGAACTTTGAATGTAATGATATTTGTTTGGACAAGTATTGAAATTTAATTTTTGACTTAGAAACGCTAAATTTTGCGAAAAAAACTGTATACACATTTGCAAGAGTATTTAGTCACCTCATTTGTTATGTTTGTGAGCCTGTTTTCATGTTAGAGTATGGTAAACCTTCTATGTGTTACATGGGGGAAACAACATATTCATGGGCTGGTTTATTAACCTATATAAATGGTAATGGGTAGCACTGTTTTCATGGGCTGTTTTTGGGCCCATGGTTGAAGCCCCCGTACACATAAGTTTTGTACACTTTTCATGTTTGCCCATGGTTTTGGCCTAAAATGTGCCCGATGTGCTTTTCTCATTGTGGGCCCATGGTTTTTTTTCCCATAGGTTTTGGGACCCACAATTTTTGCCCATGGTTTTGATACCCACGGTTTTGTAAAAACTGCTTAAGCAGTTGTCTATTTATATGGTCTTATGCATATGATAGATAGTACAAGCAAATGTATTGCAGATGTGTTTTGAATTCGGGTGTGAATTCTGTAGAGTTTGTTGAGCATAGCTCCAAACGAATCTGGGTATTGTATTAAGAGAGTGATGGCTTGTAATAAAATCTGAGCAAGTGATTCTTGGTGGACGTAGCCCAAATTGGGTGAACCACGTTAAATCTTGTCTCTTTGTGTTGTGTTATTTTATTCTGCACTTTTATTTGAGATCTGTAATATTTTCTACATATTAGTTTCTACTGTTGTGATTCTGTGAGGGATTATTCCACATATTTTATCTCTTATTTCCTAACAATTGGTATCAGAGCCTGGTTTGGTTTGTTGAAGTGTTGAATCGCAGGGAAATTTTTTAGCTTGAGTGGGAGCTATGGCAGATGATGGAAGATCTAGGGTTGATAAATTCAACGGGTAGAATTTCAGTCTTTGGAAGATGCAGATGGAAGATTACCTTTATCAGAAGGATCTTTATACTCCGTTGTCTGAGAAGGTGAACAAACCCTCGAGTATGACAGATTCGGAATGGGATTTGCTGGATAGGAAGGCACTTGGGATGATCCGGCTGTGTCTTGCATCTTCAGTATTATTTAATGTTTCAAAGGAAAAGACTACAAAAGATCTAATGGATGCATTAGGGAAGTTGTATGAAAAACCCTCTGCCTCTAACAAGATATTTTTAATGAAAAAGTTGTTTAATATGAAGATGTCTGAGAATAGTTCAGTAGCAGATCATTTAAATGATTTCAATACGGTTGTGAATATGCTAGCTTCGGTTACAATAGAATTTGATGAAGAAGTTAGGGATTTATTAATTCTGTGCTCTTTACCTGAAAGTTGGAATAGCCTGGTAATGGCGGTAAGCAACTCGGTTCCAGCTAACTCGAAGTTGAAGTTTGAGGATGTTGTAGGGGTGATTCTAAGCGAGGAAATGTGAAGAAAAAGCTCTGGGGAATCTTCTACTTCAGGGAATGCTTTGACAGTGGAAACTAGAGGGAGACAAAAGAATAGAGGAAACCATGGAAAATCAAAAGATCAAACAAGGGCAAAATCCAAAAGCAAGATTGTATGTTGGAATTGTGGAAAGTCTGGGCATGTAAAGAAGGACTGTTGGGAGCTTCGAGATAAGAAGAAACAACAAGAAGAAAACAAGGAGGCAAATGTGGCATCGGGTAATGTATGTCAGGATGCTTTGATTCTTTCTTTGCATAATATTGATGAATCTTGTGTTTTAGATTCAGGGGCTTCTTTTCATGCTACTCCACATAGGCATTATTTTGTTGATTATGTTCAAGGGGATTTTGGGCATGTTTTTCTTGGTGATGATGAGCCTTGCAGTATAGTTGGAAAAGGTTCTGTTCAGGTTAAGATGTAGAATGGGAATACATGGCTATTGAAGGATGTCAGACATGTGCCTACATTAAGGAGAAATTTGATATCAGCGGGGCAATTGGGAAGTGATGGTTGTACTGTGATATTTACAGCTAACTCTTGGAAGGTTACCAAGGGTGCTCTTGTGGTGGCAAGAGGTAAGAAGGTTGGAACCTTGTATTTAACCACTGATAGTACTAATGATTGTAATCTTGTGGCTTCAGATGTAGATACAACATTATGGCACTATAGGCTCGGTCATATGAGCCATAAGGGCATGGACATCATAAAGAAGAATTTTCCTGGATATACAGAAACAGGTTTGGATTTCTGTGAGAACTGCATATATGGGAAACAAAAGCGAGTAAGGTTTCTCAAGGTTGGACCTACGAAGAAAGAGAGTAAGTTAGAGCTGGTACATTCTGATGTGTGGGGGCCAGCTCAGGTATCATCTCTTGGGGGTTCAAGTTATTATGTTACTTTTATTGATGATGCAACAAGGAAAGTTTGGGTTTATTGTATTAGAAACAAATCTGATGTATTTGATACTTTTGTTAAATGGAAAGCCTTGGTAGAGAATGAAACAGGTCTTAAGTTAAAATGTCTCAGGTCAGATAATGGAGGGGAGTATTGCAGCAATGAATTTGATGATTATTGTTCTAAGAATGGAATCCGCAGGCAAAAGACAGTTCTAGGAACTCCGCAGCAGAATGGGGTATCAGAAAGGATGAACAGAACAATAATGGAACATGCTAGGAGCATGAGGATACATGTAGGACTACCTCTTTCTTTTTGGGTAGAAGTGGTGAGCACAGCTGTGTACTTGATAAACAGAGGACCCTCAAGTGCCTTGGATGGAGGCATACCTGAGGAGGCTTGGTATGGTAAGAAATTTGATTATTCATTTCTTAGAGTCTTTGGATGTGAGGTGTTTGTTCATATAGACAAGGATGATAGGACCAAGCTAGAGGCTAAATCAGAAAAATGTACTTTCATTGGTTATGGTGGTGATGACTTTGGATTTAAATGTTGGAGTATTAAGGACAAGAAAATCATTCGATCTAGGGATGTGGTCTTTAATGAGAAAGTCATGTATAAGCAACAGTTGCAGGAAAATAGGGAAGAATCCAAGAAAGAATATGCAGTGGTAGAGGATCTTCCGGATGGGAAAGTGACCCATGAATCAGTTCAGGAACCTACTCAACAGGAACCCCAAACTCCTACAGTGAGGAGGTCTTCTAGGGTAAGAAAAGAACCTGAATGTTTTTCTCCTTCTCTTTATTATTTATTACTCACTGATAGTGGAGAGCCAGAGAGCTTTGATGAAGCAATGTAGGTAGATTCCAGTTAGAAGTGGGAGCAAGCCATGGATGAGGAGCATAAGTCTCTCATGGAAAACTAGACTTGGGATTTGGTGAAGCTATCAGAAAGGAAAAAGAGCATTGTAGAACAAGTGGGTGTACAGCGTTAAAGACGAAGAAGGAGGAAAGAAAAGATATAAGGCCTATTTGGTGGTCAAGGGGTTTGCACAGAAAAAAGGTATAGATTTTGATGAGATTTTTTCTCCTGTAGTAAAAATGACTTCTATTAGAATTGTTCTTGGAATAGTGGCAGCAGAAGACTTGCACTTAGAACAGTTAGATGTAAAGACTGCATTTCTCCATGGTGATTTGGAGGAGGAACTATATATGCATCAACCAGAGGGCTATGAGGTCAAAGGTAAAGAGGAGATGGTGTGCAAACTGAAGAAGAGCTTGTATGGCCTGAAACAAGCTCCATGTCAATGGTATAAGAAGTTTGATAGCTTCATGATGGAGCAAGGTTATATTAGATGTCATTCTGACCATTGCGTGTATACAAAGAAATTTGAGGATGGAAGTTATATTATCTTGTGTTTGTATGTTGATGACATGTTGGTTGCAGGTAAAAACATGTAGGAAATAAAAGTACTCAAGAAACAACTAAGTGAATCCTTTGATATGAAGGATTTGGGGGTAGCCAGAAAAATCCTTGGTATGAGGATAACTTGGGATAGGAAGGAACGGAAGCTGACTTTATCTCAGGAAGAGTACATTAAGAAGGTATTGGATAGGTTTAACATGCAGGATGTTAAACCGGTTGGGACTCCTTTGGCAGGCCATTTTAAGTTATCAAAGGAGCAGTGTCCCAAGACAGAGCAGGAAAGAAACCAGATGTCCAAGGTACCTTACTCATCAGTGGTTGGCAGTTTGATGTATGCTATGGTGTACACTAGGCCTGATATTGTCCATGCAGTGGGAGCTGTGAATAGATTTATGAGTGATCCAGGTAAAGAGCATTTGCAAGCAGTAAAGTGGATCCTTCGGTATTTGAGAGGGACCATGGGGAAAGTTTTGTAGCTACAGTGGATCAGACACCACTTTACGTGGTTATGTAGATTCAGACATGGCTGGAGATGTAGACAGCAGGAGGAGCATGAGAGGTTATATTTACACTGTAGGTGGGACAGTAGTGAGCTGGATTTCACAGACTACAGAAGTTGGTGGCTTTGTCAACCATGGAGGCTGAGTATGTTGCTGCCACAGAGGCAAGCAAAGAGATGATTTGGTTACAACAATTGCTTGAGGAGTTGGGGCATAAGCAGAAGGAATGTAAGCTGCATAGTGATAGTCAGAGTGCTATACACCTAGCTAAGAACTCTGCTTTCCACTCTAGGACAAAGCATATACAGTTGAGATATCACTTCATCAGGACAAGCTTTGGAGGAAGATAAGTTGAAGTTGGAGAAGATTCATACCAGTCAGAATCCTGCAGACATGATGACCAAGGTGGTCACAAGGGATAAACTAAAGCTATGTTCAGCTTTGGTTGGCCTTCACGGATGACAGTGAAGGGTTGAGAAGCTTTCTCAGTGGAAATCTAGTCTCCAAGTGGGAGATTGTTATGTTTGTGGAGCCTATTTTCATGTTAGAGTGTGGTACACCTTCCCTGTGTTGTGTTATTTATTCTGCACTTTTATTTGAGATCTGTAATATTTTCTGCATATTAGTATTCTATTGGAAATGTGATTCTGTATGGGATTTTTCCGCATATTTTATCTTATTTCCTGATAGTTTTGGAGTCCCATGTAAGAATTGTGAAGGTTTTGTAAAACTGCTTAAGACAAGGGTGCTATTTATATGAAGTCTTATGCATATGATGCGGAAGTTAAGCATAATGGTAAGGATTGGGAGATGTGTTTTGATATAAACGGGTGTGAGATTTTGTAGAGTTTGTTAAGAGCATAGCTCCAAACACATCTAAAGTGTATTGTATTGAGAGAGTGTGTAAAACTATTGTACCTAAAATCTGAGCAATGTAAGAGTGTAACTTGCTGGACATAGCCCAGCATTGGGTGAATGTTCGACACTTAACATGTTTCTACTGAAGCTTAGCATTTTTTGGCTTGCGTTCCTGATGTTAACCAGTGGGCAGTCAACCCCGATACACTGGAAGGTTACGGTCACCACTAAGAAATTGTATGAAACATTCCCCATACAATGGAGAAAACAAACAACGCATGTAAGTTTTTATTTCTCAATGCATGAGACATGAAGTAGGATACATAAACATTGTGTGGGAAAATGAAAACAAAGTTCTCTACCTTGCTTAACACCTAAAAATTGCCTAACATGGTAAAAGAAATAGAGATTACAAATCGATTTATCTCAACTATTAGATATCAGGTTTCTAAACGCTACCTAAGGCAAAGTAATTCAAACCCTTAAGTTTGATCCAGACTAACTGAGAGAATTATAAATGGAATTTCAAAATACCATGAAAAAGGTGAGAATGGAGGTCTATAAAATCCTTCTCCAACAACTCATTTGTAAAGATCTTCCTCTGAGAAGGATATTTTTGTGAAATTATTGGGATTCAAATAGAGTCATTGTTGAATCTACCTAAAGCAAGAGAGCCTTTAACATTTCCTAAAAAATCACCCCTTGTAGTTTTCTAATTCCACCTCACAATCTTTCTATCAACTTCAAAGAGAGGACTAAATGATTTTTTAGGTTATTAAGGCCTTTGATCTAATTCACTTATTGTTATGCATGATGTCATTTTCCTCTATGTTGAAAACTATTTAAATGCATGTCAGATCATCTTGACCCACTATTTTATAATCGAGTTGATGTAGACACCTAAATTTGGTATCTATCTTCATAATTGGCCGTATGCGCATACTTTATTTAATTCATGCCCTTTTATCTTAGATCTCATCCCTACCATCTTCAACATATTTACATGGTTTTTAACAAGATAACTTCCTGAAATTCCAAAATGTCATTTCAATGTCCACTCAATACATAGTTCCAGTTCCCAACTCCTCTTAATTAATTAGTTCCTATAAAATAGACCTATAAACAAGCCACAATATGGATCATCCTACTTCATCTACATCTCAAATGATTCAAATCAATGCTTGATCCATTGCTAATTGATCCTCAGAACCCTTGGCTTGAAAATTGCAACCGATTCCTATCAATAACCCTATACCCTATGTATACCATGATTCATCCCACATAAAGTCATTATCCATGTTCCTACAATCTTATTTAATAGGGTTACATAGGCCTTCCATGATCTTCAATTTGAAGCTACACAAATCCCATGACCAAAAGCTCAAAATGCATCCCTCTGGGGATATGACTCATTATAGTCCATCTAAATATCCCGTAACTCCAAGCTCTCATATGATTGTTGAACTGCATCATCCAATCTGAGGTTCTTACCCATATGCATCATAACATTCATGTAGCCTCTCTTGACCAACTAACCATTTTTTTCGTACACCTCCACCTATTCCCAAGAGCCACCCTTAGTAGGCCTTATGCAGCTGAAGAGATTTGGCATCCTTACATCAAATCATGATCACCCTAATCCAACCCTAATTCACTTCCATCATAATTGATGGCTAGATTATGTGTATATCTCTCATATTATTGTATCCGATGCCTTGTTTCCTAGCATTTCTACATGCAGTTCCTCCAATGGATCCATTGACGCAACTGCGAACTTTTATTTAGCTGTGAAATTACATGCATAAACATCCCATCATGATACATTTTGTAATGACGCTATCAGTTCTATTACTTTTTTATCATCCTCCATGTTAACATGGCCCCCCGTAACAATTCCAGATTCATGGTTTTACCTCTTGATTGGTATTTCATTGAAACTTGTTTTTCGTATGACCATAGATTTGTCCTCATGACTTTGAAAGGAACTATTATCGTACCAAGCCAAGAATTCCCTATGCTAATCAAAACCATGTACCAACTCATAAGATGATTTAATTTCCATTAAAGGATAGTTTATACTTTACATAAAATTTGCAAATGGTGTACTAGATAGGACCTAATATCTACACATATTGATGGAATTTCATTGCAATATTCCTTGAGAATTGGGCCTGGAAGTCTTCTTAGGCTAAGGAATAACATCCTCTTGAAGATATTCCAGTAAAGGTCGTAGATTGGCAGGTCCTCTTTATCATCCAAGGTTGGCTAACTAGTCATCAAAGAATGGCTAGTCTTAGATCCATATCGATCTTCTCAGGACACCCTTAGAGGGTGAAAATTATCTTATAGACATGTTAGTATCATCAGTCAATACCATAGTTCCCTTAGGAAATAACTTACCTTTTGAACCATAGATACATCTCTTAATATCCTACGATAAGTTTAGAATTGATAAAGTATCCACTTGGTATCTCATAAGTCTTTGAGGATAAATACAATAAAAAGTGTAGTTGTTGGTTTTGGAAATAATACTTAGGTGAACATAAGATGGTAAATATTGTTTCCTTCTAAGGAATCCTTGACTTAAGTGCCTCTATTGTTAGTTTGTTCTTTTTTGAAGTGGCATTCCACAGTTGTTCTTTGGCAAATATCAGGCCACATTGTTAGGATCACCTCATCTTCCAATAACTGGGAATAAAAGGGACACTTCAAGGTACCCAAAACTGGTAATAACTAAATTAAATAAGTAATACTTGCTTCCAATGGATCACCCCAAGAATAGCTCATAAAATGGTCCTACATCACTGCATGAAGAATTTTTAATTGAGAACTAGAAACACCATTTTGCAATCCACTTGCTCGATCACAAAACTAAAAAATCTAAAGTACACTAAGCTCTCTTTAGAATAGCTCCTTTTCCAAGAAATCTTTTGAATTTACTCTGATGCTCTTATCAAAAGTGTATTATCTAAATTTATTCAAACATGATCATGATCATGTGTTCACACTTAGGTTAATGCCAGATCCAAGAACTTTAACTACAAAATGTCAATCTCTCCACAGTTGAAACATTTGAAAGGGATTAACTTAGTGTCACTTTCTAAGAAAAGCCGATGGATCTTAACAAGGCAAGTGACACAAACATACTTATCAATTAATCATCATAAATATCATAACCATAACCCTCAAATATCTACTTGAATGGGTGGATTGAAAAACTTATAAATTTTACAGTTGTCAAATTACAATTCTTACTTGAAGTTCTGACAACATAACACTTGGCCTCCATCTTCAGAAGTAGCTCAAGATACCATTCTTGAGACTTCATAGGCCCATGCCACAAAGTATTAGATCCTTAACTAATTGTTCTATACGAAATCTCTAACAAATTTAAGATTGTAGATACACTAGAAGGTACACTTTTGATAACCAAATGCTTCTTTCGAATTGAAGCATCACAATGCTCTAAGGTATATTGATCACGTTGATCTACTATGAGAAGACTTATGGTGGAGAAATCATTTTGTTATGTATTTTAGTCCTCTCTTTATCAAATTGATTGCCTATAGCTCTAAAGCATTGCCAACATCACCTGATCTCCTGAATAGATCCACCCCAAATCATCCCACATCGGATTAGATAAGAACATTATATCATTCTGACTCTCCCTGTAAAATGCATACTAATGGGTGCATGAAAAAATAACATGTCAGATATGCTGTTCAAAGTTGATCATGTAATGAGCCTTAGTTACCAATTGCATAGGTTTCTGAGCATGGAATTGAGGAATATGGTGTAGAATCTACAAATGCAATGTTTCATAACCGACCGAAAATATCTATATATCATATAACTACACATGTGTATTTATACCCTATGAAAAATAAAAATCATGAAACTAAATATAAATGGGAAAACTCAACTCAAATATGTATTTGAGGACAATGTTGGTTGACCAACAATGTCTATACGTTTGTTACCCATTAGAATCTAAAATGCGAGATGATAAACAAGTGGATATAATTTCAAAAAAACAGCTAAAGTGAAGTTTACTATTCATTGTTGTGCAATGTTTTTATAATTTTAGGTTACACACTAAATAGTAATGGTCTTATGTAAGCAATCAAGACATTGTTTTTTCATTCCTAAGCTCTATGTGAGAAAGTCAATGTGGTAAAGAATCAAGGGTTGCAATGGTATCACAAAATTAGATATGCCTTGGCTACTTGACTTTTAGGAGAGTCTCTCGTACTATTTCCTTCACATTAGTAACTTCTGATAAGATAAATGGTTGTAACCGCTTATTTTGAGGACTAAGGATACATGATTTTACTACTCCTTCCACCTACCTTAGGTGAAGACATCATTTGTTGATTATGAAAGGAACTAATGAATCAATGTGGATTTTGAGTTTGATCGAGACCTTTTTTGTTTTAGGGTACAATTGATATCACGGCCCCATTATTTGGCACCATTCAATAGGGTGGTGAAATTTAAGGAATAAAATTCACCCTCTAGTTAAGGAGTGTATTTATACCCATATCTTTTGAAAGGAAATGGCCCTCATATATGACCAAATAATTGTTGAGTAAAATTAAAGCATTGCGTTATATATTCCCTTAAAGAAAAATGTCTATTGATCTCTTAAACTCTTGAGTAGTTGTAGCCCGTCCACGTTATAATTTTGTAAGTTGCATAGTACCTTGATAGTTTTTGGAAATTTCCCCTTGAATGCATTTTTTTCTCATATTACTCATTATCTATTCTTTAATGGTTACGATGATAAAGGAATGATATAAATTTCAAGTAAACAATCTCATACATGTCTTACTAAATTGAATTTTTTTTGTTTAATTAAGGACATTGTGGCTTTGTTGGGATGTAGGAAGATTGAAAATGTCGCTTTTTCATGTTAGTAAAACTATTGTAAAACATATGAACAATAAATTAAAATATCCTTATGGGTTTTCTAAATCAAACTTGAAACCGGAATTAAGATGTTCTAGAAAATGGTACATGCTATAAAACCTTGAAACGAAACTAGAAAATCAATCCTAACTTGATGTTCAGCTATATATATTTCAACAACAACTTAGTGGTACTATCATTATGTGAACGTAAAAATAAATGTCAAATCAACTCATCACCCTTAATTATAATTGGTATGGAGTAAATCTTCATCTTTGATCCCTTAACGAATAATGGAAATGTTAGTACAAGATTTGAGAGGCTTCTGAACCTTTTTCAAAAATTTAAAATAATGGTGACCTAAGATTTGAAACCACACATAAACTTGGAAATTGTTTCAACAATCTCCTTCTATGGTATTTTGAAAGGAACGATAACCAGATCGTACCAAGCCAAGAACATAGATGTTAATCAAATACCATGATCAATAAGATGAAAGTAATTCACTAGAATAACTTTACATAAAACCTTTGCAAACAAATGAGAAACAATATCATATATTATTATGGAACTCAATGCAATACATTGAGAATGGGCCTTGCTTAAATAGGCAAGGAATAACAATCTAAGAACCAGTCAAAGTCGTAGATCAAGCCATAAATCAAGGAAATAACTAGTCATCAAAGAACTAGTCAAGACCATAGATTTAGGAGAAAACTAGACATCAAGGATCTAGTCAATACCATAGATCAAGGAAAGAACTATACCTAACAACTAGATAATATCTCCTAATATCTAAATAAGATAAAAGAAATATCCACACACATAAGTGGGTGAGGATAAATACAATAAAGGTAAATAAAGTACCTAGGTGAACATGAGATAAGGTAAATACCTACTCTAACAGTATTTGTTTCAAAGTACCTTAGATGGTTTTCATCGATGGGCTCGTACACATCTAGTATGTAAAACATTATTACTATTTTAGAATAGTAATTAAGTTTCTTTGGCTCACCCATTAATAGTTCCTCTAAATTTTGACCTTTTGTTGTGCATCCACTTATATGGACCCTTGAAATGGAAAGTTAGACAATGAGACAAATGATTTGTTTTTTAGAATCTAGAAATTCCCTTGATTTAATATTCTCGGATTCGAAATACACTTCACCCATTGAACCATGATATATTTTTTGAGGCATGTTTGTTAGAGGTTTGAAAATATTTCCCATCAAAGGGTTTTACAACTGTATGGTCACGTGGACCTATACTACGTGTGACCATTTAGAGGTTTAAGACAATGATGTTATTAACTAATTTCATTTTAAGCTACAACTTTATTTAATTAAATTATTCTAAATGGGGAAAAAAAACTTAGTACAGGGCAAATCTTGAATATGTGGATCGTGTTGTATTCTAACTATCAACCACATGATACAACATGATACCTCGTGGGGTCATATCTCTACGTCTTCTAATGAATTCTCAGGAGGAAGTATAAGTTTAGAATATGGGGATAGTGCCCACCTTTTTCTTTCCATAGTTTCTTGTTGAACCTTCAATACTTATATTGATGATGGACATGAACTTTATCATCATTTGATATCTATATATTTTATTACGGTTCTTTTGATGACACTGGAGTGATTTGGGTGCACTTAGACCAAGCTAGTGTTACAGTAATTATTATCTCTTACATAGCATTATGACTCTTCATGTCACCATATTATGTTATAGTTGGCTTCATTTCACCTTGAAGGATTTAATTATAGTTTCATCATATACTTGGTTATCCATTTTGAATTATAATGACTAGTTGGATGTCATCATGTGTTACTTAGATTGTTAATTTATTTTGAGCTAGTATGGATGTATATATCAGGCATTAGTCATTTCATACAACATGGTTTGGTATAGATAGCATGATTTGAACTGTGTATGATTTTTTTATAGTTTTTAAATAATATATTTTATTAGGAATAGTCGATGTTTAACATTTGTAATGAGTGCGCAATGAGTCATTACAGGGCATATGAGAACGTCAGTTTTAGGACTACACTTTGGTTTTACACAAGATGTCGATTAAGTCAATACCTAGCCATTTGTTCGTTACATGAATCCTTAACTAATTGTTTCATATTGTTTTTTACCACAGGAGACCCCTACTAGTAAAATGTTATTATTTTTAATTTATTTAGTTGTATTGAGCTTGATTAATGAGGACCTTGAGGTCCACTACTTCTACCAATTTTTGTTTAACTATCATGTTAATTAAGTGGGTTGTTATAGGTATAAGATACGACCTAAGTTCCACTTGGATGGGCCCCACCACTTTAATTCTTGTGTCATTTATCCCAAACTCAGATTTGGGATAAAAGGGGCAATTTTGGTAATCACTTTTCATGTTGGGAACTTCCCAATAATAGAAAGGACTCTTTGAACCCTACTTATGGGTAGAGGGTCTCTTTTCAAGGAAAAATGGGAGTTTCCCTCCCATTTGACCCTTAACACATCACTTTCTTGTAAGTGAGTTTTTTTTGTGTGTGAATTAAAAGTTGTGGAATTGTTGATTTTAATCACATTTTGGATAATTTGGAGTTTACCTCGAAAATGAGTGTTATTTTATTCTCGTTATTGTTTTTGGAATCTTTGTGTGGGGAGAAGAGAAGTTTGACAATGTCACCCCCTCATTTGGCAGAATTTTTTATTGGTTTTCGTCAATTTCATATTCCCTCATAGAGAGGGTTCAAACTTCTTGGTAATTTTTGCATTTTGAGTGTTGGAAATTTTGGGTGTGGTTGTGGAGCTTGGAGCATTCGATTGTGGATTATACCCTAGAGTTGTTGGAGAGATTATTTGAGGCATATGTTGCCTCCAGACAAGTTCTTCTTGTATTATTTGTGCTTATTAAAAATAACTTATGTCTATAGAATGAAAATTTTATTTTCTTTGTATTCTTTTTATATGTGGATTTTAGGTGTATATCTGGATTATTATCTATGCTTATTTTTATCTTAGTCCATCATACTGATTATGGATTTTGGAGTGTTGGTGGGAAGAGAGAGGAATACCTTCTCAGCACATGGCTTTATGGGATATCCATGATGGTTTGTGTATGGAACATAATGATTAAGTGGGCTGTGCCAACCCTTCATAATATGGGTACATCACTATTATAGAGGTTAATATTTAATAATATAGAATATTTTTATTTCTATTATTAAATATGTTAAACTTTAGGTTAAATATTTAATATCATGAAATGATTATATTTCTAATAGTAAGTATTATAAACCTAGGGGTATGTGCCAACCCTTTTTGGTTGAAAAGGTGGGTCAGGAAACACATGTGATCACCTTATATAAAAAGGACATTAGTGTCCTCATTTGATATATTCGTGAACTATATAAAAGGTGAAAATTATTTACCCTTGTGATTAATGTTTGAAGGAGTACATGGATAATACTGGATGTAACTTCAGTTCTCTGATAGTAAAAGGTTATTTGAGGTGGTTTTTACCCTATTGGGGTTGTCCACTATACATACTGTGGCACTTGTGTATTTATCTTTGGTATGTAGTTACTTGTTTCATTATGTAATGTATATTTTGTTATATGGCATAATGTATTAATGTTTAGTCTATATGAATTAAACCCATAATTGGTGTATCCTCAATTTTTAACATGGTACCGGAGGTTGGTTTAAATAAAATAAGTTAGATCTAATGTAAAGTATTTAATCTTTCTTTTTTTGGGGTTTTCCAACCAATAGGAAAGGATTTTTAATATGTTCACGTCCCCTTCCTTTTTTTGTGCAACCTAATGTTTTTCTGTGAAGAATTTATGTGGACACACAGGTGAAATTTTTGGGAAAAATATAACCTCCCATGAATACTTGTGTGAAAAACCTGGTAAGGGTTAAATACTGTATGAAATATTTTTCTATGTTTCTTTAAGTTTTAATGTGTGCAGACCCAGGTTAAATTTCAAGGTAAAAATGTA
This sequence comes from Taxus chinensis, assembly GCA_019776745.2. Taxonomy (NCBI): domain Eukaryota; kingdom Viridiplantae; phylum Streptophyta; class Pinopsida; order Cupressales; family Taxaceae; genus Taxus; species Taxus chinensis. The sequence continues at coordinate 65,332 of JAHRHJ020001565.1, read as the reverse complement.
AAAATTCAAAGGATCCATTCTTCCTTGAGAAATGGAATTTTATTTTTCCTATTGGCTCGGTTAAAGAATCTTTGAATGGGGCAAAATAATATTGTTACCAAATACTCTGGTTTGAATTTTATTTTTTTAATTTAGTATCATCTATTTTTCAATGTGATCCATTTAATAGGGTTCTTTCTAATTACTTTTAATAAAAAAATATACTATAGTCTTAAAACTATAGTAATTCTTTATTTGAATAAAGAAAAATTACATTGATGTTTTTTCAATATAATTTATACTCTGGTCCCTTCAGAATCTTCACAGTAATGGTAAAAATTGGAATAAAAGGAAAATCAAAATCAAAATTTTAAAAAATGTTGATAGTTCCAGGAATCCCAGGTGATTTCATAAATCACCGGTGAATTTCGTCATTTCTAGCAATTTAATAGCCAAAAACCCATGTTTGGAAAATATGACCATTTTTAGATTCAATTAAAATTTTTGAGATCAAATCACCAGCGATTGACCCAATCATCGGTGATTCACCCTAGAAGCATGGGCAATTCATTAAATCACTAGCGATTATTGTAGTTTGTTCAAATTTGGCATTTTCTATAATTTATTATTTTATATCTAGTTTTGCTATGATTTTTCTTTAAATATATTTGATAAAAGTATATAATATGGATATTATCATTTTTTTATTCAATAAAAATACATCTAACTATGTGTGGTGCATTTATATTAGAATGGGCTCTATTTACAGGTTCAGGAAGATAATGATGTCTAATTATTTTTGCCTCAATAAATCCCAAATACTAAATGCAGCCAACTAATACATTTAGAAGATTATGGTAAAATCAAAAGAATGTTGAGGAAACTATAGACGATTGTTTTGGGAACTGATATTACATCCATCGGTCGACAAGAAACTACAGATAATATAAATGCATTCTCTTAGTGTAAGGATGAGGCCCTTTACATGTTTTTACAAAATGTGAACAATGAATACCTTCTACAGATTAGTCATATCGAACATGTGAATGCAGTATTAATACAATTAAAATCCATGCATGGAGGTATGTGCCTATCTAAGATCATTAAGCTTGTTTTATAATTGCTTATGACTCCTATGAAAGGAGATGAAAAAGTAGTTAATTTCTTGGCCAAAATTAAAACTATTAAAGCACAATTAGATGGATACAATTTTTATTTAATTGGTGAAAAATTAATCTACTTTATTGTTCAGTTAAATATACATGAAATATTTAGGAATTTTATTTCTATCTTAAACTCAAAATATCATAATGACAATGAATTTCCTGATTTGAATACTCTAAGTTCTATTCTGATTCAGGAAAAGAAAGTGATGATGAAATTTGACTCTAAGGAGAGAATTCCTCTCAGGAACTTGATTGAAAGTGATGATGATATTTTTGTGCACCAACAATATCAATCAAGGAGTAGTTTGAAGGGATCCACAGATACATAACACAATCCATCTCCTAAGATCACTATTTTGGGATTTGGAGATTACTATGGTGATTCTGATTCAAGTTGGGCTTTAAAGACCTAGAAATTGTCTACACAGTTTTTAGAAATTTTCTTGGAGTTACCAAGTATGCAAAAATGTTTTTTATGAGATCTCAGACATTGCTTCCTATTTTACACAAGTTGTACTTTGATGAATATATTATGATGATGGATAAAATATTTCTCTAATCCTTCTCATGCTATCATCTCAACAAAACAAAAAAGAAAATTAAAAATATTTGATTGGAAAACTAGCTTGCTGGCCAATCAAAGGAAAAAAGAAAAAAAAAAAAATTTTAGTGGAAAACCAGCTTGTTGGCCAGTCAAAGGAAAGAAAAAAAACTTTGATTGCAAAAACTAGCTTACTGGCCAATCAAAGGAAAAAAAAAAAGAAAAAAAAACTTTGATTGGAAAACCAGCTCGCTGGTTAATCAAAGAGACAAAAAAACAACTTGATTGGAAAAGAATTTTGCTGGGGAATTAAAGACAAAAAAACAAAAGGTGGATCTTTTTCAAAAGAAATCAACTGTTACCTAGTGGCTTCTTTCTTGACACTATTTGACCATGTTAATAATAGTATGACAAGGACAACTAAAGGTATGATCAAGTTATTTGGTTCTACTATTTTATTTTTAAGCTTTCTTGTAAGTTTTTTTATTAAATCTAGATCCAATTTTAAGATCTCCAAGGAAGGAAAGATAAAATTCATATCTCCCCTACTTACAAATATAAAAATATATGCACATTTTTGTAATCAAACTCTTAGAGTCTAATTTATGAGAAGTCATAAATAAAAAAACATGCATGAGGACAAGCATGAGATTAAGTGTGGGAGAGAATGAGAAGTAGGAAGTATGCATTTTGATTTTAAATATGAGACAAAAAAAAGGAGATCCACATATTAAAATGTTGTAAAATAAAGGAGATCCAAAGCAAAAAAAAAAAAATGAGATCCACACAAGAACTTGTTGGAAAATAAAGGAGATCAAAAGAAGTAGAAGGAGATTCACACAATAACTTTCTATAAAAGACAGGAGATCAAAAACAACAAAAGGAGATCTACACAAGAACCTATTGTACAAGAAATAAAATAAAAAAATAACAAAAAGAGATCCACACAAGAACCTTCTATACAGGAAATAAAATTAAAAACAACAGAAGGAAATCCACAAAAGAACCTATTGTACAAGAAAGAATATAAAATACAACAAAGGAGGAGATCCACACAAGAACATGCTACAAAAAGAAAGGAAATAAAAAACAACAGAAGAAGGAGATCCATAAGAACTTGTCTTTGAACTATATATGGATTGCATACATGCATATACTCAATGTGGAGAAGAAGACTATAATAAGAGGAGTTAATAATTTAATGCATGAGGGACATGCATAATATTAAGTGTGGAGTAATGATGAGGCCATAAATTGGCCATAAATTACCACTATTTTGTCCTTCCAACTTATCTTTGAAAGTGGATTTAAATGTAATCTAGGAACTTATAGTTTTCTTAAGATAGAATATAGGATATATATCTTGTTCATTCTTTAGAAATTTTTTGTTATCTATTTTGTTGAGTAATCCTATTGATTATTTGGGAAAAGATGCAAAGTCTTATGTATGCAAGCCATAAAGGAAAGATAATGCTAGTATTGGGAAACTTGGAATTGATCATGGATGGTATATCTAAACTCAAATATGATTTCATAGTCATATTCCTCTTGAAAAATTATGTAAGTTCAAAAAAAGAATCATCTCAATCCGAGACTGTATGCAAAAGTTATTGTTCTCTTAAGTTAGTTCTGGAACTCATAGAGTTAGTTAAGGAACTCATAGAGTTAGTTCTAGAAATCACAGAGTTAGTTCCGAAACTAGAAAATTTAGTTTCAGAACTCTTAGGTTTAGTTTTGGAACTCACATATTTAGTTCTGGAACTCGCAGAGTTAGTTCCGGAACTCACATCAAATGGGGACTGTGAATAATCAAAGAGTCAAATGGAAAATATGAGAGGGTTTTGTTCATAGAAATGTTTTTAACATAAATCTTTATTCATATTGTCTACAGGTTTTACCAATGAAGAGAAATCTAATTTTCATTGAGTTGTAGTTTGAGGAAAAGTGTATCAAACGAGCACTAAACGTTCCATAAATAGAAACATAAAAGTCAAATGGAAAGTATGAGAGAGTTTTTTTTTCATAGAAATGTGTTTAACAAAAACCTCATTCATATTTACTACAGGTTTTACCAATAAGAGATATATAAATTTTAGTGAGCTACAGTCTGAGGAAAATTGTATCAGATGAGCGCTAAAAGTTTGATAAATCAGAAACAAAAAAGTCAAAAAGAAAATATAAGAGAGGTTTTTGTTCATAGAAATGTGTTTAACAAAAAAATCATTCAAATTAGCAATAGGTTATTACCAATGAAGATAAATATAAATTTTAGAGGATGAACTACAATCCGAGGAAAATGATTGTATTTTAGACAAGCATCAAAAGTTCCAAAATCAAAAACTGATTTTCACTCAGAGTTTGGGAGAATTGATAATAAAAAATGATGCACCACTTTAGAAGTATGTTAAACCACTCAAATGGAATTTTGATAGCTCCAATGTAAACACAAGGATATGATCAACAATGAGAAGAAATTTCTCAATTTTCAGAGAATAAAGCTTGCACACTGATGAAAGACAACGAAGTGTCTTGGCATACTCATAAATCATAAATGAAAGAGTACATATAGGGTGTTGAGTAACCCTAGTAATAATGACACACAAGAAAACCCTAAACCTAACCCATATGAAATAACCCTCCATATGTGAGTGGAGGATAGTACATAGGATCCCGGACACCAACACACCCCCTTCATTGAAGTTGGGGTAAGCTAGTGATTCAGACATGGGAAAAATAAGCAGTCCTAAGCAAGATAAGAAAGTTGGTCATATAGATCTTTGAGATGCGTTAACATGAAATTGAACTCAAGAACATAATTCTTCATATACAACCAAAATCTTCCTAGACTAGAAGATGTGAATAAATGGAAGCCCAGAGATGCATGGTTTCACTACATTAGCCCGAAGAAGATGAACACATAAGGCCTCACCCTAAGAAGACTAATTAAACGTGAAAAACCTGGTTCACTTCACGCCTAAGACACTTCATGAATATATCTACAATCTTTATCAGCATAATAAAGTAATGTGATTTTAATGTCATTTATTTCATTACCATCATGAAAACTCTTCTCATGTATGTAAATGCCACAATATAACATCACAATGTGCTTCGTCCATGACTAAGAGATATTCTAAAATAAGATTTCAACATGTCACAAGAAAAACTACTTGAAATAGGCTTGAAATAAAAGCAAACACATTTATCAGCTCATGTTATCAACACAAATTCATTTTAATGTTCATTAGATTCATCAGCAGGGGATATTTCTTGAATTATCTAGATATCTTGTTAATTTGTACTTCCTAGCTAACCAACTTTACGTGATTAAATCTGAAAACATAGGAAAATAAATAGGTTTCCAAGATGGTCTCTCGGGATTTTAGATCTCTAAGTCATTCTTGGAATCAGTTAATCCCTGTGAAGAAGAGTCAATATCTCATTCCATAAAATTTTACTCACTCACTCATCCCAAAGGTCCCCCGCAAAAGACATAATATTTGAGGAGGATCCTATTTAGCTTCTTTTACAATGCATCTCATGTGGCTCTATGAATCTAGTGATCCCAACAGACATTTAGACCCAAATCTGCCAGGTGTGATAGAATCATAAACTCAAGATCCTCACCAACTGTAAATAACTGGGATTATCATAACTTTTTGATAGTCCTTTTAGATATTAATCATTAAACCAAGAAATCCCCCTTTTAATAAGGAGTTAGGTGGCTCTATATCAGTTTGATCTAACAAGCAATCCTTTTCACCTTTGAGAATACACCTTGAGAAATGAAAATCATGTGGATACCTGCATTGTGAAATATGGATCCCAGAAAGTAGTGCTCTTGCATGTATTATATCCAAATCAGTGCATGGAAGTCCGATTCACCAAGGCGATCTTCAAAGAGGATCCAATGATAGAGGAATCCTTCACATGTTTCAAAAGTCATCAACTATAAAGAACAAGTCCAAAGATTATGGTTCCCAAATTGTGGTCATCCATGTGTTCAAATTTGGAAGAGAGTTACATCGGTATTAAAATTCTAAGCATGGGAAGATCTAGCGGAAGCTTCCATCGTTCTGGGTGCATACTTCAAAGATGAAGTCTAGGGCAGGACCTTGTTTACAGCCATAAAGACATTCTTTAGGACCTACAAATGAGTTGCCTTGATTCAAAAATTATCAATGGATATAAGTATCCAGAGGTTGTCCTCCACATGTATCTTCTTGCACTCTTGATATGGTTCCCAAAAGTGGAGATTTCAAATAATTTGATGGGATTTCCATCTGTTTGTCTACGGCCCAGAATGTTGAAAAGGTTAGTTGAAATTTTTAAGAACTTCGCAAAAGAGTAAAATGGCCAGTATGGTCCACCCCAGTTGCATCTAGGACCCTTGCTACTAATCATTCTAAAATATGGGAAGATCCAGCGGAAATCTCCATATGTCTCTTTGGAACACCAACTTAAAAGTAAACAATTTTTCATGTCCTTTTGGAAGAGGTGTGGGATCCCATCCATCGTGTCTTGGGCATGAAGAGGAATACTCCTTCATCCATTGAAGAAGTCCCATTATAGAATACCAATAGAATCCTCCATGTGAAAATACTTGGCATAACTCCAAAGAAGACAAGAGGCAAATCCTCAAATGAGTGGGGCCCTCCAATGAAATCCTTTTGTGGGTTTTAGGCATTTACCTTATACTTTTGAGTAGGCTCCGACATCCTTGTACTATCACCCACTTATACTTTCAAGCGAGTTCAAAGGAATACGATTAGGGTTGTTACAGATTTGTTCCAGAAATTGATACTTAACAAATTTACTCCCAAAAGCTACCAAGTGTACAAAAGATAAGGGACAATTATTTCCACTGTTTTGTTTTTAACTAGGGCGTCCGTCATGTCACTTCTATGAGAATTATTTGAAGCATTCCCTCAATTAGGAAAACATTATGGACACATAAGGAAGAGGAAGAATGCACGTCAATCATGTTCATCATCCTTTGCATCTACAGCTTCCTTCTCAGCATCATTTGAAGACATCTTGCTATAGGCATCCTTGAAGTTTTCTGAAGGTCCTAAGAAGACTCTGATTTGAACTTAAGCTTCTCTTAGAAATTCTTGGAAGTAGGATTCATATAATTGAGCTCCACAATTCACACCATCAGGACTTCCCTGATAAATATACAAGAGCCATGGATTTAACCAATGTCTTGTGTTTCTTCAAAATATGAGCACATTTAAATCTCTTGAGATCTTGGACCGTTAATGGTGCATCAAAATTAAATGCCTTATATCCTATATGCATAATTTAGCATAGGCATATTTATTGCATTTTATTGCATTGTCTTTTATTTAATAATGTGCAACATGTGCACTCTAGTCTAGTGACTTGCATTCAATATTGTTATGTTGGATAACATTCAATATTGGTATTAGTAGTAATTACATGTGCATGTGAGATGGGTCTTATCATCTCGTAGTTGGTGCCTGATAGGGTGTCATGTCTATCCATATGAGGCTGTCTAATATCTATAAATATTACAGCTCTTGCATTGTTATGTAATCTGATTTCATGATCAATAATATTTGTGAGGCTTCCGTCCCTCTTTGGTCATTGCAATCTTATTCTATTCTATCATTTGGTATCAGAGCTATACCATTATTATCATTTGGTATCAGAGCAGGTTCTATCCAAGCAAGGTTGAAGAGGAGCACTATTGGAGAGGATCCATTGGAGAAGAAGATCTGCATCAAAGGAGAGCCATTGAAGCATCCCGCAGCCTCCATTCCTTCCAAGCATCCCTCAACTAAAATTTGACCTATCCACTTATTTGGAAGGTAATTTTTTTTTTTGATTAGTCATTGGCATAGCCAATTGATCCAACATATTGGCGGAATATTTCAGATTTGGAGATCTTAAAAAAAAAAAATCTTGAAAAAAAAAAAAGATTTGTGAAAAAAAAAAGATCTTAAAAAAAAAAAAAAAGATCTTGAAAAAAAAATTGCAGATCTAAAAAAGAGTTAAAAAAAAGATCAGATCTAAAAGAAAAATAAAAAAATAAAAATCAGATCTGAAAGTGGAGGTGTGAAGAATTCGGGAGCAAAGGTTGAAGCAGTCCCGTCAACAAAATTCCAGCAGATAGCTCTTAGAAAAAAAAACGTAACTTTTTCATACAATGTCAGATTGATGTGCCATTTTTTTTTTCTAGAAAGATAAGAAGGAGGCGCACAACTTTACAGTTTACATCATCTTCAGATTCGGCCTCTACATGTGACGAAAAGTCTGTACAAGTCGGATCATTTTTTCTGAAAAAAAATCAGATCTAGCTGGTAAATTGGTAAGATCTCAAAAACTAAGATTCTGATTCTTCTGAAATTTTGTGGGTTTCAAGAAAAATATTGTATGATGCTTCTGTCAAAATTTTAGAAAAACCCAGATCACGGTTTGTGAGAAAAGGTGAAAACAATATTCAGATTGTTTGTTTGGATCTTGGGAACAAACAGGTCAGCGGTTCAATTCCCACTCTCTCCATATTTTTTATTAAATTATTTTTTTTGGAAAATTTGGAGAAATTACTAAATTTTGGGAGATTTCCAAATTTAGAAGCTCACCAAACACATTTAGAGCCACCGCTAAATTTAGCGGAAAAACACCTATTGGGGGGTAAAAAATATTTTTGGCCTAAATTGTGTATTTTGTGATTCTAGACCCTTTTTTCTAAAGAGGGGGAACACAAAAAATTCATTTTGATGTACTTTTGGAGCATTTTGTACTAATATTGGTACATAAAGTGTAAAAAAATGAGTTAAAAAAAAGTGCAATTTTTTATTTTATGTTTGGTTCTATCACACGAGATCTTTGATCTCATAGCAGCGTTCGGTATATACGGTGCCTCTGGGAAGCGCTTACGGGTGATGCCGTCGTGACTACTACTGCACTTAACACCTAACACAGCTGCCTAAACGTCGTCTGGGCATCGACCCTATAAAATTGACGGGGAGTAATAAGGACACAATACACACACATTTGAGCCCTCCCATCCGTTTGTGCTTGCACAAACCCCTCTCCGTACTGTCTACGTACCACGTACTAAATTCCTTCACGTGCGTTAACACCTCTTTCCGTACTGACGGGTATATTGAAAGGGTGATCTTCTTCCACGTACCGATGGGTATATCGGAAGGGAGCGTATATAGAAAGGTTTGGTATATCGGCCTGACGGTATATTGAGAGGGAGACCATAAACCTGGAGTGATAAGAGCCTTACCCTTTGTCAGAAATTCAGAGTTTCAGAAATTCAGATTGCAGAAATGGGTGCACAAGCACCAAAGTTCTTCTTGCCAGATTCACAACTGCTTAGAGGAGACAACTATGCTGCATGGAAACCGAAGATCAAGATGTTACTTGAGTTTGAAGACCTATGGACAGTTGTAGATGGAAAAACAACAAGATCACTTGATGATGGAAGACAACAAGTTCAATTTGACAGGGCCAATCAAAAGGCCAAGTTGATCATCTTGTTTAGCGTAACAGACGATGTGCAACCCCACATTAGAGATGCCACATCGGCCAAGGATGCATGGGATAAGTTGAGCACAGTCTATGAGGCAAAGAACAAGAATGCCATCCTCAACCTACTATCACAACTGCATACTCTCAAGTTCAAGCACAATGAGAAGGTTGAAGTTTTTTTGAGATGAGTTGCTACTTTGAGGGCATCTCTATTGGCATTGGGAAAAGAGATAAGTGATGAAGACCTCGTACCAATTGTGTTGCGAGCACTTCCTCCTTCCTACAGAATCTTTGTGACAACTATCAATATGAGTGAACACACAGTCACCTTTGAGAAGTTGGTCAATCTACTCCAACAAGAAGAGGCAATGAACAACAAAGATCATGAAGATGAGCAAGCACTATCTTCCAATCATAAAGGAAAGGGGAAATTTCAGTCCAATCACAAGAAGTCCCAACAAAATCAAAGTCAACAAAGGGACCAAAGTCAACGAGACAACACCAAGAAGTGTCCCATTTGCAATAGAGGGGGACATGACATCAAAGATTGTTGGTACAATTCCTACAAAAAGGGTTCATCAAGCAATTCAAAACCCAATAACCAACAGGGTAACAACAATTCAAATCAAGGGAAGTCCAACAACAACAACAATCAAGGGCAGAAAAATGGTAATTGGAAAAGAAAACCCAAACAACAAGGGTACATTGCCGAACATGAGGATGATTCAGATGAAGGACACCACATGTATTCTGCTCAATTTGATGAAGAAACCAAGTCCACACAAGATATCTGGTATGTTGACTCGGGTGCAACTCGACACATGACTGGACGCAAGGATTGGTTCTACACACTACGTGACTCACCTAACAAGAACCATGTGTCATTAGGTGATGACTCATCATACAGTGTCAAGGGGATTGGAAACATTTCACTACCTCTTGGAAAGCATGACTGTAAAATCACAGATGTATTGTATGTACCTGGGTTGACCAAGAATTTGCTATCAGTTAGTCAACTCCTTGATCACAACTTGAAGTTGGATTTTGACAGTAATAATGGAGAAAAAGTGTGCTTGATAAGAGATAAGTCAAGAGGTTCCAAGATTGTAGCAAGAGCCTCCAATGTGGGACGCATGTTCCAACTTGATTTTGTCCACAAGGATGATCAAGCTCTAGTGGCCAAAGACACACAATCTGCAGAACTATGGCATCGCAGATATGGTCACATCAGTTTTGGCTATCTCCAAACACTTCAAAAGGGCAACATGGTGAAAGGATTGCCTACACTCAAGCACAACACTGACAAGTGTCACAATTGCCTAGCTGGAAAGCAACACAGAGTACCCTTCCAGAAGAACACATATAGAGCTAAGGGAAAGCTTGATTTGGTGCACACCGATCTTTGCGGGCCCATGCAACCAAGTCATTCTGGATGTCAATACTTCATGCTTTGTGTTGATGACTACTCAAGAAAGATGTGGATATATTGTCTAAGAAACAAGAGTCAAGCCTTTGAGACATTTCAGAAGTTCAAAGCACTTGTTGAGAATGAAGTTGGTCGCAAGATCAAAACTCTCCGCTCAGATCGAGGGGGGGAATTCACAAGCAATGAGTTCAAGACTTACCTGGAAGCTCATGGGATTCGTCGACAAATGCCTCCTACTCACACACCACAGCAGAATGGTATAGTTGAGAGAAGGAATCGTACTATCATGGAAATGGTGTGATGTATGATTGATGACTCAGGTTTAACAAAGACATTTTGGGCAGAAGCTGCAAGAACTGCAGTCTATTTGTTGAACAGAGTGCCCACAGTAGCTCTTGAAGGAGTGACACCTCAAGAAGCATGGTCAAATCGGAAACCATCAATTGCACACCTAAGAGTATTTGGGTGTAAAGCTAGCATGCACATACCCAAGAAGAACAGGAACAAGTTGGATATGAAAGCTGAGAAACTGATATTCATTGGATACAGTGAAGAAGCACTTGGGTACAGATTATGGGATCCAAAAGCAAAGAAAGTATACACAAGTAGGGATGTTGAGTTCTTTGAGAAGAAACAAGCAGATGCTCCACTCAACGACTCAACAAACATGCAGAATACACCTCTTGTGAAGACAGAATTTGATGTTCCCACTGAAGATGACAGTGATGAATTGGATGATGGTGAAAACTTGGATCCACCACAAGCCAATGGAACAGCTAAGAAGTTACCTAAATGGTATACTCAATTAATAAGAGATGCAAATTTGGATGAAGCACCTAGCACATCATCCAATCCTGGACCTAGAACTCGCAGTCAAGCTCGTGAAGAGGTCAATTATGCCCTAATGAGCAGAGTTGTTGAAACAGTTGAGCCATCTACAGTTCAGGAAGCCCTACAATCAAAAGCTTGGAAAGATGCCATGGATTCAGAGTATCAGTCAGTGATGAAGAACAACACATGGCAACTTGTCGACCTTCCACCAGGGAAGAAACCCATTGGATGCAGATGGATATTCAAGACTAAGTACAAATCAGATGGGACTATTGACAAGTATAAAGCAAGGCTTGTAGCAAAGGGGTATGCACAACAAGAAGGCATTGATTATGAGGAGACATTTTCTCCCACAGCCAAGATCAAGACAATCAGGATGATCTTTGCTCTAGCTGCACAATTTGGTTGGAAAGTCCACCAAATGGATGTGAAAAGTGCCTTTCTTAATGGAGATTTGCAAGAAGAAGTCTATATGACTCAGCCAGAGGGTTATGTAATACCAGGAAAAGAGATGATGGTATGCAGACTCATAAAATCTCTATATGGCCTAAAACAGGCACCCCGGGCATGGTACATCAAAATTGATGAGCATCTCATAAGTCATGGATTCGAAAGGAATCCTTATGACCCCAATCTCTACCTCAAAAAGCAAGGGGGGGAGATTGTCATTGTGGTTGTTTATGTCGATGATCTAGTCATTACAGGTAGTTCTGTGAAGATGATCGATGCAACAAAGAAGGATTTTAATCGATCGTTCGACTACACCTATGGAAGTGAGACTTCAGTTATCTCATTCTGATCCATCACCACCGGTGAATGCAACTCTCTATCGGCAGTTGATCGGGAGTCTCATTTACCTGACATATACTAGACCAGATATCAGCTTTGCAGTCAGCTATTTATCACGCTTCATGCAAGAACCAAAAATATGTCATTGGAAAGCAGCAAAGAGAATACTGAGATATCTAAAGGGTATAGTTGACCTTGGTCTAGAGTACAAGAAGAATGACAACTTCTTCTTGACAGGATATTCAGATTCAGATCATGCAGGAAACATGGATGATAGGAAGTCAACATCAGGCTTCGTCTTCTTTATGGGATCTGGACCAATATCATGGGGAAGCAAGAAACAAAACTTTGTTTCTCACTCTTCTACAGAAGTAGAGTATCGAGCTGCAGGTGAAGCTGTTTGTGAAGCAATATGGCTACGCCGAATACTGGAAGGAATTGGTCTACCACAACAGAAATCTACTCCAGTATATGTTGATAATGAAGGAGTTCTGAAGCTTGTTCACAATCCAGTATTTCATGAGAGAACCAAGCATATTGAAGTACAGGTTCATTTCATACGTGAGCATGTCTTGAAGCACAACATACAGCTCCAGTTCTGTCCTACAGCTGAACAGAAGGCAGATGTTTTCACTAAGTCACTTGCACGTGACAAATTCACACTGTTCAGAGAGTTCCTCTCCACTTCATTGGAAACTATGCAAAATTAAGGGGGGGAATGTTAGCATAATTTAGCATAGGCATATTTATTGCATTTTATTGCATTGTCTTTTATTTAATAATGTGCAACATGTGCACTCTAGTCTAGTGACTTGCATTCAATATTGTTATGTTGGATAACATTCAATATTGGTATTAGTAGTAATTACATGTGCATGTGAGATGGGTCTTATCATCTCGTAGTTGGTGCCTGATAGGGTGTCATGTCTATCCATATGAGGTTGTCTAATATCTATAAATATTACAGCTCTTGCATTGTTATGTAATCTGATTTCATGATCAATAATATTTGTGAGGCTTCCGTCCCTCTTTGGTCATTGCAATCTTATTCTATTCTATCATTTGGTATCAGCTATACCATTATTATCATTTGTTATACCATTATTATCCTTTGTGGTCATAGCATTGTATTGGAAAAGTTGTTTTGTTAAACATGACATGTGTGATTTTAGTCACATTCTAGTCACTCATGTATCCTTTGAGACTTCAATCATTGTGTCGCATCATATGATTCTCTTGTAAGGGAAGGGAAATGTAGTGCCCCTCCATGTCCAATCCTTGAGCCACACACTTGTTAGTTATTGGAGATGGAATGACTTCATCCTAAGAACAGCTTTTCAGACTTGTCAATTTCCTTGCACATAATATAATATTGAGCACTTTATTTTGGAGATCCTAACACCAAGGTAAAGACCAGTTCAAACCCAAGTTAACATTGTAAATTTATTAGTAATTGTTTAGTTGCATGTGAGTGTAGGTTGAATCCTTTCCTTGTAATTATTACATAATCTATGTTGGGAGCATGCTAAACTGAGCTCTGTCATAGCCATTCAAAATCAGTCCCATGATGGGTTTAATCAGTCCTGCACAAAGTTGATAAAGAAAAGATCCTGAATATCTCCTCATTATTACGTCACACAAATTTGACTGATCTTAGATCTGTATATGCGTCATGAAGCAGTTTCAATTGTCTATTTGGAAAGGAAACTAAACTCTTATTTCTATGGACAAAAGCCAAAATAATGAACATACAATGTAGAGAGTTGTGTTGAATGTGGATCTGTTTAAACTGCCTAAAAGAAGTGTAAAATGATTTAAATCATCCTTTCACGTAGAATTTAGTATATATCTTGCAATCAAGCTAATATCATCCTCACTTTAATGGACTCTAATTCGAGGCGCTTCATATTGATCTAATGGTCTATATCTATGTTTGAAGTGGGTCCAATCGCTTTTGGGATGACATGGATTAATTACATGTATTTGTCTGTTTTGTTCTCTTATATGCAGAACATTGTTTTGGTTAAAGAACCTAAGTCTGATTCATAGGCACATTATTTACTTTGGAAATGTTGATTTTATAGTGAGAGGGTCAGTTAATAGGTTGTATTGGTCTCTTCATTCTTTGTGCAAGTCGCTCAATCAATTAATTGTTAGAGCTCTTTTCTTAGGTGATATTATCTTCTTTCTCAGAATTCTCCATTAAACTGTATGGTCTTCTTGTAGAAACCCTTCCTGGATTGCCAATCAGGTCCACCCATGCTTATGACTTTATATGTCTTGAGGACAAAAGTATGATTTTTCATGTTCACCATCATATATAACAATTTTGACATCCCCTCCAATGAGGAAATGTATAAAGACATGGATGCCGAGATGAGAACTAATTATATGCAATGAGATAGTTTCCAACTAAGTTATTTACCTCTACCAGAATCGTATCAGTCTGTGTCCAAAATGTAGAAAATGACGTTGGAAGAGTAAGAAATATCAGTAAGCATGAATGATCCTGTAATTGTTATCCGAATGCCTAAAGTTGATGCGGTCTCGTCTAATGCGAGGATCCTGGGATTAGCGTAAAAGGTATGGATCACTCTTCCTCTTGCTTCAAACTAAACATTTCATCATTTATTTGTTTAGCATTGGATTTCAGTATGTTGTATATTAAAACATAAATGCAACTTAGAATGAAGGATATGGATTTTACCTTTCCCAAAAATATTTTTCTTTAAACTTTTAAAAAAAGGCCTTGGAACCATGCACATGGAGCGCCATGTCGAACTGTTAATGGAAAAAAAAACCTCAAACAAGATTCATGTCAACCCAAGATACCATGAAGTTTTTAACCAAGATGACTAACTCGATTAGATGCCTTAACGAGGTGAGATTCGATACCCTTTTAACACTTCAGTCACTTTTGGTGATGTTCCCACTTTATGAAATTGTGATCGGTTTTGGCTTACAATTGTCGTATCGATTTTTTGTAACTAGAAAACACCTTCATCTTCCTCTAGCACTCCTATACGAGAATTGAAACCAACTCTCAGTTTCATAAAAATAATTTCATAAGCTAGAGTTTCAAGTGGATGTTGGAGTCACTGGTCGTCGTACAACATAAGTTTTCGATGTGTTTACAATAATTGGTCTCGAAGTCACCTTCTAAAATTGAACCTTGTTTATAAAAAAGTGGAATTCCATCGAATCCAGCGAGTTATTTTTTTATAGGCGAGTAGGTAGGAATTGATAAAATTTATGTTTGAACGTAAAACGAATGGTTTTGGAAACCATACTGTAAGCACTTTAGTTGATTTGGTCAATTTTCGCACACTCGCAACTTAAGATAGAAAATCTTTCTTAGGATCCCATCGGTTTTGTAAATTACTTGTGAATCCCTTTTTATAGTGTTACAATGTGTGTAGAGTATTATTTAATCAATTACTTTGTATGAAAGGATTTTGTAATTTAAAGTGTTCTTTCTCTCTCCTCTCTCTATCTCTTAATATAAATATGAAATTGTGGTTGGTCTTGGAAACGTGAATGGATTAAAATGCAGATGAGTTTTAAATAATATGAAAATGGGTATGAATTGAGAAATGGTCAAAATATTGTGAATAGAAAAGAAAATGTTTTACAGTTTCTCTCTCTTCCCTATCCTCTCTCTCTCTCTCTCTCTTGAAAAAATGTGGAATGAATGTGTGAGGAAATTATCTCTCCTTCTCTCTCATTATCTCTACCTCTCTTTGTACTTTGTTTGAAATTACTTGAAATGATGAATGTCTTGTTTGTGCTTGAGTGTAAGGGTTTTCCATACTCAGTCCTAGGACTAGCGCAACATTGGTTGTAGGTACCTAAACAAAAGGAGTAGTAAAACGACATTTGTGTCTTTTATTAGCATGTTATTTGAAGGAAATGTAATTTTTTAGAATATTTCAGTGATATTTTTATGAATAGAATGTATTATTTTCATTATTTCCATGATGAAAATGATAGTGTTGCGTATTGGGAAAATGTACTATTTCGTACATAGTTGTACTTTTTCCTATTTAATGAATGTTACTCTTGGTGGTAATGGTGTATATTCTATTAAGTAAATGGAGTTGATTGTATCATGTTGACTTTGGAAAATATGTCAAAGAAACCTTCTTTTAGTGTCAAAATAAATATAGGAGGATGAAACTGGAACCTTGTCATTTAAAATGTTTAGTGTCATCGTAATTGTGATATGATTGTGCCAGTAAAATTGTTAGCAAGTAATTTAAAATGACGTGTTTTTACCTATCTGCTAGTGTTGCAATGACCTAGGAAATCACTTAATATTCAAATAAAAATATCAACTTACATTTGTGTGTGTTTTCATATTGAGCAGAAAGCAACCAAACAAACATATAGCTAAAAATATTTACCCATGTTGAATGCAATGACCCTCTCTAGTAAGCTCCAAGTTAGGCTAGCTCCAAACATCTTTCGTAGTCTTATAGACTTAGAGGTATTGTATGTGTTTGTGTATTCCTCCCTAGAAATCTAGTTGAGGATATTCACATAGGTATGAAAAAGTGTGTAAGATTCCTTAGTGCAAGGAATAACATCACTTTAATGGCATACAAGACAACATGTTGAGCTTGAAATCTCATGGTTGTTTTATAGACTAAATAACATTAGAATTGGAATGTAATGAATAGTGGGTGGGACCACAAAGATAGTTAGGTTGTGCATTAATTCACTATTAAGTTTTTAATTGTAAAGGAAAATTTGTAACTTTCCCTCATTTGGGAACATACCCTTGGGATGTCAATCTAATCATTTCAAGGGTCATGGAGATTTCTTGCAACATATTAAATATTTCTTATGATGTGAAGGTGGATGTGAATTGATCCACACGAGAACAAGTGAATAAGAAAACATAGTTTCCCATTTAAGAATCAAACCTAAAATGTGTATATGATAGGATATTTGAAATTAACTATTGAGTAATATATTTTATTTGCAATCAAATAAACAAACCAAATCTAATGGAACCCTTTATAAGATAAATGTTAAACAAAAGTGAGAAAATGTATTCTTGGGATACCTCGAGTGGCATGAATGCCTTGCAAGACATGGACACTTGATTACTCTTAATTTGACTTGTGGTAGGGTGTAGAAACCCTCGAGTAGAAATTAATGTAATAAATTCGAGTGACTCTTATGATGTTAATGAATGAAGGAAATATGATGTGTGGTCACCAATTATTATAAATATTACCTTAAAAGGATTTTGAAATGCATAAAATTTTATAACTTTTGTATTTGAACTCCCTTTGTCCCTCTTAGATAATTTTTACCCTTAGTAGTATATTACCATGTGTTTCTCATAGGGTGTAGTTTCCCCATCCCTGAATGTTTTTGAAGTTAGGAGATCATAAAGCCTCTCTTAAGGTTTTTTGGTGAAGGAAACGCTAATGCTTACTCACACAAGAATTTAATTAGTTCCTTGGAAGAAATTTGAAAAGCATATAGTTGTTTGGTTATCATGGTTATATGCTCTAATACTTGGGTTTTTAAGAGTTGTGAAATGAGTTGTTATGTCTAGGGTCACCACTCCTTGTAGTCATGAATCCCTAGGTGTTACGTAAGTGTTATAGGAATTACATTTGTTCCAAATTCATGTTAATACATGACCAAGGTAACCACGTAAATGTACTTAGTAAAAAGGGTAAATAAGATTAAATCTAGGATCACTCAGGAAGTAGAAGTTATGGTCGAAACATGTAATTAACCCGTTGCTATTGAGAGTAAATCCTTAAGATGATGAAACAAAAGTAGTTTGAAATGTGAAATTCGTCACTTAAATTCAAAGAAAAATCTCTATAACGGGAATATAGGTGTAATGCACCCTTCCATATGCAATACGATTGTGAGAATATGAATTCCTTAATTGGAGCAACGGATTGTGAATCAAGAATGATATAACTTAATTATTTAACCTTCCTAGTTGTTTGTAATAACTTCAAGATTAAAAGAGTGTATTGTTAGTATTAAATAATTCTATGAAATGAACTCGGGATACATTTTATTTTTATCTATTAACCTTCCTTTTTCTTCCAATGTATTTTCCTCCTTATAATGAGAGTATTTTTCTAGACCAAGGAAGCACGAATCTCTCAAATAAATACTTAAGTAAAATATCAGAAGACACATGAGTGGATATACATTTGTAATCACAATCTTGCTATAATGGGAATATAGGTGTAATGCACCCTTCCATGCGCAATACGATTGTTAGCATATGAAATTTTAAGCGGAGCAATTGATTGTGAATCAATAATGATATAACTTAATTATTTAACCTTCCTAGTTGTTTGTAATAACTTCAATATTAAAAGAGTGTATTGTTAGTATTAAATAATTCTATGAAATGAACTCAAGATACATTTTATTTTTATCTAGTAACCTTCCTTTTTCTTCCTATATATTTTCTTCCTTGTAATGAGAGTATTTTTCTAGACCAAGGAAGCACGAATTCTCAAATAAATACTTAAGTAAAATATCAGATGAGTGGATATACATTTGTAATCTATATAAATTTATTTTTACAAAAGAAATGAGTGGATTGTAAAGGAACCACTATATGTGAAATGTTAAACCAAAAACATACAACCTAGTTATAAAGGAATGAAGGGTCCCATGTTATGTGTTCTTCTAAAAATTATAATCAACTAATAAAAATAGAATTGTAATAAATATTTCAGTTTGAACAATGATGTGTTTTGGGAAGTACGTGTGAGTAAGTAGTTTTTGTCCTGGGTCATTTTTGTACCTTGTCATTTTTGGGTATGTGGATTTGATTTTCATCATGTGTTTCATGATATATATGTTGGTTCAGGGTTACACAAACGTCTCTTGTGTTATACACTATCCTAAGTGATCCTATGTGATGTTATGTATCAAGAAATGTAAACCAAAAAAAATTGAAATTATTCTGTTATTGTGTGTGTTGTATTTGTGGTTGAAAAATGTGGGTGTAACACCCTCCAAGTAAAATTTAGGGTTTGGAGAGGGAGAAAGAGTGAACACAACACAAATGTAATAAATTTTATTCATCATCATGCACAAATCAAGAACTAACTACCCCATTTATTACCCACATGTCACCTCTTCTTCTTAGTTAAAATTTAATTTTACTTAGCTAATTAAGACACATTAACAAGTGTTAATAAAGTGACTAAATTTTCCCAATTATTAAAAACATGCTCCACAAAATTATAACACACAAAACAAAGAAAAGGAAAACTCACCACCCCTAGGTCACATATAAGAGATCTCCCCCCATGGGAAAACCTCCTAACCTAGCAAGAAATAACACAACACTCACATAAGTTGTCAATTGGCCCTTGTTGCAAACACACAACATCCTCCTAGGTTTGGTCCCCTATCCCCTTTCGATGTATAATGATATAATTTTCCTGCAATCACAAATAGAAATAACTCTCTGGCCTCAAGGCCTTATCAATATGTCATGGAAATCAATGCATATAAAACACCTATATGACAATCCTCAACATACATCAAGCAATAAAACACAAAAATACATTTTTCAACTAACAACGTTGCATAACGTGGCTACATTAGTAGATTCCACTTCCCTTCAACACTATTATATTTTGATTTTGATTACTGTTGATTATATACATGGATATTATTGTATCATTTTGGCTTAGCATGATGTTAGACAATAGAGATACTTTACTATTGATGGATTTTGATTCATAGTATGATGTGTGTGGATTATTAGATAGGTATAGAGACATTTTATATTGATGATGATGTGTTGTTGATTTATTTATGTATTTCTGACATTCGGCATTCTTGTCGTGCTTGAGTAGGATTTATAAATTGAACTAATCTTGTAATCTTGAGTGGTATTGATAAAATATAGGATTGAGATGTTGTTAAATTTTAGAAATAATAGCATTTTTGGTCTTGATGATGATTCAATTCATATATGGATGATAATTTATCCGTATGCGTATATCTTATCTTGGATGTTTTGATACAGCCATGATGTCAAAGAAGGTATTGTGTGACTTTTGTAGGTAATTATATCACAACAATCAAAGGAAGATTGGAGACCAACCACAACGGAATAATGGGTGGATACGAACAATGGTCACCATGGCAACTTGTGTGTTATTGTTTATGTGTTTTATTATTTGTGGTAAGGGGTTCCCCATGGGGGATGACCTCCAATTGTGACCAAGGGTTTATGTGTTGTTCTTTTCCTTTCTTTTATTTAATTTTGGTGTATGTAATTTAATTGTGATGTAATTCCCTTTTATCATTAAGTGATTTATGTGTCTAAATTAGTAAATTAATCATGTTATTTTAAGAAAATTATGGATGTGACAAAATATTCATTTATTAGATTATTGGTTCTTTGTTTATGTGTTTTTAAGTTTGAGTGTAAGTAACTTGAGTGTTGTACACTCTACCTTACCTTGGAAATTCGGATTTGACCTTAAGAGGCCAATTTTGGAGGCTTGTGGGACAAGCTAGGCTTGTCCCACACCTCTTAATTTATTATAACAACCCTACCTATGGATTGGGGGGTCAAAAATAAACCCCACTATGTGTTTTGTAAGACAAAAAATTGTATTCATTGTACTTTTCTTACATGGGTTTTAAATTTTGTCCTTAGGGGGGTGTGAGTTGGGATTGTGTGTGTAAGAGTTTGTCATTCCTCTCAACCATCAATTTATTGTGCATTGGGGTTGAGTTTTGACTTGTGAGGTGGATTTGAGGATGAGTGATGTGGCATCATACATGGATCCACATCACCATCCTCTCTCCCTTTTCTATTTATTCAAGTTCTTTTGTTTGTTTGGGGGTTACTTCATTTATTTTTTTGCTCTTACATTTTTGGAGTTTAAGGATTTTGGAGTGCTTTTGGATTTTGTTGGACATTTTTGGTAATAGATTGGGCTTGAAGGATCTTGGTGTGTGACTCTTGGATCAACATCTACCATGGAAAGGTAGGATCTATACCCTTTTTTTATTTTTTTCTTTTACCTATGTATATGTGTATGTTATTGATTGTTTTGGTATGCTTGTTGGGTACTTGGGTAGATTTCCTAAGTATGGTTTAGGAGAAGGCTATGGGGATATTATATGTAGGGAGGCATAAGATTTTATTTCATGTTTTGGAGGGAGTTGGGTTGGGTGCCCCACCTTGGACAAGAAAATGTTTGCATTTCTTACTTGTTTTGTTTTATGAGGGAGACATAAGAGATTGTAGGGAGGCATAAGAGAATGTGGGAGGCATAAGAGTTGTGTAGGGATTTTTTGATTTTTTTATTGGAGGCTTTTTAAGGTGGGCACCTAATCCCATTAGGAGGCATAAGTGATCTCCCCATAGATCCTTGCTCCATTGGCTTGCATTTTCAAGCCTTGTGTATTTTGTAAGTTTTATTCATGTAAATGTGTTCTTGTTCTTGTGTTGAATGTGTTTAAAATGGTTGTGAAAATTTTTTGTTGTTTTTTGGAAGCATTGTCAAGTTGCCATGTGTTAAATCCATCACTTATTACCTTTTGGTTGGGGCTCGGGGGCCAATGAGGAGAATTTCTTCTTCTTCTCATTGGAGTTTTTGGTTGGGTGGAGAGTGTTGACTCTCCCCCATTTTTTTTGTTTGATCAAGTGAAGAAAATATGGAGCATTGTTGGAGATTTGATACTTAGAACTTGTAGAAGACTAAGAAATCTTTCATTATAGCTACCTTTCTTGTAAAATTCCCACTTAAGCTGGAAGATTTTTGTATTGTATTTTTTGAAAGAAAAATTGGATTCAATATTGGTTCATTCAGATTATAATACATATTGGGAAGAGAAAGGCATTTTAGCGGAACAATTTTTTATATAATGGAAATGTAGTTGAAAAGAAAACAACTTGTTCACATTTTAGTTGATTCAATACTTCACATAGGTGTGTTTTTCTTGCTTTAAAATTATTGCAAAAATATTGTTGGAATTTTCTTGTGGGATTGTTTGAAACTTGATTTGTTCTTTTGTTGACAAAGGAAAGAGATATTAATTTATATTATATTATTGAAAGGCATTATGATGGAAAGTTAAACATATATTTGTTCATTCCATTGTATTTTTTGAAATAGAACATTTAAATTTTATGTATTAAATGGAAACTACCTTAAATCCATTGGTTGTTATTTATCTTGTCAAACAATATATGCAATGGGAAAATCTAATTGAGTAGATTTGTGGAAATTGTTTATAATTACAAAATGTAGACCAATTTTATTTGTTAATTATTATAATGTTTATATGTTATTTATATACCAAATATTAATTAAAATGTAATTATAAGTGGAAATTAAAGTAATTTAACATTTTAAATATCCTATTTTTGTAAAAGAATTTAAAGTAAAATTTATGGTTTAAGATTGAATGATAAATGATTTTTTTATATATTATTATTATATACTATTATACCTTGCAAAATTAAAATATTAAATATCCTATCAATATGGCTGTCGAGTTTATATAAATATGTAGTATATTTTCATTAATATATATGTCAAAAATATGGCTATTTACAACATTCATATTGTTTCACAAAAACATAATGTATTAAATGATTTTAAATTTCATCTCAATGACTGTCATTAATTCTTGTCAAAGCAAATGAATATATTAAATTGCTCAAAGGTATTATGGATTTTTTGGTTAAGCGATTGAATTGTGGATGCCTATTTTTAAGGGAAATTGCTATAGTTGGGGGGTGGTCGTCAACCGCAATGTCCCCCACCCCATATAATGGGATGGGGGTACTAAATCTGTAGTGGCAACTCCCCCCAGTTTAGAAAAAAAAATTGATCAAAACATCTATATTCAACCTAAGATGCGAAGTAATCTTGAAATCCCTTTTGCATAGTCGGCACTATGAGGACTTTATATAATGCTCTTGACCTTAGTATCCATAGCCATTCATACTTTTTAGCAAAATTAGTTTGTGCCTATGTTTTGTGTTTCCAGTGGTGTACACTTCTCATATGAAAAGCATTTAACTTCAATATACGCATGAATTTTAACATTTTCATATTCTTGTAATCATAAAATTAAAATTTTAATAAAAATTATTTAAATATAGATGGGTATATAATGTAACCGATACATAATGATGTATAAATGATTCCTTTCCATGTAAATTACATTTGGTTAGGTAACCATTCCTCTAAAATCCAGATGAATGTAAAACCCATATGCCCATTTGCAAAATATTAAAATAATGAGGTAATAAAAAATTCATTCCTAAGTTGCATTGTGATGGGTGTAACTTATGGATCCAAAAATAAAAGAGAGGATGTGTATCCCTTCTTGAGCTTGAGGTGATCAAAGTCCTCCCATGGCTTCCTCAGGTTCCAATCCTCCACTAATTTGCATAACAAAAGAAATTCTCTAAACTATAAATCAAACTAATGTAAGAGGAAATTTTCATAAGAATTTAGGGTTAGTTGAATCCCTAGATTTGTGGCCCCAAATGAATCATATCTAAATGGATGAGATTCATCCCTAAAAAAATTAGGTGGGCAGTAGGGAAATGAGAGAAATTCAAATTTAATTTGCATGGGTGAAAATTTCATTATTTTGGGGTCACTTAAGTATAGTGTAAAAGGGTTTCTAATGTTATGGGCAATTTTCTAAGAGAAATGCATTAATTAGAGACCTTTTAAATTAATGTAACTTTGACCCCATTTGTGGATATTTAATAGAACCTTATTATTTAATTAAATAGGCCAAAATTACCCTTGGGATTTAATTTGTGCAAGTTTAACTATTTAAATGGAAATTAATCATTTGTATTAAAGTGAGTTATAGGGAAACCTTTAATCATGCCTTAGAAACTTATTTTGATCTAAAAGGTAATTGAGATTTTTATTAGATTTTAAATAAAGGGGATCTTAGGGGAAATTAAATAAGGTTGATTTAATAAAAAAATTTAATACGAGAAAGTGTTGACCGTAAATGTTTTGTTTCGCGAGTGTGTTTAACAAAAAAAACAAAGGTATTAGACCATAATTTTTCTAACTGTAACTAGGGTTTTCTTGGGTTCGTGGTTGCCACTTTATAAGGTGGGCGTTACACTGGTAACATTGTATATCAAAATTTCAGAATTTTCACATTATTTTTGAAAACTATTTACATTAAACCAATTAAATTCAACTCCTATAAATAATTTAAGGAAAATTCATAATAATCCAATTTCAAATTACAAAGTCTAGTGAAATTATACCTATAATCTATTGTGAAAACTCTAGATTTACTTGAAGCAACATATTATTGATCCTATTTATACAGATACTATCAAGATTTAACCAATATGTCACAAAAGAATTTATGGATGACACTTTAGGCCATGAACTCCATTTTTAACAATACATCAAGAATTGAAAAGTTATTATATATCAGAGTGAAGATTCTAGATTATGACATATTGGAAGATGAGGGGTAAGGCCCACAATACACCTGATATAGTTCAAACCTAGAAATAGGAAATAACACAATGTTGGTTCATGATTCCCCTGGAATCCAACTATTAACATGATGACCTAAAATATAGCATCAAATCATGATTCTAATAAACTCTTCCCTCATGTATAAGGACAGTTTGGAAGAGGAGTGGGCATTACATCATGATTCATAATTACTTCAAATAATTGAGAACATATGCATTTTGCCATAGGTTTCATTTTGATTCTAGATATTGTATGTGGTTCAATAAGAATTGGTTGAACTTATATATACTTGTTAAATAAGTTTGAAATTTTTAGAACCACAAAATGATGTGCAATTTAGTGTGTAATTGATTTATAAAAATTTTGGACCACAATAATGAAGTTCCATTACCTTGAAAATGTCAATAAAGAAATATAAGGACATGAATAGTCAACCTATAGTATCCAATAAGTGCATAAAAGTTATTAAACTTCATGTGTTATTTTTTTCAATTTTACATAGGAAACTATGCAATAGACTCTAGGAGGATTTGTCAAATCATTTACACTTTTCCATGATAATACCTTCTAAGCTTATGTCCATGAATAAGATTTAAGTTAGAAGTAATTTCATCAACACCTATATGCTTATGGAACATTTTGATTATATGTACCCAATAGTTAGGAACTGAACATAGGTAAAACATTCATCTTTGAGGTATGTTGTCCTCCTAAATTCAATCCCTCCAAGTGATAGTAATCAAGAATATGAATTCTCTTAAGGTATGTATTATACTATTAACCAACATTTAACATATATCAAACCCTCTTGGACTACACTATGTCAAACAATGAATAGTGTTTCAGGTGGAAAATATCGAAAGTTGTACTTCAGTATTGAAAGACACCTTTAAGATTACATATCATAAATAACTTGATATCAATCCTCATTTATCATAATCCATGGTTTTTGTCAGGTGAAATATCTAAGAGAGTTAATCATGTAAACTTATTGCAATTTTAATTGGATATGGATTAATAGTGGCAAAATGTACATAATGTTTCTATGGATGTTTTCTTAGAGATTTTGGTAAGGAAGTTTCCATCATTGTATTGGCTAATGCATTGAACAATCTTGAAGGATGACAAAAGGGATCCATTATCTAAGTGTAAACTTTGTTTGAATCCTAACCTATACCCTTTAAAAATGGGAATTACTCCATCTATCAATTTATTATTAAATATTCTAGTATTTATTGTATAGTGCATCCCTGGAATACTACGTTAAATCATGTTCTTAGAGAAAAATTTAAGTAAGACAGTTAGGTTAAGGAAGTAGTAGTCTCATAATATGTAAACCTGCCCATTCCCTTCAAACTTATTTACATTTTGATTTCATTAAGTTGATTAACATTGGATAACCTATTGTATCCATTTTGGCTTAGCATGATGTTAAAAATAGAGATATTTCTATTGAATTTTATTCATAGTATGGGATTTGTGTGGATTCTTAGAAAACATTTCCAGCCGATATTGATGATTATGTGTTGTTGACATATTTATATATTTCTGATATTCAAATTTGTAATATTGAGTAGGATTCGAGAGTTGAACTAATCCTGCGATCTTATTGGTAATTGAAGAAATATAGAATTGAGTTATGTTGATGGAATTTTCTCCTAGTAACACCATTCATCTATGATGATTTAAGCAGATGTTATATATGAATGATTATGTAGATTAATTTAGATGCGTATATTCAAACCTTAAACTTGGAATTCTTGATTCTGTGACATTTAAAGGATATTCTGGAGAATGTAATGATTAATAACATTCTCTATACAACAATAAGATCAAGGTTTTGTTTTGTTTAACCATAGCGTAGAATTTTCCAAACATTGAGATGGATCCAACAATTCAAGTTACCATTAAAACCTTTGTGGAATGAATTGTTATCACCGAATCACATGCACCCTGTATGAATCACAAGTGCATGATACTTGAACTCACAGTGTGATTGGATAACATGGGTACTATCTCCAAGTTGTGGGACTTGCTACTTGAGATAGACCTCCAGAGAAAGCTGGTTCTTGCTCCTAAACTACCTGCCACAATCTACTCTAATGCAGGATAAACTAACTATTCTAATCTAAATTTCCAAGGGACCAGAGGAGAGAGAATGCATAAAATGAAAGCCTACACTAAAGCGGTGATACACCAGAAAAGGAGGGTGTGAGAGTAGTCTCCAAATGTGTGAAATACAGAGGCAAAGTGCACACTAGAAGAGGTGATGACAGTTCACCATAATCTAGCAAAATGCATTCACAACAATATTCCAAGCATACACAATGATAATGGATCCCTGCAAGAACATAATAATAGACACAATATTCTTGTAGAAAGATTAAAGGGGCAAGGAGAATGCAAGAAAACACAGCAGGGGAAGATACATCCACAAACTTGTATTTTATTGCTTCATGATATGCACAGTTCAATCTATTACAAGATAAGGGCCTGGATCACCATGCAAGGAGTCCACTACAAGGGCCTGCAACACATGGCTTCACAAAGCAATTTTGGCAGAGCTTTGCTACCCAAAAACTCTCTCCCTTTACAATGAGCCCAACACTCCAATTTATAGAAAAATGAGAAGGAAAAGAGAAGGGAAAATGGAAATCCCGAAATCTGTCCTTCAACCACCTGTAAGAGGCATTAAATTGAGTGAATGGATTATACATTACTTGCAAAAGGCTCCCCATACTGTCCCATGTGCTGCAGCAGAGAAAGAATGATGACCATGCCTCTTAATTGCACTCCCAGCTACCAAATAAAACACTGTTCTGAACCCGGCCACGTTTTCTTAAAAATCTCAATAATTTCTGATCAAATCCAGAATTTCTTGATTTTTGTGCATCGGGCTCGGAACCACGATTCCAACGGTACCAATTTTGTGTGATTTTGTTGAGAAATGCAAAAGTTATGGCCTTCTGAGTGCGGGCAGCTGTTTTGGGCCTGGCAGGCGTTTTCTGTCATTTGACGGGCATTTACAAAAATTGAGTTAACTGGAGCAAGGAAATATGTTTCCTTGGACCATCAAATAAATCTCCCAGAGGCGAATGGATGGTAACTTCCAGTTATTGTCTCGCCTCCGTGGACAAGGCAGATTCTAGTCCAATGTTTGACAAAATAGATTTGGGGTGGTCCAAAATGGCCCCTTGAAGATTTCTCAGAAACATGCACTCAAATTTCTCTAATTCCTTCAATTGGCAAATTCGAGAAGTCAGCGCCCTTTGTCATGTTTCCCAAGGGTCCCCTCAAAGTTTTTTAACTCCCCTGTCCAAGAAGAAAACCCTTTTCAGTTCTGAGGAAATGGTAGAAAAATGGGATGTAAAATGGGAATCATGTTTTTTTGGAGGATCGGTGAAAATCCTCTAACCTCCCATCGGTACAGAAATCTCAGGACATGTTAGGAAAAAATGGCCGAAAACTTTTTTTCCAAATCCTCTAGGCAGTGGTGTGCAGCATCTAGGGACATTGGGCCTGAAGTACACGGCGGGCGCGAAAATCCGAATGGTGAAAGCAGGGAAAAATTTGACTAAGGTGTTCCCGGACTGCCAGTCCTTTGGGACATTTGGGACAAATAAGATCCGAAGGCGCAACATTTTTGGCCGAAAAAATGCATTCACTTTATTAGCCACGGAACAATGCTCTTTTGGATCATTATGGGCCCTACGTCCAAAGGGTCTTTCCAAACCGCAGGTTTGAAATATCGTCTAAACAGTGCCAAAAAATGGGACATTAATTTGGGACAAAAGGACAAATGGGACGTCAAAACCGGCCGAACGCCGAAAGATCCTTTTTCCTTAGGCAAAGTTCCAAGAAATTCAGGATTTTTAAGTTGGAAAAAAGTCGCTTCCCGCGAAAAACATGTGAAAAATGCAAAGAGATGATTTACCAGACTTCTGAAGTGAAAGGGGCCAAACGGGAAAGTTCGGCCAAATGTGTACAGCTGCAGTTTTCTATCCCCTCTGGGACAATTACGGGACAATATGAAAAGAAATACCGAAAGACGGCATGAAAAGCCGCCGAAGCTTTCAAATGAAGAAAAGTCAACGTTTGACCCCATGAAACTTCAAATGGCCATAACTTTTGACTCCGAGCTCCGATTTTCACAAAATTGGACTTTCTGGAATGAGCACGACGTCCTCTAATTTGCCAAAAAACCAGGATTTCTTATTTTTAATGAAGGTAGATATATTTAAATAAATAAACATATTCGGCTCCAGTCAGTTAATGCTCATTCCCGTCAAATGACAGAAAACCAATCCTGCCAGACCCAAAATAGCTGCCCGCACTCAGAAGGCCATAACTTTTGCATTTCTCAACGAAATCACACAAAATTGGTACCGTTGGAATCATGGCTCCGAGCCCATGCACAGAAATCAAGAAATTCCAGATTTGATCTAGAAATTGATTGATTTTTTAAGAAAACGTGGCCAGGTTCAGAACAGTGTTTTATTTGGTAGTTGGGAGTGCAATTAAGAGGCATGGTCATCATTCTTTCTCTGCTGCAGCACATGGGATAGTATGGGGAGCCTTTTGCAAGTAATATATAATCATTTCACTCAATTTAATGCCTCTTACAAGTGGTTGAAGGATAGATTTCGGGATTTCCATTTTCCCTTCTCTTTTCCTTCTCATTTTTCTATAAATTGGAGTGT
This sequence comes from Taxus chinensis, assembly GCA_019776745.2. NCBI lineage: Eukaryota > Viridiplantae > Streptophyta > Pinopsida > Cupressales > Taxaceae > Taxus > Taxus chinensis. Next base: position 35,888 of record JAHRHJ020001565.1, on the reverse strand, counting down.
TGGGCTCATTGTAAAGGAGAGAGTTTTTGGGTAGCAAAGCTCTGTCAAAATTGCTTTGTGAAGCCAATGTGTTGCAGGCCCTTGTAGTGGACTCCTTGCATGGTGATCCAGGCCCTTATCTTGTAATAGATTGAACTGTGCATATCATGAAGCAATAAAATACAAGTTTGTGGATGTATCTTCCCCTGCTGTGTTTTCTTGCATTCTTCTTGCCCCTTTAACCTTTCTATGAAGAATATTGTGTCTATTATTATGTTCTTGCAGGGATTCATTATCATTGTGTATGTTTGGAATATTGTTGTGAATGCATTTTGCTAGATTATGGCGAACTGTCATCACCTCTTCTAGTGTGCACTTTGCCTCTGTATTTCACACATTTGGAGACTACTCTCATTCACCCTCCTTTTCTGGTGTATCACCGCTTTAGTGTAGGCTTTCATTTTATGCATTCTCTCTCCCTGGTCCCTTGGAAATTTAGATTAGAATAGTTAGCTTATCCTGCATTAGAGTAGATTGTGGCAGGTAGTTTAGGAGCAAGAACCAGCTTTCTCTGGAGGTCTATCTCAAGTAGCAAGTCCCACAACTTGGAGATAGTACCCATGTTATCCAATCACACTGTGAGTTCAAAAGATATCCTTGATCAGGGGTGCTGTGATTCGGTGAATACACTCTTATTTTTACCTCGGAAATTCGGATTTGGCCTTAAGGGCCATTTTTGGAGGCTTGTGGGACAAGCTAAGCTTGTCCCACACCTCTTAATTTCTTATACCAACCCTACCTATGGATTGGGGGTAAAAAATACACCCCATTAAGTGTTTTGTAAGACAAAAAGTGACATTTATTGCACTTTTCTTACATGGGTTTTAAATTTTTTCCTTAGGGGGTGTGGGTTGGGATTGTGTGTGTAAGAGGTTTGTCATTCCTCTCAACCACCAATTTATTATGCATTGGGGTTGAGGTTTAACTATTTGAGGTGGAGTTAAGGATAAGTGATGTGGCATCCTACATGGAGCCACCTCACCCTCTTCTCTCCTTTTAATTTATTCAAGTTTATTTTGTTTGTTTGGGGGGTTACTTCATTTCATTTGTGCTCTTGACATTTTTGGAGTTGGAGGATTTTGGAGTGCTTGTAGATTTTTTGGAGCTTGTTGGTGACATCTTGATCTTGAAGGAGCTTAGTGTGTGACTAATTGGATCAATATATACCATGGAAAGGTATGGAGCTATACCCTTGTTTTATTGTTTTTTCTTTTACTTATGTGTATATGTGTATGCCAATTGAATGTTTTGGTATGCTTGTGACATTGGGGATAATTGGGTAGATAGTTTCTAGAGTATGGTGTAGGAGAATGCTATGGATAGCATTTTATATGTAGGGAGGCATAAGAGTTTATTTATTGTATTGGAGGGATTTGGGTTGGGATACCCCACCTTGGATAAGAGAATCCTTGTATTTCTTACTTTGGTTTGTTTTATGAGGGAGACATATGAGATTTAGGGAGGTCCACACTGGATTGGAGGAAGGCATAAGAGGTAATGTGGAGGAATAAGAGGATTCTTGAGGGAGGCATAAGATTTGTGTAGGGGTTTTGAGTTAGTTTATTAAAGGTTTTAAGGTGGGTAACCTAATCATTGGGAGGCCTAAGTGACCTCCCCATAGATCCTTTCTCCATTGGTATTACATTTCAAGCCTTGTGTATTAGAGAAAGTTGCATTCGAAAGTGAAAACATTTTTATTGCAGCCACGAATGTACTATTAAAATGGTTGTGAAATTTTTTTAGATTGTGACAAAGTCGAAAAACATTAGACAGACGTTTCGTTGATGTTGGATAAGATCCCCTTATTACATTTTGTGGTTGGGGCTCATGGGCCAATATGAGGAGATTAGATTCTTCTTCTCATTGGAGTTTTGGTTGGGTGGAGAGTGTTTTCCTCTCCCCCATTTTTAGTTTGTGATCAAATGGAGAAAACTTATCTGAGGCTTGTTGGAGATTTTCAAACTTGACGCACTTAGTAGAAGACTAAGAAATCTTTCATTATATTTACCTTCTTGTAAAATTCCCACTTCAAGTGGAATATCTATTGTATTGTTTTTGAAATAAAATTTGATCATTGAATATTTAATTATTAAGATGAGTAATGAATTGTCTGGAAAGAGAAAGACATTTTTAGTGAATTTATGTTTTTGTAAAATTGAAAATGCAGATTGAATAGGAAAACAACTTATGTTCTCATTTTATTTGGCTTAGCATAATATCTCATACAGGGTGTGTAGTTATTATTTTAAAACTATGATAAAATCTTGTATAAATTACTTGTGGAAATGATTGTAAACTTGTCATTGAGAAAAAGAGAAAGATTTATTCTTATTGATATATGCAATTAACTATTTATATGGCTAAATAGATTTTATTTGTTTATTCTTTGATTAAGAAAATATTAAAATCATATGTGGTTATGGAAAAGTTTTCTCAAAATTACTTTGATTAGTTGGTTTGTTAAACTAATGTATCCTATTTCCTTTTAAATCTATTGGAGTAAAGAAATTTGTAAAGTTACTACTAGTCCCTAGTCTAACAATTAATTGTAAAAATTTTAGTATGGATAAAATTTCTATAAGCTTATACAAGTATCAAATACTAATTCAATCAATAATAATAATAAGAGGGGAAAGTAAAATTTATCGTTTTTAGTGATCCTCTATATATTATGGATATATATATATCCTATATACATCATCATGTAATCATTTAAGTATGAATATCTATATATTTTTCCTACCAAATCTTAAAATGAATATTAAATATTAAGATCATAGCTTTGTTAATTCCCTATTTATATTTATAAATATTATGTAGCTTCGACGTTAAAGGATTCCTCGTGTACTAATATTAATATATTATGAGGCCACATCGAAATGCCCTAAGTTGGGTGTCATACGTGCTGAATGACATGTATGTTTTAAGGTTACTGTCCGTATAGAAAGTACTTGTCTATCCTTGTTCTCTTTAGTGCATGTATTTAATTATTTATAATCTATGACGCTCAAACTCGTGAATAGATAAAATCTTGTTGTGAGTTGGGAGATTTATAATGTTATTGCATGTAGAGCATATTATTTAGTAGGAATAGGGTTCAGCTTAGAGGAATCGTAGACCGCACCCAATTTCCACCCTAATTTATCAAATGGGATGGGAAGTGGGGTTACTAGACCCCACCTCAAACCCACAAGTATATTTTATAAGGATTCAATGTGTTAATGCTTAACATTCCCCCCTGAAACCGAAATACATTGCGCAATTATGGTCCTCTGCATAAGACCACGTAACAAAACAATCTTGTACTTGATGCTAACCAATTCATTTCTTATATTATCCAAGTAGATATAGATATCGAATCCCCTTCGCATATAGATATTTTGGGTTATGATTCAAAATAGAAATTTAATGAAACCATAACCTTTGCACATATATGAATATATATTCTTCTACCCAAATGAAAATACAATTACCAAGATTTAACAAGCATATCTTCTAAAATAGATTGCAAATACCCAGCATGCCCCATTTGGGAAAATAAAAAAAATAGTAGAATGAACAAAATAAATAAATAAATACATTGAAACCCTAGGTGAGGGGTGCAAATTAAAGAAGAAAAGAAATGAAAACATGTGCATCCCTTCCAAGAGCTTGAGATGGCCTCTCATCGATTCCACCTCCTCCTCCACCAATCTACAAAAAAAACAAAACAAAAAAATAAAATAATAAGCCAAACAAAGAGAAAGAAGCTTTTTATAAGAAAACTTAGGGTTAGATTGATTTTCAAGATCTTCAAGGGCCCTAGATGAATCCCATCCAATGGATAAGATTCATCCCTACAAAAAATTAAATGAGGAAGTGGATGAGAGAAATTCAAATTTTAAAAATGCATGGGTTGACATTTGAGTAGGGGCCACTTAATTAAGTGTAAAAAGGGTTGGGTGTTATTACTTTTCAAACCCCAAAATGTATTAATGAGAGACATTTTAAATTAATATAAACATGTGACCCCTTTGTGGGTGTATTAGAACTTTTTTAATTTTATTAAATAGACCACAATTACCCTTGGGATTAATTTGGGCAAGTTCAACTATGGTGGAAATTAAATTTTATCATAATACAAGATTTAGGGGAACCTAGACCATTGTTCTTTAGACTAACTAATTTCATTAAAAGGTATCGAAAATTTTATTATTTTTATTATAATGGGGGATCTAAGAAGGAAATTAATAAGGTTGATTGAATTAAAAGTAACTTAGAAACAAGAAATTGTGACTGTAAACGTAACCTTGTTTTGCACTCGCATGTTTAACAAAAAAATTATTAAATAATTTTTATAGTCTGACCTAGGTTTGTTCTTGGGTTTCATGCAGAGATTTTTGTGGGCGTTACAAGTTACGCAATTCACTACAAAAGGCATATGGACCTAGTTTGGGAAAACCCTCTTAAGTGGGATGTAAACGATACTCAGGGAGCCTAATCTAGAAACAAAAATAATGACGCATGCTACCATGTTAAGTTCCCACGAATCCTTAACTAATTACTGCAGCATAACTATAATAGAATTATAATTGATGTTTTTTTTCGAAAGAATAATCATGAGATGTTATTCCACAAGTAAAGTGAAACACGATCTTCCTTGTAATGTGATTAAATGCTCTTGTTGTGGATAAAGAACCTATTTCATGTATAATACTTACTTTTTACTAATTCAATTATAAATTTATGAATGATTGAAAGAAATGTCAGCCTAAATCCTTAAGAAAAAAATGTGAACTTCACCTCAATTGGAGTTACACTTGTTTGATTATGTAACAGAGGTATGATATAAGACCGAGATGCATGCCCTTAAGACTGAATCCTAGGGATAAGACCTAGTATCCTTGTGTGTAAATAAATACCTTATTAAAAATTGAGAGAATTAAACAAGTAATTGAAATAATGTAGGTGATCCTTATTTAATGAGATAAACCATAAGTTAACTATTCAAAAGTATAGAGGAAATCTAGGAAAAAGAAAAAAGAATGTATGATTCACATATTATGAGCCTTTCTAAAGCTTATGTTAAAGATTGAAACTTCATTGTAATAAATTTTTTATTCTATAAATATCATGTCGTGGGAAAACCCTACATATAAGTTTATACTGTAGTTTAATCGTTATGTTGTGCCTTGTTATTTGGGAACAAAAAGTGGCTTGATGTGCATCACGTGTTTTCACGTTATCTATGTGGGTTAATGTTTGTGCAAACATATCATGTGTTGTGTGTTGTCTTAAGTGATCTCCTGTAGTGTCGTGTATACTAAAATGTAACTCAAAAAAAATTATTCCGGTATTTTTACTGTTGTAATCGTGTGTCAAATTTAAGGGTGTTACATAAAATAATTATGTCTATATTGACATTCTCAAGTTATAGTAAATAAATAAAATTAGGTGTTTATAACTTTCCCCAACTTAATTTATATGTTTCTACTCAAATACATGTCCATCTAAATTTCAAATGAGTAGATCTACACCCCTCTTATTCCTCACATGAAACAATTACAAATGGTAATATTTTATTATTTATTTATTTATTTATTGTGTGTGTGTCTGTGTGTTTATCAAATAATAATCCATATGATATATAAAAATAAGAATACCGTAAAATAGAGCTCTATAATACATGAGAATGCATACAAAATGTACGAGAAATATGCATACCTTGTATGCTCCACTATTCATCATTATAGATTTTGTGAATAAATCAACATAAATGATCCAATATTGGGAAATATGGATCAATTTATTCAAAAATATTAGAGAAGATAACAAAAGGTTTCCAAGATGTCCCAAAATATACTAATAAATGGACCAAGGTACTGAGAGGCTATGTATCTATTGCAACATGACATGCATTTTGAAAGACACTATGAAGCCATGTAGTATTGAATGATGAGTTACACTTGTTTCATAATGTGTAAAAAATTGATGAGTATTGCAATACACCATGATACTAAGGACATCTAAATGACCTGATATCATCCACTGAAGTATATTTTCCATTTAGCTATCTAATTAACATAAAGACATCCAATTGGAACTTATTGGTAGAATTGTATTAATAGATGCAAGATGCACTAACTTATCCCAATTTTTTTACGTTTTCCTAATTTAATATAATTTTTAAAACAATCTCGTAATCACCTATTTCCAGGCATAATTCAATTTTAATGGTGTAAGTTTCCCATATATGATTTTAATAAAATATGCTTCCCTTCTTAGACCTATTTTTATCTATTTGATGAATAATAAATAGTAAACATATAATGGATAAGAAATAATATCTGATTGATGATAAATACATTATGTATAATATATAACAAGGAAAAAAATGAATCCATTCTAAAAATTTTCCTAACTATGTGACATAATAGGGTAGATAAGATCATTAAAGACTCAAAAACATAACAAAAGGTATCTTACAAATTTGATAGTGTTATAAGGTGTCTGGTACATTATAATCAAAGGGATGTGTTATTGACCATAAATTTTATCAAGGAAAATTTATTCAAATGGTTTGTGCGGCTATTGGAAACTTTTTTGGTCGTTTCATCAAGATGGATGATGTCCGGTCTAAGCAAGGACTATTCACATGTTCTGATATACACATTGAGGTGGACCTTAAAAAATGTCTTCTAGAAAATTTGGAGTTAATTCATGATGTATTCAAGTGGTTTACAAGTTCTATATTATGATAATATGGAATTCCGGTGTGGGTTATGTCATCAAAATGGCCACCTTCAAGAGGCTTTCTTTCTCAATAAGACTCAAAAAAATAAACAAGTAAATTCTTCGCATTATAAAGGTTAACAACCATTCCCAATGCATGGTACTGAAGAAAATCATCTCCCTAGAAGTTTTGAGACTATGAGTGAGGATATTTCCCCTACCGGAAGTTGTGTTAAAAGATATTATGTCTCTGAATCTTCTAAATCCAGCCCAGAGTAGGATCATCCTTTGCATGATACTTTGTTTGTTTTTCCTTCCCAACCTGAATATTGGACTGTTTTCATGAAGTCTAAGGAGAAGAAATGTGTAATGCTCTGTTTGACGTTACCCAATTCTTACTCTGATGACCCTATTAATAAGCATGGGAAGGTGGTGTGTGTGCTCCCATTGACCGTTAGTCAACCTAGACCTTGTCACAGAGAAGGATTAGCATCCTTCCTCCCTGTCTAGTCTCCACGTGTCCTTGTCAATGCTTTTAGTATAGGGCCTCCGCAGAACCCTTTTCGATTATGCTATTAAGGAAGATCATGTTCTTGAAGCCTAGTAGGTGGCTGGAATGGTGTTTTGGTGTTGTTAGGGTGTGTCTGGTTAAAAGGAATATCCATAATAATAATTATTTTAAATTTTTGATCTTGACTGCCGACCATTGTGATTATAATTAATAAATATTTTCAGCTGTAAAATAATTAATAATAATAATAATGACATTATTTTTTTTATTATCGATCGATGATTATATTTTATTATTATTTTAATATTTATTGTTATCAATATCATCGTTAGTTATCATTAAACTATTATATTGTTTTATGGGTCTCTTCCACTGACTAAGCCTCATTTACAAAAATAAGGAAGAGCTTGTTTTTATTGGTGGCACCATGGTTTGGGAGTGGTGTTCACGTTTAATATTTTATGTAAGTCTCCAACCACCACTTTCCACCTTGTCCGACTGATCCTTCATGCTTGGGATTGTTTTCAATTGCTAAATTCAAATGTGGATTTAATGTGTCCCCCATCGACCTTGCATCTCTCTTTAGATCATTTTTGTACCATGCTTGGCGTGAGGGGGGGATGTAAATCTTAACTGATTATTTTGGTTCCTTGTTTGGCTAGATGTGGGTGGATTTGATGGCCACCTATTATTCCATTAAACCTCCTAAATGCTAGATGTGTTGGACATGCCTTTTGGGTGGCTGCACCTTATGTCATTTATTGTTTTGATTTGCAAATCTTCCATGACCTTGTTGTCTAACTTCACCCGATCTTCTCTGGCTGCATAAGCTCCTCTTGTGAAGGATTTGCATAGGGGGTCATTGATTAGACTTTGAAACTTTTGATATATGTTGGGATCCTGTTTATCACAAGTTTTTTTCATTAAAATTTATGCCTGACTATGTTGTAATCTACTCACGCCATTTTTATCTTGGTACTTGAAAAATTTTGGTGGTTGAATGCACCTTTCCTATTACACATGAGTGTGGTTGAGGGATTCCTGATTTGGGGTCAGTAGTTTGTGCATCATTTTTTGCATGCCTGATGTTGTTGGAATAAGTCTCATCCCAAGGTGTACCTATGTCAAAGCTCCTTTTTAGCACTGTGACCACAGTGCATGTTGGTAAAGGCCGGTTGAACAGATTGAAGCACCTATTTGGTTGTTTTTGGCAGATGCAAGATTGTGTATAAGATCCTCCTGTACATATCCTACAGCACATCTGGCATTCCTGCAACCTCATCTCTTTGAGGCTTTTTGTCAAACGGTCCTCCTACCTTGTTTTGCTTACACATTTTGCATTCCATGGCCTCTTAGGATCCTTCCATTACTGAACTTTTAGAAAATGACTTTCATTGTACTTCATGGATGTTCTTACCCTTTCCTAAGACTATTTTGGAGACACTTTTTGTGATTTCCCTATCATTCTTGGCTATTCCATGAACAGGATCCACCCATAGAAATGTGGCAATTTTCACTACCACATTTGTCATGCTTTGTGGATGCTCCCACACTTTTCATATGTTGTTTTGGAGGAATGGTCATTTCTACAGCATGAGAAATATCCACCAAAGTTAGCTTTAACACTCGTTGGGTGTCCATAACCTACTCTAACTGTATCCTTTCTTGATGCAGACTGTGAGGATGTTGCAAGGTTGTGGATTACTCTATTTATCCCTGTTTAGCGCACATGTGTACATGGGCCTTTTTCAATAAACCCATTTTGTTGTATACCTGCAGTCATGGTTTTACATGAGACCCCTTATCTGTGGTTCTTTCTTTTCTCGTTACTTATAAAATTTTTTGCTCTCTACCCATGCTAAACATGGATGGGAATGGAGTTGGAGATCCCAGTTAATAGAAGTGGGGAGATTCACTGTGATTGTTGTATTTTGTCTCGTGTGCAATCCATGCGAAGGTAGAAGTGAAACTCCAGAAAGATAATTCTACTCATTGCTACATTTTCTAGATTTAAAAATATCATGAAATTAAACCACCCTTTCCCCGAATTTCAAGGGAAAACTTTTCTGCCTGTGTTGTGGGTTTGTTTTCCTTGCAAGAAATCTCTCCTTTCCTCTTGATATCTTCATGTTTTAGCTACTCGCATTTTTAGTGAGTTAGTGGACAACATAGATGTGTTTCCTCTCCTCTGGGTATTATGTTTTCTTTCTCAGGTGATCAACCTTTGATATTTTTATCTTCATTCCTTCATTTAAGTATCAAGTTTATAATGTTTTTTATAGCTAGTAATTTATGTTTGGCAAGCCAGCCTACGGTAATGATGAGCATCTTGCTTTTCACTCGAGCTTATCATTCTTTTTGTTGAAAATTTTTATCTCACTCTCAAGACCCTTTGATAACCTTTTGATCCCGAGAAAGAAAGGTTGTAGGATTGGAGTGATCAATGTTTGAGGTAAGCCAGGTTGGAGTTTTGGTTTAAAAAAAGGGGCTTTTAGAATGTAGACAAAGGAAACATATTCGGATCTTGCTTGTTTATAATCCCTGTTGATCATCGGACTTGTTCCTAGAATTTTTAAAGTATTCCTTATGAGGTACCTTGTCCGTCCTCATCAAGCTTGAATCGAAACCAGTTTTGAATCACCTAAGTTCCATGTTACAATTGTGCAATTCTAGTACCAAGTTATTACTAGAATTTATTTGGTCTATTTTCCCTCTCGGGAAGATTTTTGGTGGATATTCTATTGTCTATCTTCTTGTTTTCTCTTTTATCATGTTAATGTTGTTACTTAATATTAATAAAATTTCTATGCATATAAATACCTTAATGATTTGCGATGGAAATTGATATGAAGGTTATTAACATTTGGGGTAAAATAAATATGCATCGATAATATTATTGATTTGATAATGGATGGTTTTGTTTTGATAAAGGCACTTAGTAATATAGGTTATATGTTAGAATGACTTTTACAGATTTTGTGTTGAGAAAGAGTTAATTTTTTCCTTATAATTAAACTGAACCTTACACTTTTTTTGTGGTGGTTTAGTAATCCTTAGTGTTATAAAACTTGGATGATGTTTTGAATGCTCTTGTTTAATGGAACTCCCTTCCTTTTTTCTCGCTTGTCGTTACTAGCCTATAAGGGTAGTGGCCTTTTCTTGAATGATTGTGAAATTCCTTGGAGTCAATGGCCGAAACTAGTATTAATTGCCTTCCCTTTTTAAACAATGTTGAGTGGTGGTCGTGTATTAGATTTCCATCCTATAATCTATATGATTACATGATTAAAATTTTAATACACTTGACCTTTCATGTTAACCTTTGAATCCCGTGTTTCCTCCTGGTTTAATTGTTCAATGTTTTCATTTTAGAAATTTATTATCATAGCTTGTGCTATTGGTACCTTTTGATGATTTAGATTGTTGGTTTGAATATCAGTTCTCAATATTTTAACCTAATTGTTTATTCGATGGAAACCCTATTACACTAGATGTTGTTTCTAACTTATCAATCCAATGGTCCCTTCTCAAATGATTGTTAAATTTTTGTTGCTTTGAGACAATGTTCATAATTGAAGTATAAGGTTTTCTTCTTAGATTGGCATGGTGGAAATTTTATTTATCCTAAGGGGTTGTTAGTATTTAGAGCTTCGATCCAATTCTTGGAATAGAATGTTTCCTTTCTTGATATTGTTAGATAGTAGCTTATTGTTGCTTTGTGTAGTCTTATCTTGCTCAGTTCTCGCGAACTGACTCAGGTTATTAATTGTTGCAGATGGCTTATGCGAGTAGATGAGGGAAAGACTTGTAGAATATTGCATCAAACTTGGTTGTGAAGTTCTTTTGTATGAATACTTTTATGTTGTAAAACTCTGGGATGGGTTATGTGGGGAATTTAGAAGAAAACTAGTGCCTTAGTATTATGTGTTGTGGAGTAATGTTGTCGTGACTATTGAAACTTTGGCTTGTTTTGTTATCATGGAAAATATAAAAGTTGATTACCGCATGGTTATGGGTGATTCTAATGTATTATATAAATTCTAAGAATAAGTATAGTGTGGCATGACCAATGTTATTACTCTCTTGTTCCCTAGTCATGGTTCCATAGAGTTGGTTTGTCCCTTTGGGTTGTGCGTCATGTTGGAAAGAATTGATGTAACCATGTATAGTTTTCACAAATGAGTAATGGTAAACTTTTCTCTTGAGATAAAATGTTGAGTTGTAAACCCTTCTAAGACATAGTAACAATGTATTTATAAGCATAATAAAATGGGTTGGATAATCCTTATAAAAGTTAAACTAAAATATATATACGAATAAATTAATGTAGATGTGATCTACTTGATAACATTTGAGCCCTTAAGTGATCAAAGAGGAAACTATATTTTGTAATAAAAATATATATACCTTGTTTTTCCCCAAGCTAAACTAATCAACATTATCCTTTTATGGTGAATTCTTAAATGATCTTATGGTGAAATCAATTGATTAGTTTTTGGAAGATAATAAGGTTGTATAAGTAGGAGGAAATTTATTAAGAAACCCTTCAATCTCTCTCAATCGTTTGAAATGTAAATTGTTTTCCTTTGTCAAACTTAATCAAGCAAAGTCTAAATGAAACTTTTAACCAATCTTGATAAATTCTTAGCCTCAATAAAAGGCTGGTTAATAAGCAATGAGACCCTGAAGCTGAATTCTTTTTGACATGTTTCCCTTAACCCTTGCCTTGGTTCATTGTGATCTTTCTTAAGTAATATTAAATTTTTGATCCTTGCACAAAGAATATTATTGTTCTGAACCTAAAATGGTACTTTCCCTCAATCGGAGCTTGTGCTTGTCACCTGTGCAATAGAGGTGTGGAACAAGTTTCAGTGGCTTGAGTAAGATTAATTAACCTTGTGAGAAATGGAAAATGTTCTTAAATCAATGAATTAAGAAAGTTATTGACATATTATAGAATGATTCTCCTTCAGAAAACTTGGTCTTAAGCTAATTAGTCAATAGTATAAAAGAAAGAAGTTCACCTTTGTAAAAGAATGGTGCGAATCAAAACATGAATCTTCTAGATCGTAAAGTCAAGTTTGAAAGACATTTTTGTAAATACATAACCTTAAAGGATTTTACACCATGGGATGTCCTTAACTGTAACTGTGTATTGTGTTTGGACTTTTACGTTGTGCCTTGTCGAAGAGAAAATTGAATTGTTCATGTTGGGTGTTGTATGTTTCCTTGTTGCCTATGTGGTCAATGTTGTGTCAAGCTTAGATAGAGTTGGTCGTAGCCCCTTCTGGTCACCTGTGTTGATGTGTAAACTCCAAGTAATTCAAAAAAATAGCTATCCAAGTTTTTTAGTGTTGTATTTGTGTGTGTTTTTAAGCGGGCGTTACACTTGGTATCAGAGCGGAGGTTCATGCTCTCGAACCTCTGGGACAGATTGGAGTTGTGATGGTGTTGCGTGATGGTGGTGGATATTGGAAGAGTAATGTGATATAAGTGTGATGTGAACTATGTCGTAATTGTGATATTGTGAGCGCACATGTTGTGTATGTCACTTAGTGCGTAACTGTTAGCATGTTGATGTGTTGGAGATGAGAGTATTCTTCCTCCTTTTCAGGAATTCTATGAGAATTTGAGTGTGAAACATTGTCTTGTTGTGTGTGTGGAAGAAATGTGATTGTTGATTTCAGAGTGTTGGATCCTTTTGGCATTTGTGATGTGTGGGTGTGCTGATATGTTGTACGACTAGGTTGGTTGTAGTGAACTGGATTTCTTAATGATGTCATTATCATTTGTGTAGAAATGTGTGTATTCCCATGTTATATGGCAGTTGACTGTATGTTGTAATTGTGCTCATCATAATTGTAATTCATGTAATATGTAATGATTCATGTCATGATTTAGGGACATATGGTGGGTATATGATCCCTATCGTACAGTGATTGCACTTTGGGTGCAACATGTGGTGATGTGGTGTGTTGTAAACCATGAATGTTATGTATGTGATTTACCCTATATTGGTACCATGTGTAAGATGCTATAGTTAATGTGTGTGAACCACCATTGTGTTAGTGATGTAGTTGCATGTTATGTTGTGAACCTTACGCTAACCGACCTTGAGGGAAATCAGTAAAAGTGTATGTTTGGAGTGAGGGAATGTGTACCATGGGCCAGTAACTCGAGCTGACCTTAGGCTCAGTAGATGATGACCTGTGCTCCTCTTTCTCTCTCTCCTTATGGTTTTTGTATGGATGCAACCTAAGTGTAGCTATGACTGTGTTTAGCCTTGTCGAAGTGGTGGCGGGATGATTCAGATAGAGATGATCACAGTTGTACTATTGATATGTTATTTTACGAGCTGAGGCTCGATGTTTCGAGTGCCAAAAACTTTTTGAGTACCCCCTTGGTGGCCAAATAAGGCCACATAGTCATCGTAATGTGCTATTCTTATATGTGTATTTTATTCATAAATTGAACTTTTTATTTTATTTTTGTAAGGACCAACAATTTTCTTGATTGCAATGTTTTATATTTTTTTGGGCATTTCCTTGGTTTGTGGTACTAACATGTGGATTTTTGCACTAACTATGGCTATTTGGCCATTTTTTTTGCTTGGATTTGGATCTTCTTTTAAATTTTAAGATTTTACCACCTTGCCCAAGGCTTGTACTTTTCCACTTGGCATTTGAATCAGATTGCTATGTTGGTTCTATTGTCGTGATGTGTGGAATAGGGTCATGGGATGCACCATGGAATGGTTGGACCTATGGACCCACTTCATTGTATGGGGGTACAGATAACTAGTGGGTTGTTGAACCATGAGTTATTATGTCACTTGGGTTAGGGGTGTCCAGACTCTATGTGCTTAGGGCCATAGGGAAACCAACCTCTTTGGGGAGTGAAAAGGAAATTTATTTTATTATTACTACTTGAGGGAGGCATAAGAGACTTGAGGGAGGCATAAGAGATTGAGGGAGGCATAAGAGATTGAGGGAGGCATAAGAGATTGAGGGAGGCATAAGAGATTTGTGTGTGTGTGATTGATGCTTCGGGAGGTATGTTGGGTTGTTGTGATGTCTTGGGAGTGGTGCTATGATGTATGTGTTACTCATGTTAGTTAGATATGTTTTGTGATGTTGTGGATATGGACATTGATGCCCTTGTTGACACTATGTACCTGTAGCTATTTTTATGAGTTATGTAAAATATTCATCTGTGAAATTGTGGAAATTTCTGTTTTTGTAGTACACTTTTGTTCGAGTATTATATGTCAGTCATAGATGTGTGACAAGTACTATGTTATGTGGACCATGCATGTTCTCTTCCATAATTTGGTTAAGCTCTTGTGGTGTGGTACCATCATGAAAGTATGTAAAATTATGCTTGTGAATCATTAGTGTTGTGTATGACCCTGGTAGGGTGTTGTGATAGCAGTTCATGTTGGGCACCCACAAGAATGAATAAACTAAAACTCTTCAACAATGAAATTTTAAAGAACTTGAATTAGGAATAATGTAAATGGAAAGAGACTAATTAAATAATGAATAAGAGGGAACTTCCAATCTTCACAGAACTTTGAAAGTTAAAAATTCTGCCAAAATGTTTCTAAGGCTACCCCGTGGCCATGCTTTAACGACTAAAATTTTAACCATAGGGTGTACTTTCATCTTTATTTGTTCCTTGTTGCTTACACCCTTTTCCTTCCTTCAGTGTTATGTCGCATCGAGGATGATGCTTTCTTAAGGGGAGGAGAATGTAATGCCCCATTTGACATTACCCAGTTCTTTTGCAGAAGAAACCCTATTCATAAGCATGGGAAGGTGGTGTGTGTGCTTGTTGACCGTTAGTGAACCTCGACCTTGTTACAAAGAAGGATTAGCATCCTTCCTCCCTGTCTGGTCTTCTCGTGTCCTTGTCAATGCTTCTAGTGGAGGGCCTTGCAATGGTCTTTACAATTACCCTATTAAGGTAGATTGTTCTCAATCCTAGTAGGCTGACTGGAATGGAATTTTGGTGTTGTTAAGGTGTGTCCAATTAAAAGGAATATCCATAATAATAATTATTTTAAATTATTGATCATGACTGCTTGTGATTATAATTAATAATTATTTTGTAAGTGTAAAATAATTATAACTTTTGGCTAATAATAATGAATATTATTTTTTTTTATTATCTGATCGACGATTAAATTTTATTATTATTTTAATATGATTGTTATCAATATCATTTAGTTATTGTTAAACTATTCTATTGTTTTGTTGGTCACTTCCCTGACCGAGCCTCATTTGCACAAAAAGGAAGAGCTTGTTTTGTTGGTGGTGCCATCGGTTTTTGATTGGTGTTCATGTTTAATATTTTTTTTAAGTCTTCAAGCACCGATTTCCACCTTGGCCACCGATCCTTCATGCTTGGGATTGTTTTAAATTGCTAAATTTAAATGTGGATTTAATGTGCCCCCCCACCATTCTCCTTTCCTCTGTCTTTTGATCATTTTTGTACCATGCTTGGTATGAGGGGGGATGTAAAAGGATCTTAACTGATTATTTTGGTTCCTTGTTTGGCTAGGGAGGTGGGTGGATTTGATGGCCATTGCCATTCCATTAAACCTCCTAATGCTAGACGTGATGGACATGCCTTGTGGGTTTGGCCCCACCTTATGTCATTTATTGTTTTGATTTGCAAATCTTCCATGACCTTTTTGTCTGGAGGCACCCATCTTCTCTTGCCACAAAACAAATCCTCTTGTGAAGGATTTGCATTTGTTTTTGATTAGACTTTGAAACTTCTGATATCTGTTGGGCGCCTTTTATTACAAGTTTTTTTGATTAAAATTTCATTGGGCCTGGATGTGTTGTAACCTGCCCATGCCATTTTTGTTTGGATTGGTGAGAAATTTTGGTGGTTGAATATGCCTTTCCTATATGCATGAGTGTGGTGGAGGGATTTGAGATTTCGGTTTCAATAGATTGTGGCCATTGTTTGCATGCCAATGTTTTTGGATTCACAAGTCTCCCCCTACCTGTGTCAAAGCTCCTTTTTTTGGTTGCATGCATGCTGGTGGGATGAGTTGAATATAGTAGACCACTTCTTTTTGCTTTTGGTGATGTAAGTTTGTGTATAAGATCCTCCTATATAGATCCTACAACCCAAGGCATTCCTACCACATCATCTCTTGTGAGGCTTTTTTGTCAAACGATCCTCATGCCTTGTGTTTTCTTACAATTTTGCATATGTGGCTCTTAGGCAATTTGCAACTATTTAGAAAATGGTTTTCATTGTGCTTCGATGGAATGTTCTTACCTTGTGAAGTTCTAAGCATGGTTTTGTATACTATTTTTTGTTGTGGGTTTACCTTATTTGTGGAATCTCCATGAGATCCCCCATCTCTTTGTGGAATTTTCTCAATGGTTTTAGCTATGCTTGTGGATTTTAAAATGTGCTTTGAGATAGTATTGTTTTCCCTGGTTATTGTTCTACAGCTTGAAATATCATGTTCCTTTGTGCTCATTGGATTACATACCCTTTCTAACTGTTCCCTTCTTGATGCAGGCTATGAGGATGTTGCAAGGTTGTGGAGTCTTGATTTATCCCTATCTTTCACGTATGTATTGGAGCCTTTTTCAATAAACCCATTTTTATGTTTGTACCGTTGTCATGGCAGTCTATTTTTTGGGAGAACACTATTATTTCTTTTATGATTTTACTTATAAAATGAGTTCTTTCCTGTGCTTTCATGGATAGGAATGGAGTTTTGGAGCACCCACCAGTAGAAGACTGAGATTCGACCTGAAGATTGTTTTCTGTTGGTTTGTAAGCATGTCCATGCAACTTTAGAAGCTAGAAACCAGGAAAGATAATTCTACTCCTTGCTACATTTTCTAGATTTAAAAATATCATGAAATTGAACCACCCTTTCCCCAAATTTGGTTTTTCTTTGTTGCTTATGTTGTGGGTTTGTTCACCTTGCTATGAAAACTCTCCTTTCCTCTTGATATCTTCTAGATTTTACCTATCTAGTTGATTGTCAGTGTGTTAGTGGACAACATAGATGTTTTCCTCTCCTCTGGGTAACTTTTCTTTCTCATGATCAACCTTTGAGATTTTTATCTACATTCCTTCATTTAAGTATCAATTTTATAATGTTTTTTATAACTAGTAATTTATGTTGGGAAAGCCAGCCTGTGGTGACGATGAGCATCTTGGACTTTCACTTGAGCTTATTTCTCCTTTTTGTTGCACTTCATTTTATCTCATCTCAAGGTTTACAAAACTTTGATAACCTTTTGATCCTGTGGTTAAGAAAGGTTTTAGGATTGGGGTGATCAATGTTTTGGCTAAGGTACCGAGTTGGATTTTTGGTTTTGCACCTTTTAGAATGTATTCCTTTGAGGAAAACATATTATGATCTTTCTTGACATTTACCCAATCCTTGTTGATCATCGGACTTAGTTCCTAAAATTTTAAATTTTTCCTTAAGAGGTACCTTGACCATCCTTATGAAGCTTGAACCGTAACTAGTTTTGAATCACCTAAGTTTGATGTTACATTGTGCAATATCCAGCATTACCCAGTTATTAGTAGAATTACCTTGGTCTAATTTCCCTCTACTCGGAAGATTGTTGGTGGCATATTATATTTTCTATCTTTGATTTTCTCTTTTATAATGTTAATGTTGTTAATTAATATTGGTCGGATTTCTTATGATAAATACCTTAAGATTTGTAGATGGAAATTTGGGGGTAAGGTTATTAGATGCATTGTTGATTAAACTAAATATGAAGTTAATGTTATTTAATGGCTAATGAAGGTGATACTTATAAATGCAATTTTAGTAATATGGTTAGTGAATGTTAATGAGGGGCTTTTAAAAGATTTTGTGATGGAAAGAGTGATCCACTTTTTTTAAACCAAAACTATAGAATTATTTGTGGAGGTTTGGAAATCCTTAGTGTGGTAAAACTTGGATTGATGTTTTGAATGTTAACTTGTATGATGGAACTCTCTTTTACTCTCACTTGTTCGTTACTATCCTATAAGGTCAGTGGCCTCTTCTTGAATGATTGTGAAATTCCTTGGAGTCAATGGCCGAAACTAGTATTATTTGCCTTCCCTTTTTAAACAATGTTGAGTGGTGGTCATGTATTAGTTTTCCATCATATAATATATATGATTACATGATTAAAATCTTAATATACTCAACCTTTCATGCTAACCTTTGAAATCCATGTTTCCTCCTGAATTCATTTTTCAATTTTGTCATTTCAGAAAATAGCATCGTAGCTTGTGCTTTTGGTACCTTTGACGAATTTAGATTGTTGGTTTGAATATCAGTTCTCAATATTATAACCTAATTGTTTATTCAATGGAAATCCCGTTACACTAGACTGTTGTTTCTAACTTATCAGGCCAATGGTCCCTTCTCAAATGATTGTTAAATTTTCGTTGCTTTGAGAGACAATGTTCATAATTGAAGTATAAGGCTTTCTTCTTAGATTGGCATGGTGGAAATATTATTTATCTTAAGGGGTTGTTAGTATTTAGAGCTTCGAGAAAATTCTTGGAATAGAATGTTTCCTTTCTTCATATTGTTAAATAGTAGCTTATTGTTGCTTTGTGTAGTCTTATCTTGCTCAGTTCTCACGAACTGACTCAGGTTATTAATTATTGCAGATGGCTTATGCGAGTAGATGAGGGAAAGACTTGTAGAATATTGCATCAAACTTGGTTGTGAAGTTATTTTGTATGAATACTTTTATGTTGTAAAACTCTGGTATGGGTTATGTGGGGAATTTAGAAGAAAACTAGTGCCTTAGTATTATGTGTTGTGGAGTATTGTTGTCGTAACTATTGAAACTTTGGCTTGTTTTGTTATCATGGAAAATATAAAATTTGACTACCGCATGGTTATGGGAGATTCTAATGTATTATATAAATTCTAAGAATAAGTATAGCGTGGCGTGACCAATGTTATTACTCTCTTGTTCCCTAGTCATGGTTCCATAGAGTTGGTTTGTCCCTTTGGGTTGTGCGTCGTGTTGGAAAGAATTGATGTAACCATGTATAGTTTTCACAAATGAGTAATGGTAAACTTTTCTCTTGAGATAAAATGTTGAGTTGTAAACCCTTCTAAGACATAGTAACAATGTATTTATAAGCATAATAAAATGGGTTGGATAATCCTTATAAAAGTTAAACTAAAATATATATATATATGAATAAATTAATGTAGATGTGATCTACTTGATAACATTTGAGCCCTTAAGCGATCAAAGAGGAAACTATATTTTGTAATAAAAATATTTATATACCTTGTTTTTCCCCAAGCTAAACTAATCAACATTATCCTTTTATGGTGAATTCTTAAATGATCTTATGGTGAAATCATTGATTAGTTTTTGGAAGATAATAAGGTTGTATAAGTAGGAGGAAATTTATTAAGAAACCCTTCAATCTCTCTCAATCGTTTGAAATGTAAATTGTTTTCCTTTGTCAAACTTAATCAAGCAAAGTCTAAATGAAACTTTTAACCAATCTTGATAAATTCTTAGCCTCAATAAAAGGCGGGTTAATAAGCAATGAGACCCTGAAGCTGAATTCTTTTTGACCTGTTTCCCTTAACCCTTGCCTTGGTTCATTGTGATATTTCTTAAGTAATGTTAAATTTTTTATCCTTAAACAAAGAAGATTATTGTTCTGAACCTAAAACGGTACTTTCCCTCAATCGGAGCTTGTGCTTGTCACCTGTGCAATAGAGGTGTGGAACAAGTTTCAGTGGCTTGAGTAAGATTAATTAACCTTGTGAGAAATGGAAAATGTTCTTAAATCAACGAATTAAGCAAGTTATTGACATATTATAGAATGATTCTCCTTCAGAAAACTTGGTCTTAAGCTAATTAGTCAATAGTATAAAAGAAAGAAGTTCACCTTTGTAAAATAATGGTGCGAATCAAAACATGAATCTTCTAGATCGTAAATTCAAGTTTGAAATACATTTTTGTAAATACATAACCTTAAAATATTTTACACTTTGGGATGACCTTAACTATAAATTTGTAATGTATTTGGACTTTTACGTTGTGCCTTGTCGAAGAGAAAATTATATTGTTCATAGTGGGTGTTGTATGTTTCCTTGTTGCCTATGCGGTCAGTGTTGCATCAAGCTTATTGAGAGTTGGGTGTAGCCCCTTCTGGTCACTTGTGTTGACGTGTAAACTCCAAGTAAGTCAAAAAAAAAAAAGTTATCTGAGTTTTTTAGTATTTTATTTGTGTGTGTTTTAAGCGGGCGTTACAAAAAGGAACTTTGAGCCTCCTATTATTAGACTAATTATTACTCATTCATTGATGGATTTGTAAGCTCCAGTTTATTTTGGCTTCCCGAATCCATCTAGGCCTGGACCTTTTTAGCTCTGCCTTTGTGGAATTTTTTGTTTTTTATTGTTGTGCATTCTCTGTTTCCTTTCTGGATTTTTTGGGACCATGATTTTTCTAGTCGTCCCTTACTATGTAACTCTCTTTTATTTTAATTAATATAAAGGGTAGTTCCAATAGTAAAATGATCATTTAGTGAGTTCACTAGATTATGTTACATTATTTATTTGGTCATATTTATGGAGATCATTGTTTGATCTTTAACGATAAAATTATATGCAAAATTTTATTGATGACATGTGAGAACGTTACAATGTACTCTACTTTATTTTGTGCAAAGTAGAATTATTGAGAACATGAGTGCATCATTCCCTTAGTGGAAATGTATACCCATTGTAACTTTTGTAAGGAAATAGGGTGCAATAAACATGCCTCCACGTAAAAGTAGGAGAGGTGGAAAATACTTTTCCACGATGTATTAATATTTTGTATAACAACTTAAAGGACATAAAGTACTCTTATTGTTCAACTGAGTTTCCAATACTTTCCAAGTCAAGTCGGTTTGGATTTGTATGTCTAATTATATACCCCTCCAGTTTTGGTAGGAAAGTTGCTTAATCTCCATAGGTAACACTTTAGGAAAAAATTTGGTTATTGACCCAAAGCTAGAGGATTTTGAGAACACTAGTTTTTCTTGAATTTTGGTTGATATAAACACTATGGTAGATTTTACAACCACTATTGAACTTGTAACACCCACTAAAACAACCCACTTGAGACCCAAGAACAACCTAGGATTAGTCAGACAAATTATGGGATAGTTTGTTTTTTTGTAAGGTGAGACTACAAACAAGCCTCGAAGCAACAGTTGTCACAAACAATATATCAAGGTCAATTATGTTGAGAAGATAAAGTTTTCCATTATAACAAACATTAAAGATCACAATACAATTAATGAGTAGAAATATCCAAGTAGAGACTAAATTTCCTTTAGGTATTGATTTATCAATTAATTATATTAACACTAAGATTAAACATTCCCTAATAAAATTCAGAGGGTTAAAGGGGTTGAACAAATTAAATACCCAAGGTATTTAATTCCACTAGGTCTAAAAAAATAGACACGGTTCTCATTTATATGGGGTTAGGAAAACATTCAATTACCCCATCACATGACCCCTTTAAAGGTCAACCCATAGTTTAGAATTAACATTTTATATTAATGGGCAGTTAATTCCCACTTACCCACTCGTGGGCTTAGCTTTCACTTTAACCTGATTTTTCACATATTTAACACACTAAAATTTTCCTGAAAAATAAACCATTAGATAGGAAATTTCCTCACCTTTCCAGTGATATAAATAAGTCCTCCTATTTCTCAAGTTATAGGCCGGCGGACCTTGGTAGGAAAATTTTCCCAAGAGCGGGTCTGCGGGCTTGGGGAAGAAAATTTTCCCATGTGCGGGCCAGCGGAGCGGGAAGAGTTTTAGCACATTTTCCCTTTTGCAACAAAAAAGTGATCTGCCTCCACATGCCCGTGAGCCCGAAGAGGGCACGTGTCGGCATTTCTAAACTCTTGCGGAAAATCGGGTCATCGGAGGATTTTAAGACAATGATCATGTTTGGCTGAAAGGTACTATGGAATCAAATGATCCATGCCTCCACCGACACCCAAAGTGCCACGTGTCAAGCGCTAATTGGTTGTGGGTAAAAAAGACTTGCAGGGAAAATTAGTGATTTTAGACTTTAGGGTTAAAATCGCAAAGGATTAAAATAGCTCGCACCTCCGACTTCCCTGAATGATGCCACGTGTCAATCAATGATTGGTTGTGGCCCATTGCGTTGTCGGAGCAATTTAGCAAAATTTGACTTTTTCGAGAAAAAAAGGTTTATCAACTTAAAAAGCTTTGTCCCTCCAAAAACACATCATGAATACATGTGTTAACCATCCATTAGATGCGGATCAATGGGCTGGCGGGAAAATTTAAGAATTTTTCCACAAAATTTTTTGAAGCGCTAAGTTAGAAAGGGGATCCGCTCCTCCACTGACGCCACATGGCAGCACCTGATTAGCTGCGAGCTGGCGGGTGACGGAGGAAACTAGAAAATTTTCCCAAATTATTTTAAGGTTAAGTTAACTGATGTGGGCCCGTACAGCCGTGAAAAATAGCCATAAAGGAAAAAGCGAGGCTGCGGGTCCACGGGGGAAATTTTTCCAAAATTTCTCTTTTGAACTTAGGTGATTTTTTGACAACAAGAAAGGCTTATGGGTCAATGGAGCAGCAGGGTAATTCGTGCCTTTGGTGTTTTTAACCAAAAATCCCTAAAGGAAAATTCGGGCCCACGGGTTCACCAAGGAAATTTTTCCCAATTTTTTTTTGACAGTTAGAATTATTTTTGACGCTAAATGAAGAAAAACTTCAGAAGGCCATAACTTTTGATTGGGATATCATTTTTGGGAAAACGAGGACTCTTTCAAAATATCTCAACAATATCTTGCATATAGGAATCATTAATTTTTTCATTCTGATCATGTTTAAGGGATCAATTTCACGAAAACAATTTGGAGGCTTAAAAAAGGCAAGCTGGTAAATTTTAACTTATGAAATTTTAATCAATTGATCTTCTTCCTCTCTCAACATGTCAATTAGACATGGATAATTGTTCTTAGATGGATTAGGATGGATTTGGAAGGTACGTTTGTTTTTATTGACTCCCAATTTTTTAAAAAAAAATACAACTTTGACAGCAAAATGACAGCAAACGGTTTAAGCCCAATTTTGCTAAATTTTCGAAGAAATTCCTTAAGTGTTTTTTTCCAATTGAATTTTTTATGGAATACTACTTGAATTTAATCATTTAATTTGTTATTTAATTGTTGCAGGTTTGAACTGTGCATTTTTGGATAAAGTATTTGCTAGTTTGAAAATAGAAAACAGAGATCGAACTTTAAAGGATCTATTTGTCATTTTCATCTTATAAGTATTAGAATTCATTCCAATTCTAATATAATACATTTAGTTGATTCAAATCAAATTATTCATAACCATAATGAAATTCTAATTTCCAATTTTACACATTTCAAAAGATAGAGTTATGTATGTTCCTCACATGCATTTCTTCCTTTCAAACAAAGATTTCAAATATATTTCAAACTCAGATTTTAAATAGTAGTAGTTCCAATTGTGGAAAAGAATGCAACTTTTACTTAAAAGACAATATTTCCTTCTTTTACAACTTCTCTTTTCTATTGATTTTCACAATACAATATACAAATTACATCTCCTTCTTTCAAGATAGAAAATAGAGTATATCTCTCCTTTACATTTCAAAATTACAAATTTCATATTCATTACAACATATTTCCATTACAAAACATATACAAGTTCATCCACTTCAAGTGGGAAAGGTTGCAATAAGATTTCATTTCAACAAGGGACTATCAAACCTTTTTTTGTTTTTTTTTCTCTTTATTCCAAAACAGCAACATGTAGATTTATCATTTTTCCAATTCTGATCACAACAAGAGTAGGGGAAAGGCAACGCTTTCCACCCAACCAAGACATCCAATGAAAAGGAGAAGACATCCTTTTTTATTGGCCCCCGAGCCCCAACCATAATGCAATAGAAGATGTGATTCAACTCATGGCAACAAAGTCTTCCATAACACACAAGTAGCATTATCACATTTAAAACATGGTCCAAAACAAAATTGCAGTTTGCAACCACCAATAAAAGACAACAGACAACACTCAGGCTTCCGCGTGCAATCCAAAGGAGCAAGAAACTATGGGAGATGTTGTTTATGCCTCCCAAGGGGAAATGGGTATTACCACCTGAAAACAACTACCTATATATATATATATATATATATATATATATATATATATATATATATATATATATATATATATATATATATCATTTCAAATCCCTGACATACCCTTATGTCTCCCCCAAGTACCCCTTATTCCTCACATTTCCTTATGCCTCACTAATCTCTTTTGGCACCCCATAACGAGTAAAGATATGCAAGCTATTTCTTTGTAAGGTGGAACCCAAATCCCAAATCCCTCCACACTTATACCTTCCAAAAACACTTATGCCTCCCACAGAAATACCCCATAGTCTTCTCCTGCACCATCCCTAGGCCATCTACCCAAACAGCCCACACACATGCCAAAATATTCACAACAATAACATTTGCACAATTAGAAGAAGATCGTTTCAAGAGCCAAGCTCTTACCTCTCCATAATAGAGTTTGTTCCAAGTTCCAACAAGCAAGCTTTCCAATACAAAACATCCCAAGATCAACGAGACACGGGCCAGTAAAAAGTCTGCAAACTTTCTCCAAAAGCAAGAGCTCCAAATAGGAAAGAATTCACCTCTAAAATGAAGTATGCAAAAGAAAAAGCAACCAAAAGAGTGTAACCCCAAACAATAAAATAAATTCCAATATATAGAAGGGGGAAGAGAGGAGGATGAGGTGGATCTTTGTAGGATGCCCCATTACACCTCCTCAACTCCAACTCATAAGTCAACTTCAATCTCCAAGACACAATAAATAAGTAGGTGAATAGTATGATAGTCTTACTTACACACTCAAATCAAGCCCATATCTCAAAGGACTGAAATTAATTTCAAGCAAGAAGCACAATTAAAACATTCAGCTAGGCTTACAAAAATGCACAATGAAAGATAGATTTAAACCCTCTAACCATAGGTAAGGTTGGTATGCAAATTTAAGAGGTATGAGACAAATTTAACTTGTCCCAAAACCCTCCAAAATATGTCTCCAAGGACAATTTTGAATTCCAAAGAATATGAAGTGTTTCACACTCCAAATTTTACTTACATATCTCTTACACATCACTTACACATTGCTTACACATATCTTACAACATTTAATACAAGAGTCAACCACTCCAATAATTACTTTCTTATGACCCAATTTGATTAATTTATTTTAACAATATGATTACTCACATTATATACCACAATTTATTTAAATAAAAGAGATAAACACATCACTCAATAAAATAAACACATACAAACATCAATAAAAAGGAACCAAATAAATAAATACACATAACACTTGATCATGTTTAAAGTTGATCCCCCCATGCGAATCCCTAACACAATCAGACACACAAACAAATACAAGTTACCACGGTGACCTTTTTGAATTCATCTAGAAATCTAATGTGGTTGGTCTCCAATCCCCCAATGTTTGTTTTGATATTTTAAACCTGTAAAATACAAATACCTCCTTCAGCCTCATGGCCATATTAGAACATCCAAATGAATATAAATATAATTTCAAGATCATCGACATATATGTGAATCATAACAAACATCAAAACAATCAGTAGTATCACTTACAATTTCATCCACAACTATATCATTACCAATTTTAATTCAATTATCATTTTCTAGGTCTACTCAAAATACCCAAATATCACAAGTTTGAACAACATCTATAATGTAACCATGTCAAACAATATATCAATATCAATATCTAAAATGTCTCTAATAATCATCATGCACCATATATGAATTAAAGTCCATAATAAACCATGCTCTAACATCTAACATCATACTAAATTAAACTATAACAATGTCCATAATATAGTTAATAGTATCAGGATCAATATCACAAGGTGTCGAAGGAAAACAGGCACTACAAAACTCGGGTTGGAAGACAGAATTTCGATACAAAACTTGGACTACGAAGGATTTCCATTCAGGTGTCATACATGCTTCTCTCTTGGTCATCTTGCTTTGGAATATCTTAGGGAGAGTAAACATGTTAAAGGTATAAGTTCTTGGTGGAAGAACTCTAATCCTAGCCACTTGGTTGTTGATAAGTCGAAAGATAATGACTCAGATGATGAGTTGGACTCAGATAAGGAAGTAGGGCTTCTTCCTTGCTAGAGCGAATCATTGCAACAACATCCTTAGGGTTATATGGTTGTGTATGTTATGGAAAATGGAACATGTTCCCAACCCTTTTATTCATTAGAGAACCAAAATCCCAAAGAGAATATAGAAGTGAGGATTCCAATCTATTGTGAAAATTTTAATCCGAATTTGGATAAGGATTGGATGGTTGTGGCTTAAAAAAATAAGGGGAATAACACTCCACTTAAGATGCAATTAAGATCCACTTCAAGGAGGGCACCAAAATGAGTTTTCTTTATGTTTTGATCTTCTTGTGCTGCTGGTAGGTTGTTGTTTTGGACGGGATACTATTTTTTGTTAGATTTTCTTTACCGCTAGTAGAGGTTGATTCATTTGTTTTTCATTATTTCATTTTTCTCTCCAATCTATGTATCATGTAGGGTCCCCTTAACCCTCCTTTACCAATAATCCATATATATATATATATGGCCATCATCTAAAAGAGAAAATTTAGAAATATAAGTATCTTTTTATATTGGTCATTTTTTGTGTTGGTATTAGATTACTTCCCTATTAGTTCAAAAAAAAAGGATTTTTTTCATTTGATTAGGTAAAAACAGGGATCGGCTCCTAGAAGCCACACAATCGAAAGATGCAACGTGAAACCAACCCAAGATGAGCAAGAAAAGAAACATGACCACACAAGGAGTTAAACAAACTTAACTCGAAAAGGACTAGGTCCAGAGAAGACTAAAAATAGTCCACAGACAGTCAGTAGTTAAAAAAAAAAAAGATTAAACATGTTATATATTTAGAACTAATTGATAAACATTAACAAATATAATATTTTAATAAATTTATAATATATGAAAAAGATCTAAATGAATTATTGCATTACAAGAGTGAAGAGCACATTGTTATCGGGATCGTTGCGATATTTAGAGAGGATGTGGAGTATTGTATAAATCGAAAATTTCTTTGTTTAAAGAATAATGAATACAACTTGAACTAGTACAAAACTATACATCATTTACGGAATTTTGGTACTGCCTAGTCATCAAATATTTGTTTTTAGACATAGATTATGATGCGCTACAATTTCTTATAATCGTTGGTGTCTTATATGTGTACTTTAATGTCTAATGTTAGGTTTCACACTTATGAAACACATCTTGTAGTTACCTACTTGTAAATTTTAAAATTATATATCCTCGTACTCTCCCTTCATGATCATGAACTTAGATAAAAAGGAAATAAATAAATCTTTGATAGTGTTTTATTGAACATGGTTTCCAACCACTACTAAATCAATTCAATTATTGCACTACGTCTCCTTAATTTGGTAGTAAAATCCATAACATTCGCCTATCATATGTATTATTAAGTATGTAAATATAATCCATTCACCAAGCATTCCCTCATGTCTCTTGACACAATTATAGAATGTGTATATGTAGATAGAATACAATGTGTCAAGTCTTATATTGATACACCCATGGTGTTATACTTGTGTATGTTAAACGAATTTATATGACCCTTAAAATCATTGAAAACAATTTATAGTGACTCAAATTTGTATAACTTGGGTCTATGGTCTATCAAGGCTTGTAGATGGAAAATCTAGACTCTTTAACTTAGATAAAGTGCTTCATACCTAAGTAATTGATGCCCTTAAAGATTTAGTTCTATTTTATGAAAATATTGGAGATCTTTGTGTCTTTTAGAAATGTATTTTTCTATACCTCTTCTCCTTATAATTGCAATTTAATGAAATGTGTGGATTAGAATTTCTTATTTAATTTATGTCCTAGATTTAATGTTAGATTAATATCGACCCAAAGGAAAGAAAATAATCCATTAAGAGATATAAAATTATAAAATTAGTCATTAGTGAGAAGGATCGAAACTTTGTGAATCGAATCTAAACCATTATATGGTCTGGTCCCTCCCACAATATACTATTTTAGATGGGAAAATTATGATGGTTGAGTAATATTCAAAATGAGATGCCTTAGACTAATATACTGTTATGAATGAAATTAATTGAATGTATGCATGAATGAGATAATCTAATATTAAATAAATTGACTTAAGAGAGAGAAAGATAAGTCATTTAAGCTTACGATATGTATATAATTTATATTGAAAATCCAAAGATAAACTTGTCATTGTCATTGCATACATTTATAAATTTTTTAAATGGCAAAGACAAGCCTTGTCATTGCCAAATCATTAGTTTATGAATTTACGTATTTGATGGAATGGTTTACATCATTGACTTGAGATTCCTCTTCCTCTTCCTCTTGTTCTATTTCAGAGTCCAATTGTAAGGAAGCCGACGAGGCGGAAGATGCGCGGCCTTGTTCGGTGGTCGTAGCAGACAGGCTCATTGGACTTTGAACACAAGCGCTGTTGGGGCTGTAATTACTGTTAAAAATTTGAGTAGGGGCAGGGCTCCTCGTCTTCCTCTCCTTCTGATCCATGTAATTGACAAAGCTCTTGACATGAGCGGAGATGGATGGGTTCTCTTGAATTGGGCTACGGCTATTGCGAGTATAATTGTAGAGGAGATGCCCTAAGAAAATCACCAGCGCTACAATTGATGCTGT
Organism: Taxus chinensis; assembly: GCA_019776745.2. Lineage (NCBI taxonomy): Eukaryota > Viridiplantae > Streptophyta > Pinopsida > Cupressales > Taxaceae > Taxus > Taxus chinensis. The sequence goes on along the minus strand of JAHRHJ020001565.1, from coordinate 6,751 downwards.
TCCAGTCATAAGATACAGGCCCCAGAAGCTCTCCATGCTCAATCTATTCGACTGCACTTGTGCCCCGGCTTTTGTGCACGCCGTCATGTTAAACCATTTGCTCTGCATTCTCTGCATTTCCGGGCTCTCCGAAAGATCCAACACCGACTTTGAAATCACTGATACCAGTGGAGACCCTTTTGGAAACACCTATTCAGAAATATGAAAAAACACTTTGATATATCGCGACAGTAATAAAATTTAAGCAGGAAATAGAAATCCTATACAAACTTACGAAACCGAAGCCCCCGGTTCTGTAGGTAGGGCCAACCATTGTATATCCACATTGGGTGGATAAAAAAACTCGAATATAAGGGAGCTCGTCAAATATTGCAGCCACTCCGTTATTGTTGGGTCCCTTTGACAGCGCTACTGAAAACTCTAATGGAGAACTATATGGCTTCACCTGGCTTTCATTGAAACCCAGCTGCTGTTGCAGGTAATCCCCTACGAATGACCCTAGCTGGTAACCCACTGGCGCTCTGCTCGCTAACAGAGACTGCACGTCAGTTATGGTTGGCTCCATTTGTTGTACAGTTAGCATCGAAGTGAGGCTCGCCGTGTAACTCGACGTCAATATTAGTACCACAAACAGCCAGATTATTAGAACTCCTCGGGCCATACTGCTCACAATCTTCTCCCCTGATGAACACAACCGATCAGGAATCATTTGTAAAGGAATTCGTTTTCATGTTTAACATAAAATTTGCAGTATAATACAAAACGTTGTTACGTACGCTGGGAGAAATACAGTGTCGAAAATGAAAACCTACGAACAAACAAGGGCTGGATTACTTATTTTTTTATAAATTTTAGTGTTTATATGCTGATGAAAAAAAAATTAAGAGTGAAATCTTCACCAGAGTAATGTAACGATCTGTTTCCCTGGCGTTCCTCTGAAGGTGTTGTTTTTCCTGTGTTCCAACACCCACACTACGATTCCAGTAAGCAAGAAAAATCCACCGGTTGCAATCCACATGCCTGGAGTGAAAGGCCGCAGAAACACCAACGCATTGCTGGAATCCGCTTTTTGTATCGGAACCACCATGACCAACCCTGACTCTGAATACGGCTGTGTGAAATCCACGTATTTGCTGCGGTTTGCGAGGATTGTAAAATCGCCCACCAATGCATCATAATCCTGCTAAAAGTAAATCTAAGGGATAGAGCAGGAGTCTGGTGGAGGACTGAGGAGTAGAAGCTCCATGTTGATTAGGAGACAGTCACTTAGGAGCTATTTGAGGAGCATTTCAAAAGTAGGTATTTACCCAAGAGATTTATACAGTAGATGATTGACGAGTTTCACGAACTCCGTCAGGTATCGATGACTGTAGCTGAGTATGAGAGTCAATTTCTAGATCTACTCCAGTACGTCGACTATATGTAGGATGAACAGGTATGGATTCATAGGTTCATCTAGGGCCTGAACTTGGATTTGGGTGGTGCGGTGCACATTCACTGCCCATAGACATTAGCAAAGGTCATGGTGAAGGCCTATATTGCAGAGGAGACATGGGGGAAGATGCAGAAAGCTAGAGAAAGAGTTCGGAGCCATATCCAGTAGATGCAGGATGGTAGATCGAAGGGGTCAGTTCCTCCTCCACGAGGTGGAAAGAGTTTAGGACATGCTTCATTCAGGCCACCACAGTAGCAGCAACAGTAGCAGACCCACCCACCTTACAGACCTCCTTAGATATTTTATGTGAAGAGAAGATGTTGTATGGGGCCTCTTCCTAAGGGTCCCACCAGGACACAAGGTGTGCCAAGAGCTCAGTCAGGAGGAGCTCGTCAATAGAGACCTTAACAGTTTGTAGCTAGATCATCAGGATCCACAACTCAGACATCTAGAGTACCAACTAGAGTTACATCCCATTGGAGGCGAGCAGGTAGCTGTTATAGTTATGGTGTTGTTGGAAATCATTGGAGAGATTGCCCACAAAACCCTAACAAGGGTAAGATGTAGATCTCAAATCCTATAGTTGGAGATATGGCACGAAGTCATCAGATCTATGCAGTGGTTGAGAACCACCAGGCTGAGCACCAAAGTACAGTGATTGAAATGACAGGTAGTATTGGTGGTATTTCTACCTCTATATTATCTGATTCCAGTTCTTCTGATTCATTTATTGCACCATCTTTAGTAGAGCATTTACGTCTGGTAGTAGCTAGGTAGGGTCATAGTTGGGATGTGGACATGGCTTCTGGAGCAAAAATTTCTATAGACTCTTTAGTTAAGGAGTGTGTAGTGGATTTGGGACCCTTCACCACTACTTCAGATCTTTGAATCCTTCCATTAGGATCTTATGGTGTTATTTTAGGCATGGACTGGTTATTTACTCACAGAGCTAGAGTGGACTATTACCATAAGACTATTACATACATATATGATCTTGGAGTAGAGTCAGTAATATCATGAGTTAGAAGACATGTTTCCATTTACACCATCTCTGCTATGTAGCTTAAGTGCTGTGCGTGAGGGGATTGTCAATTATATGCTATTACGGTTAGTGACAGATCAGAGGATGAGTCTAGCGGACCATCCCTTGATGACCATCCCATCTTGAGAGATTTTTCTTATGTGTTTCTAGGGGAGCTACCAGGATTACCTGCCCCACATGAGATAGATTTCCGTATAGATCTAGTCCCGGGTACAGAGCCTATCTCACGAGCACCTAATCGGATGACTACTCTTGAGCTATGTGAGCTCAAGTTACAGCTTGAGGACCTTCTAGAGAAGGGCCTAATCAATCCTAGTGTATCCCCTTATGGTGCACTTGTGATCTTAATGAAGAAGAATGATGGATATATACGGTTGTGTATTGATTACCGTCATCTGAACAAAGTAACGATCAGGAATCGTTACCCCCTTTCATGCATTGATGATTTGTTTAATCAGATGAAGAGGGATACATTTTTCTCTAAGCTAGATTTTAAGTCAAGGTACCATCAACTTAGAATTACGCAGGTGGATATTCATAAAACTGTGTTCCGTATGAGATATGGCCACTGTGAGTTCACAGTGGTACCTTTTGATTTGAAAAATGCCCCTGTAGTGTTTATGAGTTTGATGAATGGGGTATTCAAGACTTTTCTAGATCGCTTCATGCTCATCTTACTTGATGACATTCTAATTTACTCACCCGTGCGTGAGGGGCATGAGGAGCACCTCTGTCAGTTTTTTTAGTGTCTTCGTGAGAAGCACCTTTACAAGAACTTGGAGAAGTGTGTGTTCTTTTAGATAGAGGTGCAATATTTGCGCCACATTATTTATAGGGAGGATATCGTAGTTAAACCTTCCAAGATTCGAGCCATCATATATTGGCCAGCACCTACTAGTGTGACCGAGGTGTGTAACTTTATGGGTTTAGCAGGCTATTACACGAGATCTGTTTAGGACTTTTCTCAGATTACACACCCCATCACTTCCCTTCAGCGGCAAGGGAATAATTTTCTTTGGTCTGACAGATGTGAACAGGCCTTAAGTACACTAAAGGAATGCCTCGCGACATAACCTATTCTTGCAGTACAGATCGTCAGGGTGAGTTCTACATTTGCACAGATTCTTCTTTGGCTGGACTTGGAGGTGTGTTGATGTAGGAGGGTAGAGTAGTTACTTTTGAGTCTCACAAACTCAAGGATTATGAGTTCAATTATCTGACTCACGATCTTGAGCTTGCAGAAGTTGTGCATGCCTTAGTGTGGTGGAAACATTTTCTTCTTGGCCAAAGATTTACACTCAGGACTAATCACTTGAGTCTTCGCTACCTCTTCACGTAGCCCAATCTCAATACTTTTCAGTATGACATGGAGATAGAGCATGTGAAGGGGAAGGATAATGTCATTGTAGACACCTTGAGTAGATGGAGACATGTGGCTATGGCCACCTCAGTGGGCACAGATTTGCGGAGTAGGATTTTACATCAGCTTCCTCAGGATAGTTTCTACCTTACTGCTAGAGTAGAGATTAAGTCACAAAGATCCCTTGAGGAGAGATTTGATGGATTTTCATCAGAGGTAGATGGCCTTCTCAGACACAGAGGTCATATATATGTTCCTAGTGATGAAGGCTTGAGACAGGACATTTTGTATGAGGCTCACCGTGCACCTTATTCAGCCCATCCTGGGGTGAAGAAGATGCATGCCACCTTGAGAAAGTTGTATTTTTGGAAGGGAATTCAGAGAGACGTGGCCTCATTTGTGTTATGCTACTTAGAGTGTCATAGGGTGAAGGCCTAGCATCAGCATCCCGTTGGCCTTCTCTATCCTCACGCTATACCAGAGTGGAAGTGGGAAACCATTTCCATGGACTTCATTACTGGGTTACCTACATCCAGATACCACCATGACACCATCATGGTCACGGTGGATAAATTGATGAAATTATCTCACTTTTCTCTGGTGAAGACCACCTATATAGCTAGTTTGGTGGCACGGGTATACCTTGATGAGAATTTCATATTACATGGGATTCCACGAAATACAATTTGTGACCGTGATCCTTTGCACACTTCCCATTTCTAGACCACCATGTAGTATGCTCTCGGGATGAGGATAAACTTCAGCACAGCTTATCACTATTATATAGATGGATAGAGTGAGTGGGTGAATCAGATCCTGGAGGACATGCTTAAGATGTATGTGATGGACCACTAGTCGAGATGGGAGGAGTATCTGTATTTGGTTGAGTTTTCCTACAATAATAGATTCCAAAGTTCGATAGGCATGGCTCCTTTTCAGGCATTATATCGCAAAGAGTGCATGACACCTCTTAGTTGGGACAAGATTGAGGATAGGGTTTCCCTTGGGCCTGTATTATTACAGGATATGGAGCAGTAGGTTACCTTGATCAGATAGAGATTGCAAGAGGCGCAGGATAGGTAGAAGAAGTATGCAGACCAGCATAGGAAAAATCGTAGTTTTGAGGTGGGCACGAAGGTGTTTCTTTGTGTCAAACCGCATAAGAGCCCTATTTTTTATTGAAAAGGTTCTAAGCTTGCTCCTAGGTTTTTGGGTCCCTTTGAGATCTTGGAGCACCTCGGTCCCTTGGCCTATCGTCTAGCATTTTCACCTAGCTTGTCCCGTGTCCATGATGTGTTTCATGTTTCTCTGCTTTAGAGATTTATTTTTGATCCTTCTCACGTGCTACATTAGACCACATTATAGGTGCGGGATCAGGGGCAGGTGACAGTGGAGCCCATACGCATTATAGAGCGCATGACCCTTATCCTTCACTGTAGAGAGATTGATTAGGATCGGGTCCAGTGGGACAGATATGATGAGACTGCAGCTACTTGGGAGGATGTTACTTTGATATGACTGAAGTTTCCAAACCTGTTCTAGTAACTTCCAGGAGGAAGTCGAGTCTAAGGGGAGGGGGATGTAGTGCATACTTCCCTTTGAAACCTTTTTTATTATTTTTTTGATAATGTCGTCTGCACTTATGGGTATATTATAGTTTTTGATATAGCATGTTAGTAGATATCAGAGGTATTGAGCTGTTATTGATTTGATTCTTATATGATGCATATGGACTACTAGAAACTTTTAATGTTGATATTGATATACTTTTGACAAGGCTATGTATCTGTAATCCTGACATGTGATATATTTAGTCATATTGAGTAGATCTTGATAATTAGATTAATGTGATGATCATTTTGACGTGTATAAAATGTGGAATAGAAATGTGCTATAAATTGTAAGTGATATCATATTTTCATAGATGATATTAATTTGTATATAGTTGATTTCAGATATATATTGCATATTTTACATGAATATTTTAATACGGCCACCAGACCGAAGCAGGTATTCTCTGTTTTTTAGGTATATTATATTCACAACAACATCGGGGGATTGGAGACCAACAACATTGGAATTCAAGAAGAATTAAACTAAGGTCACCATGGCAACATGTAATTGTGTTTGTGTTAGAATTATTTAGTTAGGAGAAAATTGTGACCTAGGGGTCATGTGTTGTTTTGTTTTAATTTTCCCTCTTTGATAATGTTAGGATGTGTTTTTCTTTAGTAATGAAAATTCACTTGTTTTAGTATTTAGATTTTTTGATTTGTGATTACACCTTTATTATTCATGGGTTTTAGTTTCTTAATTAAGATAATGTAAATTTGTCCTAAAATAATTAAAGATGTGACTAAAAGTAGTTCATTTATAAGACTTGATTTACACTTGGATTTTGTGTTGAGTGAAGTGTGTTTGAGTTTTGAGTGTAACACACTCTACCCTTCATTGTAAACTCGAATTTGGCCTTAGAGGGAAAATTTGGAAGCTTGTGGGACAAGTCAAACTTTTCCCACACCTCTTAAATTCCCATGCCAACCCTACCTATGGGTTGGGGGGTCAAATTTAGGCTCTTTTAGGTGTTTTGAGAAGTTAAAAAGGTAAAATGTTAATTGCAATTTCTTTAAAATATTTAATTTTTTCCTTTTGGGGAGTGGGCTTGTATGGAGTGATTAAGGCTCCCTTCATTCCTCCAACATCTTATTAATTGTGCATTGGAATATGAGTTTGAACAAGTGATGTGGAGTGGAGAAGAAATGAGGTGGCATCCTACTTGGAGCCACATCACCCCTCCCTCTTCTTTCTCCATTTATTGAATTCTTGTTTCTTGTTTTGGGGTTGGATGATTTTTTTTAGTTTCGTGAATTTTTGGAGAGTGAGAGGATCTGGAGAGAGTTGTGGATTTTTGGAG
>JAHRHJ020001553.1:0-21491 GCA_019776745.2 Taxus chinensis | reverse complement strand
CGCTTAAGGTCAGCATAGCTCTTCTGCCTATCTGCTGCTTCCTTTAATCGTTCACGAATCAGCTTAACTTGCTGTTCCGTTTCTGTGAGAATCTCTGGTCCAATTACCACTCTATCCTCAACACTATCCCAACTAACAGGAGTTCTGCACTTTCTTCCATAAAGTGCTTCAAATGGTGCCATTTTGAGAGATGAGTGATAAGTGTTGTTGTATGCGGATTCAACTAATGGAAGATACTCTTCCCATTTATACTGTTGATCCATGCAATACATTCGCAACATGTCCTCCAACGCTTGATTTACCCTCTCAGTTTGTCCATCCGTTTTTGGATGATATGTAGAACTGAAGTTTAGATTCGTTCCAAGAGCTACGTTAAGCGTTTGCCAAAATCTTGACATCATTCTTGGATCCCTGTAAGATATAATCAATTCTGGTACACCATGTAATCTGAAAATTTCATGTACAAATCTTTTGGCCAGCACTGGTGAATCATCCTTTAGATTTCCAGTGATGAAATGAGCTACCTTAGTCAGTTTATCTACAACTACCAGGATAACATCATGTTTATTCCTGGACATGGGTAATCCTTGTACAAAATCCATGGTTATTACTTGCCATTTGTATTGCGGTATGCTATGAGGATATAACAATCCAGCAGGGTGCATATGTTCTGCCTTAACCCGCTGACACTCCAAACAATGAGTCACAAAATTAATAACATCCTTTTTCATACCTTTCCAAAAGTATTGCTGTTTCAAATCAGCAAGCATTTTTGTGACTCCCGGGTGTCCAGAGAAAGGTGAATTATGAAATTAAACTAACAACTTCTTCCTCAAATCATTCAGCATAGGTACGTATACCCTGTTTTCATAACGCAAGATTCCTTCATTATCAAAATGAAAACCTTTATACCTTATATCCTTTGGTTCTGTAGCAAGCGCTGCTTTTACTTGTTGAAAATATGCATCTGATTCTGAGGCACTTTTTACCTCATCTTTAAACTGAGTTCTTAATGTTATAAGAGCAGAAATGTGCCTCCTACGACTTAGAGCATCAGCTACTCTATTCTCCTTCCCTTTGATATAGCCAATATCAAAATCATATTGTGATAAAAATTCTAACCACCTTCTCTGTCTGGCATTCAGGTTAGGCTGAGTAAAAATATATTTCAGTCCTAAGTGATCAGTTTTCAACTCAAAAGGTTTCCCAAGTAAGTAGTGTCTCCAGACTTGAAGTGCATGAACAATGGCAGCAAGTTCCAAATCATGAGGGGGCATAATTCAGCTCATGTAATTTAAGTTTTCTACTTTCATATGCTATGACTTGATCACTTTGAAGCAAAACATCTCCAAGGCCTTCCCCAGAAGCATCCGTTACAACCGTAAAATTCCCATTAGGGTCTGGTACAGCTAATATAGGTGTAGAAGTCAACTGGTCTTTCAGAATTTTGAAAGCCGCTTCGCACTTGTCATTCCATATGAATTTCTTATCCTTCTTCTGCAATGAAGTTATTGGTGCAGCTACCTTAGAAAAATCCTTTACAAATTTTCTATAGTAACCTGCAAGACCCATGAAGCTTCTTACTTCATGTACATTTTTTTGGCACAGGCCACTCAGTTATTGCCACTATTTTTGAAGGATCTACAGCAATTCCTTCTTTACTTATGACATGACCCAAATAGTGAACTTCTGAATCAAAGAAAGAACATTTGGATAACTTACCATACAACTTTCTTTTTCTCAGAATTTCCAAAACTATCTTCAAATGCTCATTGTGCTCCTCAACGATTTTAGAATAAATGAGAATATCGTCCAAGAATACAAGTACAAACTTGTCCAGATATTCTTGAAAAATATTGTTCATCAAGTTCATAAAGGCTGTGGGTGCATTAGTTAATCCAAAGGGTAGAACTGTGAATTCATAATGTCCGTACCTTGTTCGGAAAGCTATTTTATGAATATCTTCCTCTCTAATACTTAACTGATGATAACCAGATCGAAGGTCTATCTTAGAATAAACCACTGCTCCACGCATCTGATCAAATAGATCGTCGATCCTTGGAAGTGGATATCGGTTCTTGATTATTGCTTTGTTCAACATCTGATAATCAATACACAGCCTAAGTGTTCCATCCTTCTTTTTCACAAATATCACAGGCACACCCTAAGGTGAAACACTTGGTCTAATCAAACCTTTTGTCAAAAGTTCTTGCAACTGTGCCTTAAGCTCAACTAACTCTGTAGTAGTCATCCTATAAGGTGCTTTAGAAATAGGCTCAGTTCCCGGTTTGATTTCAATGGTAAATTCAAATTCTCTCTTGGGTGGTAACCCTGGTAATTCTTCAGGAAATACATCCCTGAAATTTTGTAACAGAGGAATTTGCTTCATATAATCACCATCTTCTTTTGAAGATTCAGATATCTTTACTGCATAAAGAGTACATCCTTTATTCTTAGCCTTTTTAAGCTGCATAGCTGACAGTTTTCTAACTGAAATTTCTCATTTCACACCTTGAATCTCTGTTGTTTCCAGCTGATCATCTAAACATTTTATGTTCTTTCCATAGCAGTCTACTTTTGCTTTATGGTCAGCTAACCAATTGACACCGATGACAATGTCATACGATCCCAAAGGTGTAACATAGAGATCAACTTCCGTGGAAAAGTTAGGTAAGTCAAGGACTGCCCCAAAAAGACACATACTCACTGTATGAACAGAGTTATTACCATACTGTACAGTCCAAGATTTATCCATTTTTCCAGCTTTTCTTTTAATTTTAGAAGCAAGTTTATTAGAAATAAAACATTCAGTAGCTCCTGTATCAAAAAGAATAGTGACAAGTATGCCAAATAACTTACCCGGAACTTCTATAGGTATTACTTGCTTTTCAGCTTGCTTGTCTGCTACTGCAGCATGTATCTTATGCTGCTGATTACGATCATCCTTCTTCAAAGGGCACTGATTTGCGTAGTGATCTTTGCCACAATTGTAGCAGCCTCCTACAGGTCCCTTTTTAGGCTCAAAGTTGCCTCCAGTTTTGTAATTGTCACGATGTCCTCCATAGGGCTTCTGCCCATTATTATAATTTTTAACAAAATTATCCCTTACATTTCCAGAAGGCTTATTTACTACTGCTTTCTTATTGTTATCTCCTGGAAACTTACTCTTGTTTCCAAACTTTTTCCATGGTCCTTTTCTAGGTGCAAGAGAGGTTGAAGAAGGATTTGCAGTCTTCTTCCGCACTTCCTCTTTATGAGCAGAAATAGCCTTTAATTTATGTTCTTGCCTTATGGCCTTTTCAACAACTCCTTCCATAGTGGTTGGAATGTGAACATCGACCTCTCCTCCTATCACGGGATTCAATCCCATGATGAATTTCCGTATTCTGAACTTCTCGTCAGTTTGATACTGTGGTACATACTTGAGGAGTTTTGTAAACCGCTCCCAGAATTCAGTTACCGTTAGCTTCCCTTGAGCTAAGTTCTAAAATTCCATCATTTTCTGATCATAGAAAAGTTGTGGCAGCCAACGTTGCCTAAAATAGCCTTTAAATTGATCCCAAGTAATATTGGTCTCATCAATGTTTAGTTCAGCTTTACGGCTATCCCACCACGAAGATGCTTCGTGGGAAAGCTGATAGGCTCCCCAAATAGCTTTGGTTTCCTCTGAGAAGTTCCTTATTGCAAAGTACTTCTCCATTTCACTGAGCCAGTTCTCAGCTCCATCTCCTAATGTGGTGCCATCATACTTAGGTGGACTTATCCTTTTTATATCATTAGTGAGTTCTGCTACCAATCTGGCCTTTTTGTTTTCTGGTTGGACAGGTGCATTCCCAGCATTAACATCAACACCCATGTCGGGGTTGTCCTCATAAATACATAATTTAGAACTCACAAATCAAATAATCATTCTTATAACAGACAACCATATGCAGCTGTAATGACTCGGAGTACCTCCGATCTATTCATTCCATGACTCGGTAATCTACCGATCTATTCATGAGTAATAAGAGTTGGCGTTTTTATTTAACACTTCACTCTTGCGGTTCTCTTCCCTATTCTGGGATTCAGAATGCTCTGTCCAAGGAACCTAACTGAATAATTGTTACCATTATTCATCGGCATCTCATTCCTTAGACTAGGTGAATTAGGACAACGCAATCAGCAGCTTGCGATACTTTGGCCAAAGATTTGAAACATACTGTTTATGTCTCGTATTCCTTAACGGCATACTCGTCAATCTGGAATACGCCCTTCACCCCATTCTTATGTTATGTAGAATGTCTTATACCGACTTCTGTCAGTCCCTCCTATCCCAACTTATTCACTCGGAAACGGATTAACAAGGTGATAACGTTATATGGATGCTCACGAGGATTAGGGATACGATGACATACTGGTTCAACCCTAGTTAAACCAGTGTGTCAAGATACCCCGAATCTCCTAGGCAGCCTTATAACGTAACCACATTCCTAATCGGTCCCTGAGTAACTCGTTCGAGATCAAAGTGTAAATCTTAGCGATCAATGCAAAGGGTGTCGTCATAAGTCACCTGCATTGTTGTAACTTCGAGAAGATCCTAATCTTCTCGGAGGTACAACCCTGCAGTTGACTTGTGCCGTCAACCTTTAAATCCACCTCGAAAAGATCTACTTATTAATATGCGTTACGCACGTTGAGTTAAAATTACATTAAAGACGTTCCCCTAAGGTTAGCCTTTCCCGATCCCTGGATTCCTCATCTTAGGATGACCTTCCTCAATAAAACCCATTACACGGTGGGGATATTAAGGCCAAGGTCTCATCAAGGAGTTCTTAGAATATACATGATTCTAAAACAACGGAATTGGACAATAACTCATAAACTTCATATGAGATTGCCATCTGAACCCCATTAGGTTTATATCAGTTCTCCTAACTGAATTTATATCATACCTATTAGTATCAAGATATAAATGATTAAGAATCCAATTAAATGTTGTCCTGTCATAATCAAGACTAGGGATTAGTAATTTATTTCAGCTTGATTAGCGTTCTGCTTAGGTTTATTTTAATCCTATCTTTAGAAAGACAATGATTTAAATTTCAATTTTGCTTTCGATAGAACAAATTAGAACTACTAAACACTCATAAGAATTCAATCACATTTTCTTGTAAGCTTTCATTGACAATCACAAAAGTCTCCAAATTATACAATGATAACAATGCCCCTTCGGTATATAAACCGAAGAAGGTCAACTATCAAAATAAGAATACAACACATAAGTAACAAATACTTATTTCCATTCCTTTCAGAACTATACAAATACATTTTATGCATTCAGCATACTCCATACATTACTCAGTAAAAAGGAACATCTTTCCTCTTATAGTACATTAAAAGAAAATCGAACTGAATTCATCATAACCAAGTTAAACAATCTGAACATCCTGTCAGATTTGCATGCTTTTACCACTTACGGCGACCATCTGCAAAATTGTCAACATGGGTCAGTTCGATGAACTGAGCATGATAAGCACTAACTCTTAAAACAATTGCAATCCACCAACTGTTTTCATTAAACACCCTGTTTAAATGAGATCAATTCACCAAACAAGTAAACATAATTCAGACTATACTTTAGTAATACAACATGTCTATAACTTGTAATACAAATTTTTGTTACAGAATAGTCCTATATGCTTCTCAAATATTTCATCAAAATATTAGGGATCAAGAAGAACAAAAGTATCCCAAGCAATTATTCATTGTAAATCCCAAGATGAACGAACATCAGACAAGTCATTAAATTCAACTGAAAAAGAGGAATATCATATCAATCCTGATTCCAACCTTATGTTAAAAACAGTTCCAACTGTTAGATAAATATCGACATATATTTTCATAATAGAAGAGAAAGAAACAAGTCATCCATATCTCTCTTCACACAAGCTCATGACTGTTCCGTCTCTTATAAACTTACAAATAAAGCTATCGAGCCACAAAAAGGATTATAGTTTTGTTAAAATCAATTATAACAAAACTCCTGTAACATATTATCATTGCAGTAGCTCTTAAATCAAACAGATGAATGTCAATCAACAGTTTACACAGGACTTTCCACATGAAGCGACCACAAGAAGAAATTCAACGCCATCGTCTGTCGAGGGGAAGTCGACAGTTCCTTTGTTCAGCCAAGCTTGAGACTAGACATATATATATAAATAAATCAGACGCGGTCATCAAAAGCACCATAGTTCCATTTAAGTTAAAGGAATACAACAAACTACAGCCCATGCTAGTCTCTGCTTATATACAGTAAGGCTTTTCGACCCAAGGTCGAAATCAAGGAAATTCTATTATATCGCAGTCAACAATAGACTCCATGGCATTGAGCAATTGATGTTTCCCTAAGACTATGCCGAGATAATCACACAGAATTTCCGAAACATGCTCAGTCTCAATCGGGCTGGAATAAACGGAAAGGAACATAACATGTCTATTCTCACCTGGACGCATTCAAGTTTAAAGTATGGTATTCGCGACTCACTTCAACAGAGCCAGGACACATGATAACTACTCATACTCAAGGAACTCCATCAGTGACAAAAACAACAGTGTACCAAAAATCAGGTTTAATATGAGACAAAAATACAGGTTACCTTCCAAGGATTCAACTGAATCCGAACAACAGTAACAAGACAAATAATTGCATATGATTCCATCCGAGCCAATCAATGGTGCACATTTAAAAATCAGGCAAAAGCAAATCTAAATACTGATTTCAAAACAAGAAATCCGACTGAACCCTTGTCAATTTTTTTGCACAAGTTTGCACAGAATGAAAACGTAAAAATACACCCAAAGAGTCTGTACCACAAAATCCTTGCAATACGAAGGTATCCTTACAAAATAACAGAGGTTGTAATACATGTTATTACTTCAAGTCACTGGCACATCAAATACCAATGCTCAATTATATTAAGCTTCAACAGTGGTCCAAGTATATATATATATAAATCATTCAATCGACTCCACGGAGTCGTTCCGATTACAACAAATATAAATATATACATATTGCATACTGTCAACGGGTTCAGACCCATAACCACAACGCAAGGAAAAACAACCTCAACAGGGTCGCGATGAGACACAGTAACATAGCAAGTTATTTATTAACAAATAACTTTAGTTTTCAACGAAACCCAACAAGAATCTGTAACCACAACCAATATTTACCACGGCAGAGCTTACAAAGAGTTCGATAAAACTGAGACATCAAACAAAAATCCTTCAGTATTCACTTCCACGAGTATCCATAACCAGCTTTGATGGTAAATATCAACAACAAGCATTGACTACGGGAATCAATCAACAAGCATCACAGTAGCCTGAACCCAGCAAGGGAAACATGCACGGGTACTCACAGAGCAGGATAAGTACCCTTCAAGCATTCGTTACACAGACTTACGCCGGAATGTGAAACATAATAAAACAGAGAACAGTTCGAAATACAACACACACCCATCAAGGGTTAAATTTGAAAATCGAACAGCAAAATATACAGTGCCAAAAATCACACAAGACTACCATAGAAACCAACCAATTTCAAAAATCATCTGAACAGAGTTGTTCTAATGAAATCACTTGAAAGACAACAAGATTTTTAAAGGTTAGGGCCTAACATGCCTGGATATTTGCTCAAAATTCCGAAGCAGACCACTGAAAGAGCTCGGACTTCCTTTTCCTTTTCCAAGTTAGAGCTACCAACAAAATTTTGCTATCTCCATGACATATATATTTTCCTTGCCAGAGGAAAGAGCTAGATACGCTCATACTCGCCATGCAACACCAAGAAGACTGGTGCGAAGAACCAGTGAACAGGCAGAGGGAAAACCGGAATTCGTGATAAGCCAAACAAACCAACAACTTTCCAATTTGCATGCCTTCTCGCGAAATCCGAGCTCGACTACCGAGCTCATTAATTGCATTTACTCCCAATTTCCCGCTCAAACTCCACTGCCACCGACCGCCATAGTTGGCGATAGACAAGAGAAATTCCAAGACCATTTCTAATTTTGGCGACCTGCCACGTCGGCTCAAGTTAGCCGTTTTAAAACCTCCGCCAATTACCTGTCCCTCATGCTTATCCACGCATTAAATAACATAGAAACTGCCGCCCATGGTTCGCACCCCTCCATAGGTCCCCATAATCCTTGCTCAATAGTTAGGTTAGTAACTTAGGTTAGGATTTAGGATAACACCTAGTCTAACTTCATAGAACATAGATACTAACTTAGGACGTTAGCTCTTAGCCTAGGTCTAGGTTAGATTAACACTAACCCCTAGGTTAAGTTTAGTTTTAGGTTACTAACATTAATAATTCCAGTTAGGTCTACATTCCGTATGCTCAGAAAAAGACCTACAACATGCATTCTTGAACAGGGTTAGCTCCTGTTCTGCCTTAGGCTACAGAATTATATGCAACAGAATTATTACCTGGTCCACGACCAAGACCTTCCAGATATACTTCGATATCGGGAACCATTCCATTTCACACGATCAACCTGAGTTAGACTCGGGATTGGCTTTATTCAACGAATTCAGACCTTGCAACCTGTGAAAGGTTTATAATTTTTAATTCATCATGAAAAACTTAAAGCACTACTTGGATCAATACCACTGATCCAAGGCTAGGTCTTATAGATGAATAACTTTATAATTCGTTCCGAGATCAGATTAAACTCAGATGTAAAATGAAATAAATAAAAGAGTCTAATCAAATTCTGACTCAGTCAAAGATCTGCAATCTGCAAAGAAGATTCAGTACATATCAAGCATGACTTCTCAATCAAAGGAACACATCCTTTTTACAAAAGAAATCACATATCAACACTTGTATGATTGCTGCAATTTCCTCCCTTGTACCTCATACAAGAACTTCACCACAGGTTTAGTGAAGTGTTCTTGTGTGATCCAGAGCTACTTTTCACCCCCAAAACATTTATATAGGAGTATATTAGTTTACATTCAATAATGGGATCCTTTCCATACACAAGAAGGAGGGGTGTATCCCCGTGGGCATTAGTGGAAACACCTAATTTGTCGCATGAAAAATTATTTCACCAACAGGTAATCAATTAATGATATTTTGACATAGATTACCAAACTTTTAATCCATGAAAGATCAATAGTTTTTTAAAGATTAGTAGATTATAAAGAGGTGGTAAATTCCTTTTCAAATAGTGAGTCACGTCATATAGGATATATTTACATTGAGAATAAAATCTTTAAAAAATAACCACTAGGGAAAGAAACATGAGGGTAAAATATCATTCTTGATGGCATGTGAGGAATCAATAAAATACATATATTTTATGAAGAATTTTTTTAATAATGTTGAGAAACCAAAATCCATTTGGCCCTTAACATTAGTCACTTCATGTCAAAATCCCCATTATCTAGAATAGTAAACTGAGACATAGAAAATATAGGGTGGGTGGTGATCTACTAAGGTGGAACCTTAATCTTATAATGCATTAAATAGAAGCATGATTTTATGGAATTTTACCAAGAAATATTTCCTTCGAACTTACAAGAAAAGGATCAAAAAATTCAACCATTTAATTTCATTTGATTTTTCTGAATCCAAAAGGGAAAGAGAGGTAACAATGAGAGGTCTAATGGTTTTTCTTCTTAAGTACATTATATCTAATTCACTTGGTATTACCACTAAGGGTCTAAAGTTATTCAAAGAAAAAGGATAAAAATATATGTTAGATTGTTCTTTAGTGAAAAGGAGCATGTAGATGAGATTGAAGAAAAAAATGCATATCCTCATTTCCAACTCCATATGATGAGGTAAGAAAAGTGATTATGCAATACTTGACACTTGAAGGGAGATAAAATAAGTACTACATTTTTCATTTCTTACCATTTTAAGAATAATAGAATTATTATTCTACCTTTATTATTCTTGTGTCTTTAAAATTACTCTATCTTAGAGTACTATGGAGATAAAAAAATTCTCTTTTCTCTGCTAATATTTAATCCAAGTGCTTTTATTGGATTCCCAATCAACCATCTCCCACATGAAAATGAACCCTATTGAACTAAACTAGAAATGGAGAAAATGGGGAAGAATTATTTGTTCCAATTGAGTCTAAAGAAGGTAAAAGTGTTCACCATAATAAGATCACCATTATATTACCTATGGAACAAAGTTATTTTTTAAATGAGGATAATTTTAAACCTAGATACCATATCAAGAATAATATAATTTGTATTGCCTTAATGATCTCAAATTGAGAAGGATGTTGAGAGCATGAATGATGAAAATAGTTTGTAGGAACATTTTACTATTTAAATGTGCAAATATTTACCCCCCTTCTCCGATCAGTGCATTCATTCAAAATCTAGAAGAGTTAGAAGTTGAAAGGGTTAAGAGAGGAATGAAAAGTTAGAAAAGGATATAAATATATATAATATTGTTCTTAAGAAATTAGTGGAAGAAAATATGTTGTTAAAGGAGATGGAGATTTGATCCTAGATTAATTAATACAATATAAAAAAAGAGGGGGGGAGGAATGGAAAAGGAATAATGTGAGGAATTAATGGAATTATATTAGCTTAATTATAACTTTATAAATTTTAAGGATTATATGGTGGGGATTGATGAGGAATAAGGAAATGTGAATGTGAAGATAGAAAATTTAATGGTATTCGACAAGGATATCATTCATAATTATGTCAACAACCTCACCGTTTTGCGAGAGTGTATGGAAAAATGAAATAGTTGGAGGAGATGAGTTGGAGAAGTGATAAAGGTCATGGAATTAAATACAAAAGCTCAAATATGGAACCTTAGAAATTTTTTGGGTAGAAAGGAGAACCATATAAAAATAATTAGGGAATGATGGGATGCAACTATTTACCTAAATGACCTCATGAGGAAATGATTTTCTCAATAGTATGAATTTTTATTGATATTTGGCTATTGGTTACCCTTGGGGGTAGTTGATTATTTTGAGAGGTTGTATTATGCTTCATATTATTTTTATACTACTTTTTTTCTCAAATTTTATAAGGGAGTGAAGCCCTTTAAAACCCTATTTTTACCCAATAATATAAAATTTAGTGTTTTTGAGTTCTATTTAGTCCACATTGAACGAATTTATTCATTTTTATCTCATCACATACTTTTTAATTGAATATTCATTCATATTAATAGAAAATATTAATGAAATGTCTATAATCATACAAAAAGTGGGTTTTATGGTAGCACGCCCTCAAAACCCAAGTCACATGACCAACAAGTGCTAGGTCATATCACATGTGTCAGAAAAAATTTAATGGCCTTTTAAACCAAAATGGGTTGTAGAATAGAAGCAAGGATAAACATTAAGAAATGGTAGTGACTAGAGTAATAGATGGATAGGTAGATGTAGGATATTGATCTTGTCATCCCACCAAAAGCTACCATGTGGTTTTACATCAGGAACTCTTGCCTAATCATCTTTTTCTTCTGTGCATTATCATCTTTCTATGGAGGAATGACTAGAGAAAGGTGGGGGAATTTACCATAGGGGGTACCCACCATAAATCAACTACATCACTGCCAACAATTCCATATAGAGTGTTCCATGTATCATTCTCCCCAAATTCCTGGCCTCAAGAAGCACTATTAATAATAGGACTCTTCCATCCCCCCGATCCCATTGATGTGGGTGGTGGAACATGAGATACGGCTAAGGATTTTTTTCCTGCTATGAGAGAGGAAACATTTACAAGAAAGACCATTTCCATGTGGGGGGAAGATAACTAATTTTTAAACTCTATTATTTCCAGTTCGCATATTAATAAAGGATATCCTCTTATAAACACTAGTTAGCTAAAATGATGGTATCAACACCAAATGTTGGTATAAACTATGTAATGGTTTATTATTTTATGTAATTTGTAGGGTTCATAATATATATGATTTTATGAATAAGAGGATAGAGTTATTTATTATTTAGTAATTAATTATTATATTTCTTAAATCAAATTTAAGTGGGTATATTATTCCCACATATAAACAAAACATAGAGGATTCCCTAAACTATCTTATCTTTACTCACATATCACAATATGTATATAACAAGTATCATCTATAATCCAAAATTATACCACTAATAATTTTATTCCACTCAAACCATTATGCTCATATAACATTTTTATGCCCTATTCTCTAAGCATAAAATTAAGTTATCCTAATCTTGATTTTGGTACAAATATAAATGTAGGCCTTGCATTCTATGAAGATACATGTGTATTTATCATGCATATATGGTACATTTAGAGTCTTCACTAATTATATAAAATTTCATCATCTAACACACAAATCCAAGAAGGGAAATAATATTTGTCACATTACAATATAGATCAGTGATTCTATAGTACCAACAATATTTTTTTGTTATCTTCTATTTTTTGTAAACTAATGAAGAATTCTACCAACAATTGTAAGTAACTTATTGTAATTTTTATTGAAACAATTTTGGTGATTCTAACTAGCTTACTTTACTTTGGTTAGTATGTTATATGAATAAATCTTTGTGTATTAATAATTTCAATAAATCAAAGATAATAAAGAGTTGAAAAATAATAATAATTGTCAGGATTAATACATGTAATGTCACTTAAGTATGGGTAAAAAAAATTAAAAGGAAATTTAAAAGATAATTACATGGTTATCCAATAATATGCATAAATATAAATAAATAAATAAACCCATCAACATATGCGAGTATAAATCAATAAATAAACTCGATAACATGGGTGGATGATTAATTTAATAAGGTAATAAAAAATGTACACGTGAAGGGGTGGGACCCTTTGAAATATTATAAATATAATGGAGAGGAACCTGTATGTGGACATAAAATTATATGGATAACAATATGTGGTTTGGAAAATATTTTAATAAACATGAATCAATGTATGGGGTGAATCTCAATTTCATCCAATAGAGGAATAAATGTTTTTGAACTTTACAATCTTTAATGGCATGGAAGAATACCTAAACATTCTATATCAAGGTTAAACATAAATTGTGACCCATTTTTTTATAAATTGATTGGGGTCCAAATTGGATCTAAGGGAGATTCACATTAGTTCTAAAACTTTGTTGATTGGGTCAATGGCGCAGATTAGTCTACATTAATCTTTTGCTCTTATTGAAAACTAAACAAGAAACTCTTTAAGATCCTCAATTGTTTTAAAGGTGTGATGTCCAATTGTTCCATAGAAGTAAGGAAAATGAAACAAAGGTTATTCCAATCAATCATGTTTTACCATTCAAACTCCCTAGATAGGGTGCAATCATAAATTATTTCTGGAAAAAATTGAAAATAGTTTTTACTAATATTGAAAATTTGGGTATCAAATTCTGATGGCATTACCCATAAGAGAAACCATTTCATAAATCAATAACCTATATCAATGTCATTGGAAATCTAAATTCATATAGTTTAAACATTAAGTCTTGGAATCAAAAAATAGAAATGGATGAAATCATTATTGAAACCAAATCCATTAGACATCCTATAGTTCCCCAGTCTAATCTGCTATCCTTAAACTCTGGATGTCGTAAGATCAAGAAATATTTGGGTAATTCAAGATTCCTATTAGATCAACAATGGAATATCAAACTTAGCATGATATTTTAGTTCCTGAATCATTTGGTTGATGGAGTCAACACATCCTACACTCTGAAGTTCACATCCAGTTTACAATGTAGACTTCAAAATAACTATGGGAGACTTAAATCTGTCCTTTCATATGACCATTTAGGTGACAGAAACATGTAATGATGGATTTCATAAACTCAGAATTCAATAGATATATTGGAATAGTAAATCCTGGTATTTTGGAAGTTAATCCAAGGCATGTTGCAAATTATTGAAATATGTCCATAAGATCAAGACTTTATAAAAAGGTTTGATTGTGATTCTAAAAAACTAGAGTGAATGAGAGAGATTGTTACTAATATCTTGTGGCTGTACCATTCAACATTATACTTGAAATCTTGAATAAACTTCGGAAAATGAGGCAGGTCTATCCTTTTAAAAATTAAATATCCTTACATGTAAGGAGCTTCAGAAAGTTTGATTTATGACTTTCTCATAGAATTGATAATTTAAGGATGTGTTTAGAAGGACTATCAACTGAGGGATCAAAAACGATAAGGATTCCAATTTTTTTAAATTTCTGAAAATTTTCTAATTATGAAATTAAGATTTGGAAAATATGAAGGCAAAAATGGAGGTTATTTACCTTAAAATACTCTAAACATGTCTATCCACCAAAAAAATGCTTTGTCTAAATTATATATCAAATATTTGGAAACCCAAATTCAATCTTGGTTAATTTGTCCATGAGTGAATATTTTATAGGATTTATTGCCAACTTTATGGGCCTACTCAAAATTTCCATTAAAAGTTTGCACAGGTCC
Source organism: Taxus chinensis (assembly GCA_019776745.2). Classification (NCBI taxonomy): domain Eukaryota; kingdom Viridiplantae; phylum Streptophyta; class Pinopsida; order Cupressales; family Taxaceae; genus Taxus; species Taxus chinensis. The sequence continues at coordinate 7,018 of JAHRHJ020001553.1, read as the reverse complement.
TCAAATTCAAAACGCAAATCGGGTTTCATCAGAGGATGGATTTTGGATCTTCTAGTTAATTCTTTCATGGAAACCAATGCAAACCAATTGAATTCACTCTAAATGGATAGACTATAAGAGGCTAGCATGGTCATTAATGTATGACATGAATAAGATGTTGATATTTTTCCTAGGAATTTTCTTGAAAGTGCTAACCTTTTGGACGAATCCTAAAATGATTTTTTGACAAATTCAGAATAGTTTAATTGCAAGAGCCCTGCAATTTCAAATTAAGATTCTCTATGAAGTGTCAATATTATCTCACCTGTTGATATTTTTCACCAACAGTAGGGGACAATAATTTCTTGGGATTTTCCCTTGTCATCTTTCTTTTATTGGTAACATAGCCTCAAAGACAAAAGGGTTACCAAAGTTTAAAGATGGTGTGGTAACATAAAAGGTACTAATATTACATTCTAGTTGAATTAAGCTAATTCCATTCTCATTTAAACCTTCACCAAAAAATGAATACTTGATCTTTCTGAACTTTTTCTTAGGATTATTAAATTGTACTATTAGGAAGCTAACGTGATGTCAAGTTTTTTTGAAATTTTTGAGGCTCCATTGATGACAAGATCAAATTTTACAAGCTTCCATCTTTTTTTTTAATAAGTTCATTTAGTGATCTTAATTTAAAAAAAATTGATAAGTAGATTACACTGGGGATGAGAAATCAAGTTTGTTGTGGTCTGCCCATTTGTCTTGCTAGGATGACAATTTTGGGTTCTTCCATGGATACATTTTTAGTCAAAAAGTTTCAAACAATGCTTTGGAATGAATAGGATGTAGACCTAAAATAAGGTTCACAATCCCTTTGTATTAGTCCATGGTTTGTTCCAAAAATAAACCCTTCATCACACTTGCCTAAATGTGACTTATATACAACCCACTCAATTCAGGTAAGGTGTTACTACATTATCCTCACAATGCTTTATTAACTTGTTTAAATATCTTATTTAAATGCAAAATCTCAAACATTTTTTTCACTTGAAAAACAGGCTTACCAATCAGGATTACCCTAAATTATTCTTTAGTAAATCCATCTTCATACATAATGATTTTGGCAAACCTAAATAAAATGGAATTTCCTCTAATGATGATCACATAGGAATCTTCCAGTCTAATCAATCTACCCGGGTTGTCCTTTAATGAAATGAGACTAGATTTATAAAAGGATCTTGCATCCCTAACCTAAAATCCTTCATATTACCAACCTCACCCCTTAGGAAACTTGGTACAAGTTAGATAAAACTGGCATTATCATTTCCCAAATACCTTAAATTCCTTCTTTGAATCTTATATGATGATTCTTTAATTCATCATGGATGTATAAAGGTTAGAAGTTAGAATGCATGTCCTTATTTCTGAAGCATTAAAGGTTTTGAACATTAACAATTCTCAAAATCTTACCCTGTAAACACATCTTTCGGGAAATTTGTCTAAATTCACTTTTTGTCAAACCACTATGTTGCTAGATGAATGGTGATTCATGGGTTTTGTAGAAACATTTTTCTGGATTGCCAACCCAGCCAACATGTGATTCTTACGGAAAGAACCTTTGGTGAGTTTTTTCCTACAAGTAATGATCCATGGAAATTTAGAGATTTCTTCTAATGTATTTTTAAAATCCTACAAAGTTCTACTTCTTCTATTCTATGGAATCCTTCACATAGTTGGCATAGAAGACCTAATCTTCCAATTAATGTAAACATCAACTGATGTGGTTTATTCATTTCATATTATTTTGGGTCATTGGTTAAGCCACTATCAACCTAGGAAAGAAATTATGACATTGGTGCTAACATAGCAACTCATATTCCCATTAAAACATTGGTTTACAAATTTTAGTTCAGTCAACTTGAAAGTCTGGGATGCTTTATGACATTGTTGTTAATGTATTGTAGAACAACATATTAAAGCTTGTTGGGGATGGCCTGTGCTGCAGCTACTAACCCCTGTAAGAGCTCACCTGACCCCTGTAGCTGATCTCTCCTCTATCACTGCGCAATTCCTGGCTATGCAGGTGGTACTAATCTCTGCTATGCAGATGTTGACCTCTGTGGTCTCATACAATGTCTACTGCTGTAAGGCCCTCTAGCAGATGTCTATAGTATGCCCCATCCGACTTGCAGACAACTGCTCGTGGCTGGCCCACGACCCCCAACCACCTGAAAGCCATCTCGGTAAATACGGCCTTTGCCCCTGGCTTATTGGGGTATCCCTACTGGCCTGATCTCGATGTGCTCGTAGCCCACAGTGCAACAAAAATGTAGAAACAATACCAAAACCACAATCAATCGCCTCCTCCTTCGATAGCCCCATAACTCTTGTATAATTGCAAACCAGATACAATACACTGGTGCCCATTCGAAACAGGTGTGCTCCTCCTCCACCATCTCCAGCAGCACCCCCATCAATGCTCGGGGAGCGGCCTCCCTCTGAATCCGGGAGGGCCCGCAGGTGATCCCCTATCATCAATCAACAACCAACGGCAAAGCCATTGTCTCATGTTTGTGTGCGCTTACATGTCACCATATCCAATGCTCGGCTATGATCCATAAGAAGCGCGGCTTCATCCCCAAAACCTGTAGTAGCGGTCCATAATGGGGCATCCTCTGAATCTACCTGGAGACTGCCTCTCCCCTCGATCTGTACCGCAGAGTGCGATACCATCCCTAATGTACGGTCATCTCCCGGTCGAAAAAAAAAAAAGATGGAACCCATTGGCCGCCTGATCCCATCTCTCGATGAGGGTGACCATCAGGCTGTGATTCCTCTCTATCCCTTGTACCACCTTCTAACCCGCCGGCCGCGTCCACCCCTCGCACTGATGGCCCAATGCGTCCGCAGATACGTGTGGCTCACCCGACTCAATAGTGGGGCCTCCTATCCATGCAATCCGTCAACTGCTGATGTTTCCTGCAAAACCAAACAAACCCACATTATTAGACCTACCCTTTATTATACATCTACTTTTACCATCTAAACCCCCTTTTGTATCCCCCGCACCAACAGAAGAGGCGAAAAAGGGAAATGGAGACCCCGACTTCTACCCCTAACCACCCCCCCCCTAACACCACACACCCAAACCCCCACCTAACCCACTCACCCGGCCAACCACACCCTATACCCAACAAGCTTCCCAAACCCTCTAAACCTACACCCTAAACACCTAACCCACCACAAACAACCCAAACCCATCCTACAACCCTAAACACACACCCCACCACAAACCAACCCAATCCCACCTACCCACCACCAACCCTCAACGCCATCCCAACGCCACCGTACCGGCCGATACGCGACCGACGAGCCCGGTCCCTCTCACTCAACCAAACCCTGCAAATTTGCGACCGATGCCGGTCTCTTAGCAATGACATTGGTCACTGTTTACTTTCCGGAGCGTGAAACCCCCGCCGCCGGCCCCCAAAACCCATTTTTTTCCTATTTATACCCCATTTACCCACCCAAACAAACCCTCCAATTTTACCCACTTAGCCGACCGCCAGCCTTTACCCTATTTTACCTATCTACCCTCTCCGTTTCAAATACCTCCAGTTACGCAGTATTTCCATACAAAATAACAAATTCCTACCCAAACCCCCCCATCTTAGCCTAATAACCATTTCAATGCATAAAATCACAAGTTTAGGGAACCTACCGGTACGACGACACGTTGTCGTGGTGGGATGGGTGTGGCGGTCCAGCTGGTCCAGCCCCCTCCAGCTCCTCCTACCTGTGTCATGGCTCCAATCCTGATCTACTGGGTCCCCTGGCCAATTGCCTGCTGCCTCCTCCTCAATCGGGCCAACTATCAACTCTCTCTGCCAATCAAATAGCTCCACCTCACCTCAATAAACCCTCCAAATCAACTCTCCACGTCAGACAAGTCGCTTTGGTTTGCAAATAACCAAGTGACAATGACAGGCCGTATTTTTCTTTTTTAAGGTTTTTCGACTTACCGATGTCGGTTTCATTTTTGCCTAAGGAACCGGTATCGGTCTCTTAACCGATATCGGTCATGTAGACTCGACATCGGTTTCGTATCCCAATATCCTCCAAAAGTTTTTCCCTTCTTTGACATTTGCCCCTTTTTCACCAACACCATCTCTTATTCACCTGTGCTGAAACACATTGTTCAACTTGTCTGACCTTACCCAAGACCTCAACCTGCCATTTGCCCGACCCCAGGCCTCAACCTACCATTCTCGGCCCCCAACCTAGGCGCAACCTACAATCGGCCCGACCCAAGGCCTCAACCTAACCAATTCGGCCCCGCCTAAAGCCCTAACCTACCACTTGGCGCCCTACCCAAGGCTCCGTCCCTAACCTATTGTGTCTCCCACCTAAGCCTGCGCCCTAAACCTATTCGGCCCGACCCAATGCCTCGCCTCCCTATGTTGGCCCGCCCCAAGGCCCTAACCTACCATTTGCGGCCCGACCTAAGGCCTCAACCTACCATTCGGCCCTACCCAAGCCCCTCAACCTACCATTCGGCCTCGAACCTAATGCCTCACACTACCAATTGGGCCCGACCCCAGTCCTCGCCAACCTATTTGGCCGCCTATGGCCTCGCCCTAACCTATTTGGCCCTACCCAGCCTCCAATCACTAGCCTATTTAGCGCCAACCCAAGGCCTCACCCTAACTATTCTTCGGCCAACACAAGGCCTCTCCTAAACCATTAGGTCCCGATCCCAAGGACTCACACCCGACCGTCCAATCCACCCCGACCCAAGCCTCAACCTAGCTCGAAACCTACCCTCACCTGACCCAGGGCCACCGCCCAACCACTTGGCCTGACTCTAAGCCGTTTCACTCAATCCCATAATAAATCCCACAATAAACGTTTTCTTTTATCCATCCATCCATTAACCTGTGTTCAATCGAGCTCACCTGTTCGTGTTTTAGCATGATTAGGGTCCTTGACTTGATATGTCGATAAACTTTTCCTAGACCTAGACCGTGACGTTTATCTCAACCAAACCAACCATTTGGTACTGCCGAACATGCCTAAACGTTCCTGTACCTCACCTGTTATATACCCTGGAGCTACTTCCTATGCCTTGGATACCAGGATTATATCACCCTTGTTTGGATAAACTATCGACCTTTGCCTACACATTGCTGGTTTACTTGTCAAATCATGTACCCTCGTCGTACTATTACATTTCAACATGCGTCTGCTTCCTTGGACCTACCCCCCACCACCTTACCATCCTCTCTACAACATATACCCTTTATTAACCCTATCCCTGATTTCCCGTTCACTCAATCTGTGATAGATTTGAGGGGGATTACCTAATCCTTAACATGAGAAACCACTTCATATTATTGTCCGCGTAGCTTTACAGAACAAGCTACACGACAATAAGGGGCTAATGTAGACACCAAATTCGTGTCTTATGACCACTTGTGACCCGCATCCCATTTCGCAACCTAACCTCATTACCCTAAACTTTACACAATTATTTATTAATTACCTTGTAATTGATAAATCCACATCACCTTAACCCGCCACCTCACTCTGCCACCTCATCATGACCTAGCCCTAACCCTAAACTAACCTAATTAAGACCCATGACTTGGTCTAGACTCACATCCATAACTAATGCCTCCTTACTCGCACCCAAAGCCGACCTTCTAGCCATTTGACCAAGCCCGCAACTGATCTCTCGGGAGAAAAGCAGGGAAGGTGGGCTATTTTACTAAAAATAGCCTACTTTTTCCTACCGATGCCGGGTTCCTACTCGACCGCTGTCGGTTACGCAACCGCCATCGGTTCCCTGTAAATGGGCTCCCCAAACCAAAACAATGGATGGGAATTTCATTTTGGAGATCAGTCAAAGGATTTCTGGATCAACAGAGAGCATTGCGAGCGAGGAACAGAGTCTAGATCTTCACTTGACAGAGCAGAGACGAGTAAAGAAACCAGAAGTGTTTACAACCAAGGAGATCAACTTGCATCTTGGTCAAAACTAGTAAGTCACATCTTGCATGTCCTTTGTTATAACATTACTTATGCTTCTTGAATCTCAGTCCTCCTAAATCTGTTTCTGAAACACTTGCCCAACGTGCCATTGCATCTAACTTTCATTCTTTTGCTTCTAATCATCCCATTTCCTAATACCATCCAAAAAATAGCCATTACAAACACCATAGCTACCAAGAAGATCCTATAACCCACCGGTATCGGTTATCAGTAACCGGCATCGGTTCCTCTGATCAAAACCAGAAAACCAGCCTTTCCCCCTACCCAGTTTAACGAAACAATTTAATTGATTATTTTGCAAGTCTTTTGTGTTAATTCATATCAGCAGGGGAACTGACCACCTCGAAAGGAAGTTTTATATTTCCTGGGCCCAAGGCAGTTTCCTCATTTATTGTTTAATCAAAATCTTGTGGTCTTGTGTTTCTATTTGCAGGTAGTCCTTCCAAGACAAAAAGGAGTTCTCCGCAGTCAGCCTGATCTTTCTCTACGGTACGTGTACACCATCTCAACATTCAACAGGTATTCCTCCTAACCCTAACCTCATCTGTTTCTAAAAGGAATGAAAGGATAGAAGCAACTCTATTCCCAGAAGCCGAAACATTCCGAGCGAAACAGTCTTAACTATTCAGAAGCTTTCTACTGTTGAGTTGTCCATTGTTGTGAAGTTTCTCAAGATCTGGTATAATCAACTTTATCCTACTTAATCTCTCACCAAAATCATTCAAAAACCATGAATCCATCCTAAACTACCCCTATTTGCCCTATATATCTACAAAGGAACAAAATTATTCACTAAAATATGTACAATAATCTTGATTTAATAATGTCTTCAGTAACCTTAGCCTTGTTTGAAATTATCTCCATCTTTTAGAAGTGATAACTCTTAAGAGTTAAATTAATGCAGTATTGGCCATATTTTCCAAAGGTTTTCTTCATAAAATTTGTGTAAAATAAGGATATATCCATCTCCTTCATCAAACAGAGGTTA
>JAHRHJ020001552.1:0-21520 GCA_019776745.2 Taxus chinensis | reverse complement strand
GAAAATTTCCCTCAAAACTCCCCCGAGCCAAACTTGCCAAATCTGAGGAGGGTAGAGAAGGAAAAATTTTACCTTTCTGGAAGGTGAAAAAATTCTCTATTGATTGAAGCCATTCCAGATAAGTTTGATCACCTGAAAAGTGGAAAAATTGACTGAGGCACAAATAAGGCAGGATGACGGAAAGTTGAGCCAAAATAGCAAGGGACTTATTTAGATAACAATTGGTGACTAGACAGTCATTCATGCTTGGATGAAGTGACCCGATGCCGTGAATTCACTCCATGGGCCATGGGCGTCGCAACTTAATGCTTGGGTACTCTCAACTCATTTATGAAACATTTTCTAAAAGAAGATTGTGAGAGTAGCCCCCTTACTTGATCTGGAACATGGCCTGCCAAAAGCTGAATCTTGGGAAACCAAAGCTTGTGGCCAATGCACTGAGGGGATAATGTGAACCTAAGCTACAACCCTCAAAACAAGTGCACAAGGCACTGGAGAATGAAAATATAAGCGTCAAGGTACAAGGTGAGGAGTTCCCTTCTAGTAGCAATGCTTTAGATGGATTCCATGATGAAAATATATAGTCTTCACCATCCAATTGTAGACAATTAGAAGGCATTGTGTTCTTACATTTGGGACAGTAGGCGCCATCCAAATGGCATCAAACTTTGACATGACTTCGTAGCGTGGTTCGGTCTGCATCCTTTCAAGCAAACTCCAACTTGGAAAGGTTCTAGGCCTTAGCTTCTACAAAGTTCTCTGATCAGGGCTTGGTCCTTTTCATTTTTGAGGGAGTGCCTCTATGATTCTTGGATTTCTAGCAAGTTCTGATATTCTAACCTCCATGGTTTCAAACTCCAACAATTCCAATTGCTTCATGCGTCAACGTGCAAGTGTAGGACAAGACAAGATTTACCCTTCTTCCATAAATGGCTGAATGGAGAGTTACAGGGATCTCTTGGGAGTAGTTATCCTCCATTCAAACATAAGGTCTGATTAAGTTAGGTGCTAGTCTCTTAATTTCATCAAGAACCTCTGATGATATTTAATAGGTCTTGTTGGTAGACCATCTGGCCACCTGAGGGTAATAATTTGATGTGGAAGTGCTCAGATAGATCCCATTCTTAAAGCGCCATTCAGTTACCTGTGATCCCTGAATTCCAAGCAATCTGATATTATAGGGTAGGTATACACATCTGGTTTACTATGCCCCTCATAGAAGTGCTAGAAGGCGAGATAAGTTTGCCTTTTTGAGTGAACACCGCCCCAGTCCATGGTGACGTAGTTGTGCATTTAGAATCCAATTGGTCCTTGGCTAGTTTGATTAATGATCCAATTGAATTCCCAACCCCATTTGCTGAATGGTGGTCAATTGAAATGGGTGCAATGACCAGGTGTTACTCTTTCAGTTCCTGGAAGTATGCACATTTTTTGCACCTCTTGATCTATACATAACAATCACTAAACACTTTGGGCCAATAATAGCACCCTTCATATCTTGAGGTGTGTCACTCTTGGAGGGCAAATGACCCCTAGTTGATCCACCATGGAACTCTTCTAACATTATCTAATTTTGATTTTTGTCCCAATACTCTCATAGCACTCCATTTAATATCCTTTTTGAAATAAGACAACCATCAACAAGTGCATATGGGATAGCCTGCATTGAAGTGTCTTCTCTTGTTTTGTTCATCCTGGAGGGATAGGCCTATTTGTAATAAGTGCAGTATGTCTTGGGTTCCATCAGGAGTGACAGACAACCATTCTCTTCTTAACACCCTTTGTTCTTGTTCTTTTTTTGCAATGCCAAAACAACATCCTTCCCATTGCTTGCTTCCATTGAATTTTCTCAAGACCCTTCTCAAACACCATCCCTTTTCCTCTGACCAACTGGTGACTTTGATCTCAATGATCATACCCATGACCACGAGTATCCACCCTACAAATTTTCATTGAGTCTTTGTTGAGTGAGGAAGTCCTTTAATCCCAAATGAAGAAACCAGCAGTTGAAACTTGTTTTGTTTTTGAAACTAGATGCTTAATTTTTCTAAGCTCCTTATCATTGCAAGAACATTGCTTCTCAATGAAGGAAATACCTCACCTCAGAGTCCCCAACTTTGGCTAAAGAAGGCATTTGGGCTTGCTCTACTTTTCTTTTCTTTGTTTTGTTGTACTAAATTACAGAAATTGTATTCTCACACCGCCAAATTCATAACAGGCTAAAATCCTTAGAGAAGAATTTGGGGTTAATGAGAGTGGAGCTTGTGCTATAGCCTCTTTGCTGCCTCAAAACTTGCCTTACCTTCAGCTGTCCATTTGAAAGCCATCCTTTTTTCTTCAACCTCAAGTTATTGGCTTACAACTGCTACAAAGTCTGAACAAACCTTCAAACAAAATTGATTCTTCCTAAGAAACTTTTAAAGGGCCTCTTTGTTGATTGGTAATTGCAATTCTTTTATTGCTTCAACCCTCTCCGATCAAGTGCTGATCCCCTCTTTGGAACAATGTGGCCTAGGAGCTTTCTCCCCTTTATGAGCTAGGAAAAGTACATTTTTTGGGATTCAGTATACCCCAAATCTTCTACATCTTTGAACACTTGTCTCAAATAAAAGAATGATCTACTACATTTTTTAGAAAATACAGTATATCATCTAGGTATATCAGCACTACGTTGTTGATCCTTTGCCCTTGAACGCCATAATCCATTGCCCTTTGGAAGGTTTAGCTCCACAACATTAGACGCCCGCCCAAATGGCAATTTTCCTATAGCATAGTTCCCCATTTGCTGCTGAAGGTGTTTTGTGGTTGGGAAACGATCATCCTCCTTTTAACCATGAGCTGGATTAATACCATGATAACCATCTAGGCAATGAAAACCTCTCAGAGCCTCAACAACTTGTACAAAATCGGCTCAGAGAAGGAAGTGGGTAATGATTCCTTGAGGGATGCTCTATTCAATCTCTAAGTCTACACACATCTAATCTCCTCCACTCCTCTTTCTAACTTAACCAATTTTGCACCCATCAGTGAATGCTTGATGGAAAATATGATATTTCCTCTATTTAACTTATCAAGCCGCTCATGAAAGCTCCATGTTTTGGATTGAAACGGTCCTTTGTTTTTTTTTTTCCTGATGGGTTACACTGGATCTCATTCACTTGTGGTGTTGAGGCTAGCTTGGGATTGGGGGGGGGGGGGGGGGGGGAAAAACCTCTCAGTATTCCTAGCTCCAAGAAAGATATATCTGGGAACTCTTGGAAAAGTTTCATGAACTCGTGCCTTTCTTGCTTGGGTTGCCACTTTATTAATTACCAATTTGGAAGTAGTTGCCTCTCCCACCGAGATGGCACTGACTCTCCTTGACCTGGATGTTTTTTTCTCCTCCTACATTGATCATTAGATTAAGATGTACTCCAAAGTCCCAATCCTTTTGGCAGTTTTTTTGGTTCTCGCTGTATCCACTTGATCACCTTATTGTTTCAACTTTTCCTAATTTTTTTGGCTAAGAACTCAGATTCTTCTTGCACGAAATTGATGAGTTTGTTGGTCACTTTCAAACACTTGCCAACTTACCTTATTGTCTGGAACTTATGGCCTTACAATCACATGAATGTTTGGCTACACTCTAATCTTCCTTGATATCTCCACAACGTCAATGCCTGCCCTAACTACTGCAAGCCGATTATCCGCTGTTTTCTTCTAGGGATGGAGTTGATGCCCAAATCCTTCAAAATCCTCAAGGAGGTCCCCCCCTATGCTTAATAAATTTTGATGGATCATTCTTGGCAGTGTGCTACCCTGTTAAGAACTTGATTAACATCAGCTCACTGTCACCAAAGACTTGTAAGTTTTTTGAATACCCTCCTTTCTTGACAATGCATCCTTGTATCAACGCGTCATATTCAGCAGTGTTGTTAGAACTGCAATATGAAGACTAAAGCTGATTAACTTAATGCTTAGGTGCACAAACATAGCTCCCCCCTACCAAACCTTGTCTACTTTCTTTCTTGATCCATCAAGAACAACTCCAATACCTCATTGTCATCTTTTATGGTCTGGCGTGTGATGCTATGAAACGCTGATTGTTCTTCATGCATGTAATAAAATCCTAGTTTAGATTCCTCTATTTCCTTTAGGGCATCAAAAGCTGTACCCTTGCTTGCCCATTCATCAAGAGTCAAATCTGGATGCTTCCAACTTTGGTGTCCACTTCATCTATTCCTGGATAATCCTTTTGTCAATTTGTTTGGCATGATTGGGCTGAAGTCTAAGGGGCTCAATTTGAAAGTTTGGCCATTAGGGGTCATCTGATTGTGGGCCCTTAGTTCCATATCTGGTCTGAAATACATGTGTGACCAATCAGTAGATAAATAGCCTCCAATTCTAGCTGTGAATCCTTGACAAACATAGGGCACAAAGTGGTGGTAAATCTACACTAACACTCTTGCAAAACAGTGACATTGGGAAATGCATGCAAGTGAGGCTCAATAATTTAATTACCCAAACTTTTTGTTACTACTGTCCCATCCAATTACACTACCCCCTTTGGATATGACTCATATTAGAGCCTAGTTGATCAGCTATTGCTTGTGGCATCAACAGAACTACTTTGCCCCTACTTGGCACTTTGCCCCAAATCCAATCATAAAAATTATGTAACTAGTTTATCCCAATTAAACAACAAAAAAAAAAAAAAAAAAAAAAAAATCAATGAAACATAGAATGGAGGGGCTTTACAACTTTACCTTGCTGTCCCTCTAGCTTCCCTCGGATGAGCAAGCATTGTGGTACCTTCCCCTCTCTCTCTCCCTTCCCCCCCTGCTCCCTCCTCCCTCTCTCCCTCCCCTCCCCTCCCCGGACACCTCCATCCCTCTCTCCCCTTTCCTCTCCTGCCCCTCCCCCCTCCATCCTCCCCTCCCCTCCCCCCCCTACTCCCCCTTCCTCGATCCTCGGGGACATCCTCCCTTCCCTCTGAACGCAATGCCCCTTCGGCCCCCTGGTCCCCCCTCTTCATATGAGATTACTGATTTGAAGTTGACCAATTCTTCATGGTAGCTTGTAGTAGATTCCTTTGGCCTAGGATGGATAGTGATTCCCACATAGATATATTCACGTTTGTCTTCTTCATTTGTTCAATGATGTTAAATGGGGATGAAACATCTATTTGCCACCGTTTATCTTTCACACTCTTTTCTTGTACATGGGCTGCAACATATGGCATTTGATCTAGTCTAGAAGGAGGCTTGGGTTGTCCTTGCACATTTGGAATTGCATTGTGCTTGTCAACACTTTGTGGAGTGGTGGAAGGTTGTGGACCACCTGGAGCTAGTGATTTCCCTTCACCAATATTCCTCTTCTTTGACCATGTGTTAACTACTACATTCTGAGGAAATTGTTTGATTCATGCCACAAAAAACTTTAGCCTGTCAGTTCACAAGTGTAGTCTCATTTGGAGTTATATTTTGCTGAGATGTTCCTTGTTGTTGGTTTTTTTCTTAACTCATCTCACTCTCTACGCTAGTTGTGGTCACCATCAAATATTGGTTCAAGGCACCATTGAAGCACATAGACTGATTGTGAGGTTCATTGCATGAGAAACACCAATCATACTCTTGAGCTATATTATTTTACACTGGCATTAAGGCTTTAGAGGGAGATGCAACATTCGGGGTTATAGGGCTGAAATGATCTATTGACAGGAAGGCCTTACTTGATTTTGATTTATAGCTTGATTGGGTTTCCTATTAGGCTTATATGGTTGCCTATTAGGCTAAGCTTGAGGCTGATAAGGTCTAAAACTTTGGGCTTGCTACCTCTTGAGTTTAACCAGCTCATTGCCTAAATTTTGTAATTGTTTCATGACTTCTTGAAGTTCATTTGAGGTACTAGAGGATGAAGTAGAAGCTTTCATTTGAACTTTGATTTCTAAGAGCGGGATTAAGAGCTAAAGTAGGTGCTTAACTAGTTCTTAGGCTTTCCAAGTTTGGATATAAGGGCATGGGAGGCCTAGGCACCAGTTTACAAGCTTGGATCAAAAAATTCTTAACCCTAATGGCAATGTTATAAGCTGAAGTTATATTTGCACCTCCCATGGATTGGATTAACATAGAAATATCATAATTTAAAGCTTTGAGATAGTATAAGAAAGAACCTTCAGCTGTTTGCATTACTATCACTAGAATTCTATCCCAAGTCCTTTGAAATCTGAAATTGAAGTCTGTTGGCTGCTCATTGGGAGCTCTCTTGATAGTTGTCAGTTGTTCCAATAGAGACAAATTATCTCCCTTTTCTCCAAACTGATCATGGAGAGCTATGCACATCTTGTTCTAATTTTGGATAGAGCCTACCCCAAGGATCCTGAACCATTACAAGGATTTCCCTTTGAATGAATATGCCAACAATTTGACAATAATTTACATCTCAACAATTTCATGGATTACAAAAACATTAGCAATGTCTTTGACATGATCACCAGGAGTGGTCTTATTTTCCCTAGTAAAGTAAAGTAGGTGCGTGACTAGTGCTTGGGCTTTCCAAGTTTGGATATAAGGGCATGGGAGGCCTAGGTGTCAGTTTACCAGCTTGGATCAAACAATTCTCAGCCCTAATGGTAATGCTATAAGCTGCAAGTATATTTTCACCTCCCATGGATTGGATTACATAGAAATATCATAATTTAACTCTTTGAGATAGTATAGAAAGCACCTTCAGCTGTTGGCATTACTGTCACTGGAATTCTATCCCAAGTCCTTTGAAATATGAAATTGAAGTCTGTTAGCTGCTCATTGGGAGCTCTCTTGATAGTTGTCAGTTGTTCCAATAGAGATAAATTATCTCCCTTTTCTCCAAACTGATCATGGAGAGCTATGCATAACTGATTCCAATTTTGGATAGACCCTGCCCCAAGGATTTTGAACCATTGCAAGGATTTCCCTTTAAATGAAGATTCCAATCAATTTGACAAACAATTTACATCTCAGCAATCTCATGGATTGCACAAACATTAACAATGTCTTTGACATGATCATTAGGAGTTGGTCTGATTTTCTCCAATAAACTATGGGATGTTCTTTAACGCTACAAATAGAACTAGGGTTTTGTGCATTAAGATAGAAAGTGGGCTTCTACCAGTGAAATTGACATAATGGGTTATTTTGTGCCATTATGATTATCTTGAGAACCCTTGTCTGATTTGGTGAAAGGTCTACCAGGTGGAGGAGTTGATAGATTTATGTTTGGCAGAGAAGGAGACCTTTCAATTCTTTTTCTTCTCTATCTTCTCCCTGGGGATAATTACAGATACTCATATAATCCCTCCTCTCTAGCCCTTGACCATGTTTGGATCCTTCTCATGAATCTTCAGACTTGGACTACTGAAACCAATTGATTTTATCTCTTTGGAGTCACCAGATGTGCAAATCAAGGCTCTTTTTAAGCAAGAAATTTACAATAAATACTACATCAACTTTTTTGTAATGAAGATGAAGACCTTTAAGGTCCCATTGGGCATGCCAAAACTATTAGCGCGCACCCCCTAAATGACCTTCAGATCTGCACCTGAGAATTGGGTCATTTAGTGTGATTGCACAACATTGAATCTTTTCCCCAAGTGTGGGACTTGCAAAAATGGGAAAAAAATCTCCAGATTAAAGGTTGGTTCCTCTACTCCTCTGATCAGATGTATGCATGAAATTTGCAGAGGTTTAACTCAAAATCCTACTCTAATTCTGCCAAGGAGACAAGGATAGAAGAGAGAAAAGAAGATAAAACTAAACTAACAAGGTGATACACCAAAGGAGTGGTGAACATCTATTTTTGCAGATTGACACAGATTATAAAAATGCAACACAAATCATGCACAAATTGCTAAAATTGTAATGAAGGATCAGAATGAAGCAAACAACACAAGAAAGGATTGAAAACTCATTCACAGAGCTTGCATTGTCATTTCCATTTTTTAAATACAGTGCATTACAATAGAAAGGAGGTAGAAAACATGTTGCAGTCCTAAAAAAGGTCTGATATTCCACAAATTCACTTGCCAGGGTGAAGGAGGGAGCCTGCAGATCATAAAAATGTCCAACCCTTTACAAATGAGCCAAATCTAGCTTTTAACAATGAAAACCTGAGCTCAGGAAGGAGAAACGTGGGAAAAATGAAAGGAATCATTCAACCACTGACCAGATCCATCAAAATAGCATGGGTACCCTTAAAAGTTCATTCCCCAATATTTTTGACCATGCTGGAGAAGAATGGAAGCCATACTGCATTAAAAATGGTGGTTGAATGTCGGTTCTACTCTTTTCCCCATGCCAAAGGTGTTTTTCATTTTTCTCTCACTAAACTCCACCAAAAAACAAAATTGAATATTCCATCATGTAGAGGACTTCAATATCTTTCCAATGACACCAAAATTGAGAAAAACTGAGCTCTGGATCGAAAGATATGCCCCTCTGAAAGATTTAGGGCAAAACAGGGCAAAAATCGGGTCGGCGGGCCGAAAACCCTAAAATTTTTCCCCTTTTTTGAATTTGGGAAAAATTCCCCAAAAATTTCCACCCCCCACTCCTCCGATGCCACGTGGCATGCTCCCATTGGTCCGCGGGTTCAAATGGCCATTTTACGCCTTTTTGAATTTTGGAAAAAAATCCAAAATTGCTCCGTGCCCCCGCCACTCCACTGCACGTGGACACGTGTTGGCTAGCGGGCCTTGCTCTCCAATTTTCTATTTCCTCCTTAGGCGGCATGCGGGTCAAATTTTCCTTTGCGACCATTTTTGAACACTTTGGTGAAATTTCACCAAATCCCCCCACGCCTCTGACCTCTGCCTAAGAACAGGACATGTGGCATCCTTCGGTTGGTCCGCAGGCCTTTAAAATTTATTCCCTTCCTCCTTGGCGGGCCTGCGGGCCAAAAAATTTTCTTTTGCCCATCCTATTTTGGCAAAAAGCCAAAACTTTCACTCCCCCTCCGACTCCTACTGCCGACACGTCCTCATGGACACATGGCACACTGGGCCATTCACTTCCTGATGGGCCTGGGCCAAAATTTTTTTCCTTTGCCTTTTTGGAAATTTTTTCAACTTACCCCCGCTGGTCCTTCGACCCTCCGCCGCCACGTTTTCCTCATTGGATGCGGGCCTCCCGCCAGCCTCAAGTCATTTCTTTCCTCTTGCGGGCCCATGGGTGGGCAAAAAAAAATTTTCTTTTGCACCCCGCCTACTCACTTGGCGAAATTTCCAACTTACCTCCGCTGACCCGCCATTCCGCCACCACGTGGCGCCTTCCTATTGGTTGCGGGGCCTTCCCAGGGAAAATTTCCCTCAAAAACTCCGCCGAGCCATAACTTGCAAAATACAAGGAGTTAGAAGGAAAATTTTACCTTTCTGGAAAGGTGAGAAAATTCTCTATCTGATGAAGCCATTTCCAGATAATTTTGAGTGCCTAAAAAGTGAAAAAATTTGACTGAGGCACAAGGAAGGAAGGAATGAAAGAAAGTTAGCCAAAAATAAGCAAGGGGCTTATTTTGGATAACAATTTTGGTGACTCAGAGGGGTCATCTGCCTGCTGGATGAATGATCAGCTACCTTGAAGCAATCCATTGGGCATGGAGTCATCAACTTAACTGCTTGGTACTCTCAACTCATTAGAAAATTTCTAGAAAGAAGATTGTGAGAGTAGAACATTACTTGATCTGGAACATGGCCTGCAAAGATGCATCCTTGGGACAACAAAGCTTGTGCCAAAGCACTTAGGGAAATGTAAAACTAAGCTACAACAAAACAATGTGCACAAGCACTTGGAGGAATGAAAATCTAAGCTAATATGTACAAGGTGAGGAGTTTCCCTTCTAGTAGCAATGCTTTAGATGGATTCCATTAACTGGAATCTGTAGTTCTTCACCATCCAATGTAGACAATTGGAAGGCATTGTTGTTCTTACATTTTGTGACCATGTAGGGGCCACTCCAAATGGCATCAAACTTTGAATGCCTTCCTGGATTTTCTCGGTCTGCATCCCATTTCAACACTAAATCTCCAACTTGGAAGGTTCTAGCCTTAGCTTTCCTATCAAAGGTTCTCTTGATCAAGGCTTGGTCCTTCTCCATTGTTTGGGCTGCATGCTCTCTGATTTCTTGGAGTTCCATCAATTCTGCATATCTAACCTCCATGGGTTCAAACTCCAACAATTCCAATTGCTTCATGAGTTCCAACATTGGCAACTCAAGTGACATAGGCAAGATTGCCTCTCTTCCATAAACAAGTCTGAATGGAGAGTTACCGGTGGATCTCTTGGGAGTTATCCTATCAGCCCATAAGGCTGATTTAAGTTTAGTGTGCCAAGTCCTCTAATTTTCATCAAGAGTCCTCTTGATGATCTTTAATAGGTTCTTGTTGGTAGACTCAGCTTGGCCATTACCTTGAGGGTAATAATTTGATGAAGTGCTCAGATAGATCCCATTCTTAACAGCCCATTCAGTTACCTTTGATCCTATGAATGCCAATGCATTATCTGATATTATAGTGGTAGGTATACCAAATCTGGTTACTATCCCCTCATAGAAGTCTAGAATGCTAGATTCATTTGCCTCTTTGAGTGCCACCGCCTCAGTCCATTTGGTGAAGTAGTCTGTTGCTGTTAGAATCCACTTGTGTCCTTGGCTTGAGTTTGGGTTAATGACTCCAATGAAGTCCAAACCCCATTGCATGAATGGCTGGTCAACTGAAATTGGGTGCAATGGAAGGGCTGCTAATCTTTCCTTGCCTGTGAAGAATGCACAATTTTTGCACCTCTTGATCCATGCATAACAATCACTAAACACCTTGGGCCAATAATAGCCAGCCTTCATAATCTTGAGGGCTGTCACTCTTGGAGAAAAATGACCCCCAGCTGATCCACCATGGAACTCTTCTAACATTCTATTAATTTGATTTGTCCCAATGCATCTCAGCAGCACTCCATTTATATCCTTTTTGAACAAGACACCATCAACAAGTGCATATGGAATAGCCTGCAATCTGAAGTGTCTTCTCTTGGTTTTGTTCATCTCTGGAGGACATAGGCCTATTTGTAAGAAGTGCATTATGTCTTGGGTCCAGCAAGGAGTGAGCATACCACCATTCTCTTCTTGAACACCTCTTTGTTCTTGGTTGTCTTGCAATGCCAAAACAACATCCTTCCCATTGCTTGCTTCCATTGATTTTCTCAAGACCAGCTGCTCACACAATCCCTTTCCTCAGACCAGCTTGGTGACTTTGATCTCAATGTCATACTCCATGACACGAGTAATCCACCCTGCACATTTTTCATTTAGGTCTTTGTTGAGGAGGAAGTCCTTAACTCCCACATGAGAAACCAACAGTTGAACCTTGTTGTTTGAAACTAGATGCTTAAATTTCTTCAAGCTCCTAATCACTACAAGAACATGCTTCTCAATGAAGGAATACCTCACCTCATAGTCCTCCAAGCTTTGGCTAAAGAAGGCAATTGGCTGCTCTGCATTTTCTTTGTTCTGCTGTACTAAAATTGTAGAAATTGTATCATCACCGCCAAATGCATAAAGGATAAAATCTTTAGAGAAATCTGGGTTAATGAGAGTTGGAGCTTGTGAGATAGCCTCTTTGATTGCCTCAAAACTTGCCTTACCTTCAGCTGTCCATTTGAAAGCCATACTTTTCTTCAACATCATAGTTATTGGCTTGACAAGGGCTGCAAAGTCTGGAACAAACCTTCAAACAAAATTGATTCTTCCCAAGAAACTTTGAAGGGCCTTCTTGTGACTTGGTAATGGTAGTGCTTTTATTGCTTCAACCCTCTCTGGATCAATTGCTAATCCCTCTTTGGAAACAATGTGGCCTAGGAGCTTTCCTTCATGAGCTAGGAAAATACATTTTTTTGGGATTCAAGGATACCCCAAATCTTCTACATCTTTGGAACACTTGTCTCAAATGAAAGAGATGATCTGCTGCACTTTTAGAAAATACAGTAATATCATCTAGGTATATCAGCACTATTTTGTTGATCAATCCCTTGAACGCCATATCCATTTCCCTTTGGAAGGTAGCTCCGGCGTTAGACATCCCAAATGGCATTTTCCTATATGCATAGGTTCCCCATTTGGTGGTGAAGGCTGTTTTGAACTGATCATCCTCCTTTACCATGATCTGATTATACCCTGAATAACCATCTAGCAATGAAAACCTCTCAGAGCCAGCAACAACTTGTAAAATCTGCTCCATAGAAGGAAGTGGGTAATGATCCTTGAGGGATGCTCTATTCAAATCTCTAAAGTCTACACACAATCTGATTTCTCCACTCTTCTTTCTAACTGGAACCAAGTTTGCAACCCAGCTTGAATGTTTGATGGGAAATATGATACTTGCCTCTATTAACTTATTCAATTCCTTCTTCATGAGAGGCTCCATGTGTGGATTGACCGGTCTTTGTTTTTGCCTGATGGGTTTAGCACTTGGATCTAATTCAATTGTGTGTTGAGCTAGCTTGGGATTGAAACCTCTCAAGTCTTCATAGCTCCAAGAAAATATATCTGGGAACTCTTGGAAAAGTTGCATGAACTCATACCTTTCTTGCTTGGTTGTCACTTTACCAATTTGAAGTGATTTGCCTTCTCCCATCGAGATGGGCACTGAATCTTCTCCCTTGACTTAGATGTTTGCTTTCTCCTTCCTAAATTGATCATTAGGATTAAAGATGGACTCCAAAGTGACAAGTCCTTTTGGTAGTTTGTTGGTTCTCAGCTGTACCACTTGATCACCATACTGTTGTTCTAACTTTTCCTGATTTTTGGCTGAGAACTCAGCTTCTTCTTGCAAGAAATTGATGATTTGTTGGTCACTTTCAAACACTTTCCAACTTACATTATTGTCTGGCACTGATGGCCTTACAATCACATGAATTTTTGGCTGCACTTTATCTTCCTTGATACTTTCCACAACATCAAAGGCTGCTCCAACTGCTGCAAGCCTATCAGCAGCTTGGTTTTCTTTCCTAGGGATGGAGTTGATGCCAAAGCCTTCAAAATCCTCAATGAGGTCCCACACCCTATTCTTATAACACTTGAGCAGGTCATTTTTGGCAGCATGTTGTCCTTTAACTTGATTAACAATCAGCTCACTATCACCAAAGACTTGTAAGTTTTTGATACCTCTCTTTCTTGACCAATGCAATCCTTGTATCAAAGCTTCATATTCAGCAGTGTTGTTAGAACATGCAAACTGAAATCTAAAAGCTGAATAATACTTAATGCCTTGAGGTGAAACAAGCATAGCTCCCCCCTGCACCTTGTCTACTTCTTGATCCATCAAAGAACAACTGCCATACCTCATTGTCATCTTTATGGTCTGGCTTGGTGATGCTAGGAATAGGCTGATTTTCTTCATGCATGTAATAAACTCCTAGTTCAAATTCCTCTATTTCCTTGTAGGGATCAAAAGCATGTACCTTGCTTGCCCATTCATCAAGAGTCAAATCTAGGATGCTTCCAACTTTGGTGTCAGCTTCATCTGTGCCTGGATAATCCTCTTGATCAAATGCTGAACAATTGGCATTGATTGGGCTTGGAGTATGAGGCTCAATGTGAAAGTTTGCAATAGGTTCAGACCTGATTGTGGCCTTAGTTCCATATCTGGTCCGAAACAACATGTGTGACCAATCAGTAGATAAATAGCCTCCAATTCTAGCTGTGAAATCCCTTGACAAACATAGGGCAAAAGTGGTGGTAAATCTATCACTGACACATCTTGCAAAACAGTGACATTGGGGCATGCATGCAAAGTGAGGCTCAAATATTTAATTACCCCAACTATTGTTATTGTTGTCCCATCCAGTTGCACCACCCCTTTGGATATGACTTCATATTGGAGGCCCAGCTGATCAGCTATTTGCTTGGGCATCACAGAACTACTTGCCCCAGAATCAATCATACAATTGTGTACTAGTTTATCCCCAATGATCAATGAAACATAGAATGGAGGGGGCTTCAAAAATTTACCTTGTTGTCCTCCAAGCTTCCCCTCAGGCTGAGCAGCATTTGTGAGTACCTTCTCTTGCATATGAGCTTGCTGATTTGAAGTTGACCAATTCTTCATGGCAGCTTGTAGTAGATCCCTTTGGCCTAGGATGGATAGTGATTCCCACATAGATATATTCACATTTGTCTTCTTCATTTGTTCAATGATGTTAAATGGGGATGAAACATCTCTTTTCTACCCCTTAGCCTACACATTCTTTTCTTGTACATGGGCTGCAACAGCTGGCATTTGAGCTGGTCTAGAAGGTGGCTTGGGCTGTCCTTGCACATTTGGAACTGCATTTTTCTTGCCAACACTTTGTGGAGTGATGGAAGGTTGTGGATCACCTGGAGCTAATGACTTCCCTTCACCAATATTCCTCTTCTTTGACCGTGTGTTAGCTGCTACATTCTGAGAAATTGTTTGATTCATACCACAAAAATCTTCAGCCTGCCAGTTCACAAGTGTAGTCTCATTTGGAGTTGTATTTTGCTGAGATGTTCCTTGTTGTTGGTTTGTTTCTTGACTCACCTCACTCTCTATGCTAGTTGTTGTCACCATCAAAGCTTGGTTCAAAGCACCATTGAAGCACATAGACTAGTTGTGAGGTTCATTGCATGGGAAACACCAGTTATATTCTTGAGCTACATTATTTTGCACTGGAACTAAGGAATTAGAGTTGGATGCAGCATTGGGGTTATATGGCTGAAATGGTCTATTAGTAGGAGGCCTTACTTGATTTTGATTTGCAGCTGGATTGGGTGGCCTATTAGGCTAATATGGTTGTCTATTAGGCTGAGTTTGAGACTGATAAGAAGGTCTAAAACTCTGGGCTTGCTGCCTCTTGAGTGTAACCAGTTCATTTCCTAAATTTTGTAATTGTTTCATGATGAGACACTAGAGGATGAAGTATAAGTTTCATTTGAACTCTGATTTCTAGGAGTGTCAATTTGTCAAAAATTCATGTCTGGTTAAAAGTTTGAGGTTGTTACAAAAATTTGGTTATGAAGAAGGAGGGACTGAGAACAGGGAAATGACGAGCTTCATCTGTGACCACTTCTCCTAGGGCTAGAAGGTGAATCCTCAAATCTTACAACTCTTCCCAGTAAAGCTCGAGTTTTTCATTGTTTAAACTACAGTGTGTGTAAGTGAATCTATAAATTTAGTATGACATCTTATTTTTGGCCTCGTACTTGTACTCAAATTATCCCATGCTTCTTTTAGCTTATTTTTTAAACGAATGTGGGGTTGCACACATCAAAAAACTCCAAACAGATGATTAGCTTGCCTATGATCTGACCTCAAACTGCACTATTAGGTTGTATAGTGTTGATCTCATTAGAGTACCATTCACAACAGTCTAGTCTCTTCAAACTCAAGTTTGTGTCTTGATTTTGTTAGTACCATAAAAACATAGTGTTTCCTCTGAGTAGTTTTATGAATATGGAAGAAAATTTGGGGGCATTGGTGCCCATTTTTTCAGAATCCAATGGATATGGTTAGCTCTTAATCACTCCAGGGATAATGTCTCCCAATCTATATACCAGATTAGTCTGATATACCAAAACATACTATAATATGCACCATTCTGATTACCATTGGTACATGAAGAAGCTTTCCCTTTCTATATACATGGTGATACATGAAATAGACATTAAGTATGTGAATAATTGATACATGGTACCAAGTAATACTGAAAGAGGGTATGTGTGATTATTGACACTGGCTCAAAGAAATTCCTCATACGTGCGTGTAACTTCTAGATTACTTGGATAAATTCTTATTTCGATTTACGTTAATTAATCATTCACAGACCGGATGGAGAGCTCAAAGTGCAGGCACTATTTTCCTATTACTCCACATCAATTAAAAAGGGTTGATGTCCAGAGAAGTTGTCACAACATATTAGTGTTAAGTGAGTAGAGTGTGATGGCTTTCCATAAGCACTTCCCAAAAGGCACTATTTAGTGCAAAAACTCACCGCCCCCTGGATGTTTCTCAGATTTCTAGTTTGAGTAATGGGCATCTGTGTGATTGCCAAAAACATGTAATATCTTCCCTGAGTGTGGGCTTGTAAAAATGGGAAAAAAAAAAAATCTCCATATTAAAGGTGGTTCCTCTACTCCTCTGATTAGGATGTATGCAGAAATCTGTAGAGGTTTAACTCAAAATCCTACTCTAATTCTACCAAGGAGACAAGGGTTAGAAGAGAGAAAATTAAGATTAAAAATAAACTAACAAGGTGAACACTCCAAAGGAGTGGTGAACATCTATCTGTAGATTGAACAAATTATAAAATGAAGAAAAAATCATGCACAAATTGCTAAAAAATGTAATGAAGGATCAGAGGAAGAGCAAACAACACAAGAACGGATTGAAAACTCATTCACAGAGGCTTGCATGCCACTTCCATTTTAAATACAGTGCATTACAATAGCAAGGAGGAAAACCAAATGTTGCAGTCCAAAAAGGTCAGATATTCCACAAATCACTTTGCCAGGGTGAAGAAAAGATCTTACAGAACATAAAAATGTCCAACCCTTTACAAATGAGCCAAAGCTAGCTTTTAACAATGAAAACATGGAGCAAGAAGAGGGAGAAGGAGAAAGAAAACATGGGAAAGAATGGAATGAATGATCAACACTTGACCAAAATCCATCAAAATAGCATGGGGACCCTTAAAAGTTCATTCCCAAGATTTTGGACCATGGTGGAGAAGAATGGAAGCCATTACTGCAAAAATTAAAATGGTGGTTGAATGTCAGTTCTACTCTTTTTGCCATTGGCAGAAGGGCATTTTTTCTCATTTTATATCACTAAACTCCACCAAAAAAAAAAAATGAAGATTCAATCGTGTAGAGGATTTTAATAAGTTTCTAATGACACTAAAATCAAGAAAAAATGATCTTTGGATCGACAAATATATTGACCCTCGCAAGATTTAGGGAAAACTGGGGAAAAATCAGGATGAGGGCCAAAAACCTAAAAAATTTCCCCTTTTTAAAATTTGGGAAAAATCACAAAAAATATTTGTAACCCTACCACTATGTACCACGTGGGCTCTTTCCCATTTGTCTACGGGTTCCAAAGGTCATTCTAACTTTTTTGGAATTTTGAAACAAATTTCCCAAAACTAGTTCGTCCCCTGCCCACTCCGAGGAGACATGTGGTCATCCTTTGATTGGGGGGTCTGAATTCCAATTCTCTTTCCTCTTGGGCCCATGGCCGGGGTGTGGGGCGGGGAAAAAATCTTCCTTTTGGCCATTTTTTAACACTTTAGGCAAAAAAATGCCAAATTCTTTTTCGCGCCCCACCGCTCCGCCGTGAAGGACAACAGTCATCCTTGTGATGTAACAAAGAGATGTGACTACAAAAATCCCATTTCCCTCCTTGGTGGGCCGTTGTGGGTTGGCTTTTCATTTTTTCCTTTGCTATTTTGGACAAAAAATCAAAATTCACTCGCCCTCCGACTCCTGCCCCCTTATAGACATGTGGTGCCTCCCATTGTTTGTGGGCCTCGGGCCAAAAAAAAAAAAAAAAAAAAACTAAAAAATTTTGTTTGCATCCCTGATGAGCCCTTTGGAAAATTTTATAACTTACTCTTACCAACCCGCCATTTCACGCCATATGGCACTTCTGATGGTTACAAAACCTTCCTAGGGGAAAATGTCCCTCAAAATTGACGAGCCATAATGCAAAAATACAAGGAGTTAGAAGGAAAATTTACCTTTTAGAAAGATGGAAAAAATCTCTCTAATGAAGGCCCATTTATAGAAAAAATTTATTTTGAAGTTCCTGAAAAATTCAAAAAGTGTTGGACTGAGGACAAGGAAGGAATGAAATAAAGTTAGCCAAAAATAATCAAGGGTTATTTTGGATAACAATTTGGTGGACTCAGAGGGGTCATCTACATGCTGGATGACAGGACCAGGCAGGAAGCAATCATGGAGTTAATGAGTCATCACTTCTTAACTTTTTGGTACTCTCAAACTCATTAGAAAACTTGAAATAATATTGTGGGAGTAGAAACTCACTTGATCTGGAAACATGGCCGGCAAATAGCATCCTATGCGAACAAAAAAGCTTGTGCCAAAAGGCACTTAGGGAAAATTATAAAACTAAAGCCTTACAACAAAAAAAAACAGGTCCACAAGCACTTGGTAAGAAGGAATGAAAATCTAAGATAATATGTACAGGTGAGGAGTTTCCTTCTAGTAGAAATGCGTTAGATGGATCCATTAACTGGAATCTATAGTTCTTCACCATCCAAGTAGACAATTGGAAGGCATTGCTTATTTTACGTTTTAGGACCATGTAGGGGCACTTCAAAATGGCATCAAACTTGAATTCCTTCCTGACTTTCTCAGTCTGCATCCCAGTTCAGCACTAAATTTCCAACTTGGAGGTTATAAGCCTATCTTTCCTATCAAAGGTTCTATTGATCAAGGCTAGTCCGTCTCCATTATTTGGGCTACTGTCTTTGATTTCTTGGGTTCCATCAATTCTTCATATTAAAACCTCCTGGTTCAAACTCCAATAATTCTAATTACTTCATGGTTCTAATGTTTGCAACTCAAGTGACAAAGCAGATTTCCCTCTCTTCCATAATTCTTCTGAATTAGAGAGTACGGGTGGATCTCTTGCAGTTATCCTCTAAGTCCATAAGGCTGATTTATTTTAGTATGCCTGGTCCTCTGATTTTCTCAAGAGTCTCTTGATGATGTTTAAGAGTTCCATTGGTAATACTCAGTGACATTACCTTTGGGGGTATAATTTTATGAAGTGCTCAGATAGATCCCATTCTGAACCTCCACTTCAGTTACCTTTGATCCTATGAATGCCAATGCCTTATTGATATTTATTAGTGGCAGGTATACCAAATATAGTTATATCCCCTATAGGAATTTAGAATGCTAGATTCATTTACCTCTTTGAGTGCCACCACCTAGTCTATGCTGTTTAGGAATCCCTTATGTCCCTTGGCTGAGTTTGGGTATGACTCCAATGAATTCCAATCCACATTGTAGAATGGGGTCAATTGACATTGGGTGCAATTGGAAGGGCTACTAATCTTTCCTTGCCTGTGAAGAATGCATAATTTGTGCACCTCTTGATCCAATGAATAGCAAATCACTAAAACCTTGGGCCAATAATAGTCAGCCTTCATAATCTTGAGGGATGTCACTTTGGAGAAAAAATGACCCCGAGCTGATCCACCATGGAAATCTTCTAACATTCTCTTAATTTATTTTTCCTAATGAATCTCAGCAGTTTACTCCATTAATCCTTTTGAACAAGACACACCAACAAGTTGCATATGGTTACAGCCTACAATCTGGAGTGTTTTCTCTTGGTTTTGTTTCATCTTTGGAGGGGGGGGCCAAGGCTTGTTTTAAGAAGTGCACATTATGTTTCTTGGGTCCAGCAAGGAGTGAGCATACTGACACCATTGGTTTACTTGTAATTCACCTCTTGTTCTTGGTTTTGACAACACCAAAAAAACAAACATCCTTCTCATTATTTGCCTCCATTTGATTTTATCAAGGCCTTGCTGCTCAAAAATTGTTTTCTTTGAACAGCTGAGGACTTTGATTCAATACATAATCCCTGACAGATTAATCCACCTGCAAATTTTTTCATTAGGTCTTTTGTGTAGGAGGAAAGGAATGCCTTAACTCCCACATTGAGAAAACCAACTGTTGAACCTTGTGTTTGAAAAATAGATGCTAAATTTCTTCAAGCTCCTAATCACCAATAACATGCTTCTCAATGAGGAATAAACTCCCCTCATAGTCCTCCTCAAAGATTGGCTAAAGAAGGCAAATTGGCTGCTCTGTCATTTTCTTTGTTCTGTTGTACTAAAAT
The DNA here is from genome assembly GCA_019776745.2 of Taxus chinensis. NCBI lineage: Eukaryota > Viridiplantae > Streptophyta > Pinopsida > Cupressales > Taxaceae > Taxus > Taxus chinensis. The sequence goes on along the minus strand of JAHRHJ020001552.1, from coordinate 1,626 downwards.
TGCAGAAATTGTAGTTCATCAACTCCAAATGCATAAAGGATAAAATTTTTAGAGAAAATAGGGGTTAATGAGAGTTGGAGCTTGGAATGCCAGTGTAATGAATCAAAACTTTCTTCCCTTCATCTATCCATTTGAAATCCATACTTTCTTCAATATAGTATTGGCTGATAAAAAAAAGGGGGGGCTAAAAGTCTAGGATAAACGTTTCTTTAACAAAATGATTCTTCCAAGAAACTTTGAAGAGCTTCTTGTGACTGTTAATGGTAGTCATTTTATTGCTTAACCCTCTCTAGATCAATTACTAATCCCTCTTTGGAACAATGTGCCTAGGAGCGTTCCCTCATGAGCTAGGAAAATATTATTTTGTGCATGAGGGAGTTCAAGTGAGCGGCTACTCCAGAATATATTATACCATCTGTGGGAACACTTGTCCCAAAGGAACGATATGATTTAGCACTTTAGAAAATATAGTAATATCATCTAGGTATATCACACACTATTTTGTGATACATCCGGTATAAATGCCATATCCATTGCCCTAAACAAAAGGTAGCTTCGGGACATGATTTAGGGACAAAGTACCCCCCCAAATGGGGCATGTTCCACAATTATGCATAGGTTCCCCAGTTGGTGGTGAGGACTGTTTTTAACTGGGTCATCCTCTTTCACCATGATCTAAGTATACCTTGAAAAACCATCCTAGCAATGAAAACCTCTCAGAGATAGCCAAAAACTTGCAAAATCTTACTCCATAGAAGAATGGGTAATGATCCTTGCGGGATGGTCTATTCAAATCTATAAAAAAACTCTACACCAAAAAATTTGATTTCTCCACTGTTCTTTCATCTAGAACCAAGTTCACAAACCTAGCTTGAATGCTTGATAGAAATATGATGAAACTTTACGCCATATTAACAGATTCAATTCCTTTAATGAGAGTCTCCATGTTGTGGATTGGACAGTCATTTATTTTTCCTGATGGGTTGGTTTTTTTAAAAAAAAAAACTGGATCCAATTCAAGTGTGTGTTGAGATCAGCTTGGGATTGAACCCTCAAGTGTTCATAGCTCTAACAAATATACGAGGAACTTTGGAACATTACAGCACTCACCTTCTTGATTGGTGTCCCTTACCAATTTGAAGATGGATTTTCCTTCTCCCTCAAGATGGGCACTGATCTCCCCTTGACTTGGATGTTTGTTTATCTTTCCTAAATTGATCATCAGGATTAAATATGGACTCCAAAGTGACAAGCCTTGGAAACTTGTTTCTCTCCGCTTTGTTACCACTTGATTCACCATACTGTTATTCTAACTTATATAATTTTTGGCTGAGAACTAAGGCTTCTTTTGTACGAATTGATGATTTGTGGTCACTTTCAAAACTTTCTGACTTACATTATTGTCTTGGCACTACTGGTACAATTACATGAGAATTGGCTGCCCCCTTTATCTTCCTGATACTCCCACCACATCAACGCGGGGCTGCTTCCAACTTCCTACAAGGGCTATCAGAATTCTTTTTCTTCCGAGGGATGGAGTGGATCCCAAAAGCCTCAAAATCCTCAATGGGTCCACACCTATTTTTTAGCACAATGCGCATATTTTTGGCAGCATGTTTTCCTTTA
>JAHRHJ020001551.1:0-21528 GCA_019776745.2 Taxus chinensis | reverse complement strand
ACAAGTTCTGCTATGGCCGTATTTAAAGTTGTACATGACACAAGAGTGTGTATTTGCCTTTAAACAATAAGAGTATAAAAATCACACGAACTTTTATCATTTAGCCACAATATTAACCGGAGAGGATACAAAGATTCAGAGTCCTAAAGCACAGTGGGAGAAATCTATCAAACTAGTGACCACAACATCCCCTTCCGTAAACATCCTCTATTGCTATCTGGATGGGGGGCTACATTCACAATCTGGGATTCGTCTCCTATCTGGCACTGGCATATCCTGGATTCTTCTAAGAGGAAAATAAACACAAGCCTTTTTTTTTAACATGGCTACATGAGGTAGTTGGTGCAAACTAATTCTCTTATCATATCAACTACTGAAAAATAGGAGGAAGAAGGATTGGGTTTTTGTTGATGATACCTGATAAGACGTTGCTAATGAAGATGGTTCATTATATTTGTTTTGGATACTGGGCAAATAACCACGCGTTCAGGCCCAGGATTTTTTCTTAGCATTGTCAAATGGATTCCACCAGAAATAAAGAATATGTTTGCAACATTGAAGTAGCATAAGCGTAGACTAACTAAGTTGAAATTGGGCATGGAAGGATTAATATCAAGGGGAAGAATAGTACAGATATTGGAGGAATGCACAAGCCGAATCTGAGATAATTCATAACACCTACTTTCTCCTGTGCTGCCAAGAGAGTGATTTTTTATGAGGTGAGCAGTAATTGAGATTGCGAGTTCAGTTGGCACTGAGATAGAGGAAAATATGTTGAGGGTAGGCTTGATGGCAATGGTGGCAGTGGCTTCTCCCCTTTGATGTACAAATAACTCTAACATGGAAGGCCTCATCATAGGATCATCCAGAGACACAAAGGCCCTATTACTGACAAGCAATTGCCTGCTCTGGGTTGTATGTCATCCCCAGTCTACAATCAACCAGCCGGATCAGCTTCTCATTTTCCCGCAGACTCCATGCCCATTCAACAAGATCAACTTCTTCCTTGGGGCGATTCTGATCCAGAGATCTTCTTCCTGATAAAATCTCCAACACTATCACTCCAAATCCAAAAACATCAATTTTATCATTGGGAACCTCTAGGTGAATGCTCTCTGGAGGTCGAAGATTCTGATCATGGTCGACTTCATTGGATGCGCTAGCCAAGCTCTTACCACTGGAGCTTCTATCCTGATAATTCATGGTTGAATGCATGAGCCCAAAATCTCCCAAGACAGCTTTGAATGTGATATCAAGGAGCACATTGCTGATTTTCACATTCTTATGCAACAAGCTTCTTTCCCATCCAGTGTGCAAAAAGAACAGGGCTTCAGCAATATCAATCACCACTCTAAATCTTGTCGTCCATGGAAGCACACCTCTGGCGAACAGCCATTTATCAAGGCTCCCATTAGACATGTATTCGTAAACTAGAACCAATTCTTTCTTTTCAACACACCAACCTCTGAGGGGAACCAAGCTGGGATGTCTTAATCTACTCAAAATCCCAATTTCCTTGAGAATTTTCCTTCTATCAAGATTTGCATGGAGAACTAAAAGAGGGGAAAATCTTTTTACGGCCACAGAGGAGCCATTCTGCAAGGTTCCCTTGAAGAAAATACCCCTTTCACCATAACCCAAAATCTCTCCTTCACTGAATGATCTTGTGGCCAAAGAGAGCTCAGACAGAGAGAATCTCCGGGGCTTATGTGGAGGCCTGGGCCTCTGCTTCTTTCTTACCAACTTTAAAGTTGCAGTAGTGTGCTTTTCAGGGCGCTTCCTGTTGCAATAGAGATTGAGCAGAGCAATCAAACACAGGACTACAACTGCTACGAAAATCAGAAAAGCACTGGGAGGCTTCCTGTGACTCCCCCCCAACAGAAATAATTTCCTTTCACACGTATTCTCTGTGGGTACACGTAGACAGGCCTTGCTCGTGGATGAGAAATTCCATGACAGAATACTATGTATTTGTGTCAAATGACCTGTTGAAGCAGAAAATCCCACAAACATGTACTCCTTGAGAAAACTTGACAGATCCAGAGGAGCTGAATAAATGGTCTTGGATGGATTCTTGTCATTCTCTTTGCCCAGGCTCAAATCAATCCATCTTCTGTTCCCGTCATATGTAATCCATGCTCTCACCACAGACCCAATTTTGAATGAAACCCCTGCAACAGCAGCATCAATTGTTGTATCAGACAATATGCTTCCTAAATTGATTCCTACGTGATTATCATTTGGGTCACCAAATTCTTCATTTCTGTATGTATCAAATTCCACTGCAAATGCCTTGTACTCATCTTCACACGCATCATTTAGCATTCCCAGCCATGGTCCAGGCCTGCCAACAGTCACTTCATCAGGCACAAGAATGAATGTAAGTCCGCTGCCTCCACGATCATTGGAATCCGAGCCTGCTCCTGGCGTTGCAGTCTTGTCTATCTGGAAAGTGAATGTAGTGTGAAAAGATGCAGGTGTGTTGGTTGCTGGATCGAAGAGGCGAACTGGAGACGAGTAGATTGCTCTCCCTGCTTGAAATGAGATATTGGCGTCTGGATGAGAAGGTGGGGCAGGGATTTGTATGATTCCCAAGTCTTCTGCGAGGCTTGCGCTCCCTAGAAGCTTCATGTCAGGATATCTCTTGCTGCGGGGCCTGAAATCAGTGAAGTGCAGATGCTTTGAGACATTACTTGAAGAACCCAACTCCATGGGTTCATCAAGAGCCATTGTGACAACAAACCATGACACAACGCAGAGCACAAGGAGATATCTGAGCGATCTAATCGAAACACCCATTGAGGAGACAATTTCATATACCAATGGTGAAGTATTGGAGAGCTGCAGCACTGCATACACGCACCCACCAGAAGATTGTAGCCCAGAGAGCACTGAATGTTGGTGCTCTAGAGAGCATGAATTGTAGCCTGCAAAAACTTTTTCAACTTGATACAAAATCCAGATAAACTCATTTTCTCAGCACCATCCCGAGCAATGATGAGAATGGCTGAAGTTACCTGATGATGCTTGTATGGCTCCCACTCTCCCAGTCATGTCATCAAGGTTAAGATCAGACAATATGGGATGCAGACACTGTGGGTCCTCGTTCTTGTCCTTTGGACACATGGGATACACGCATCGTCTGTTCTTGTTCTTGTTCTTGTCCTTTCTATCCTTTCTGGTATAGCACGACACTCGCCAACTTGTATCTTGTCGATTTCTGCAAGTTTCACACGGGGCAAAGTATTTAGACGGAAGAGTCGATTCAATAGATTCCTTCCACTTAGAAACAAACTTCTCGAAGTTGTGATGTGGGTGGATTTGGCCTCTCCCAATCTCACTCCTCACAACATGATGTAATTTTATATTCATCTCAAATATGGAGTCTACGAGCTATTATAGGTTGTGCTATTCTTCTCATTTTTTATTTTTTTTTAATGTTATTACAGGAGTTGATGACTTAACGTCTTGACACACTTCGTGATGCGTTAATGCAGGGCAAGTCCTCCCAATCGACCGTGTAAATGTAAGGGTAACCGGTCCCCTGGTCCCATTTTTTAAACATTAATGTTTTATTAAAGACTCTAATATATATGGAAAACATTTAATTAATTAAAAGTCGTTTCAAAGAGTTTTTCTTTATAAAGAATGCTTTAGGTCATTTTGTGCATAAGATACCTAATTTTCATAATGAAAATTTGTTAGTTGTAAAATTATGTTAATTTATTCCTTTTAGATTGACGTGTAGTCAAGGGTACCATCTTGTATGGCCTTTCATGCAGAGAGAGATTATGTCCATTTAGTTATCCATGTGATACTTTGAACCAAAGACTTTAAAATTGCATTATTTTAGGGTATTTGTGTGATATTCAATTATTGGTTTAGATTATGTTCTTATTGGCACATGCCTTTCTCTACTTTCTAGTCATTCTTTGTGATGTTTTTCCTATTTTTCTCTCATCTCTCTCTTTCCCCTGCTCCCTCTTGCATTTTCATATTTTCTCATAGCCATATATGTACAGTCCTAGGCCCCAAAATCCTGAGTATACAATTATGAGGGTTTTTTATTGTGTAGGTCTTTCTAACCCTCCTTTGAGTCCTTGAGGTTTTTGAGTATTATTTTGTTAGGACATATATACATGGATGACATTAACTAATATGCAGTCTCATTGTAAAAAGTCCTGCAAAGCAATTAGTTCAAACATATAGAATAGTGGAAAATTTCAAGCATTTATTTCTTTATCAAACATACAGAGTAGAAACTCTCATTACTTTGGACTCCATGGGCCACGAAAAGTCATATAGAGTAAACACTTACATTATTATGAACTTCTTGGTTGAAGCATTACAACATCTATACTCGGTGTATTGTCTTCAATATTGAGGACCTTGATAAATATCAAGGATTCCTTACTCATCATGCAGACCTACCTACCTTATTAGGGTTTGGAGGAAGAATATTTGTTTCCCATAGATCTACGAAGAATTTTAGCATGCAAGGTTTTCAGAGCCCTAAACCTAACGAAAAGACACTTGATACGACTAGACATTTTTTATTGTGTCATGTTTGCGCCACTTTCTGTGCCACACTTGTGCCACATATTTCATTCAATAAATCAAAAAATTAATGTAATATTATTATTTAAATTATCAAATATTACTATATTACACACACATGTATATATACACACACATGCATGCATGCTTGTATGTATGTATGTGTGTGTACATGTGTGTGTGGGTGTGGGTGTGGGTGTGTGGGTGTGTGTGGGTGTGTAACTCAAAATTAATATATCTTAAATTAGAAATACATATACTAAATACCATTTTTACAAAAGCAATTAATAAGATTTAAATGGAAAATATCCAAAATAATAAAATTCAAGTTATAATAAGTAATGTTAAAAATATAAATTAAAATGCTAAAATAATATATCAAACATGAGACAAAAATGACATATTATCTAAATGAACATAAGACTACTAAAATTTTGAATTCTGAACCATTTGCTTTAATGCCCCCATGTGTGTGTGATCATTAAGATGTTCAACTCTAATGTGATGTGAAGGTGAAAGAGTATTCATTTCCATTTTCATATCTAAAATTTCATATTTTGACTGATACATTTGAACCTCTCCTTCACTTTTGCATTTTTGGAGTAGATGAATTAGAGAAGATCCTTCAATCGGAGTAGTATTTCCACTTGTGTTTGTTAGATTATCATTTCCCATGTCTGATTTTCTCTTGTTAGCCTCATGTTTCTCTTTGCATCATGGCATCATCTCTTCAAAGACTCAACCACTCGTTTGTAAAATGTATTTTCTCATGTTTGTGCCCATCTACAAGTTCAACAACACATTCTAAACTTTCCTATCCTCAAAATGTATTATTGTAACAAATAAAGCATAAACATAATTTTGTTTCAATTTGGGTGAAGGTGACAACTATACATGTGTCACAAGAGCATAAAAGGGGCATAATTTGTACATGATCTGAACAATAGTCATATATCTAAATAATAAATAACCTTGGTTAGGTTACCATATATTGTCCTTAGTCTCAGATATTAGTGGGAAATAAGAGAAACATTTGTCTTTGTTCTTCAATTAATGGAATTAAGTGAATGGCTATTGGTCCAAAAGTTATAACTACTTATCACACACCCAATGTGCATATAATCTCTTATGTCCTTCCATAAAAGCAATATTTTAGTTTGTACCCGTATTGCATTGATTGTATAGACATAAAATATGTATCATAATATTGTGATGAATATAACTGATTTACTAATCAATTAAAGCAAAGGTTTACCCACAAAAAAAATAAAAGATGCAAACTAGAAGGCATTCTGCAAAACAAATGTCAACAACTTAATAATTAAACAACTTCAAGGTTTTAAATTAGAATTTTCTAAAATATATCAATATAAAATGGAAATTTACCATGTCCATTGACAATTAAAAATCACACAGCAAAAAACTATATGGAAGGATTGCACACAAATTTTATGCACCTCAATAGTAAGATAAATAAACCAATTTACTTAAATAAAATTAATATTTAATAAAATACCTTATGGAGACCAAAATATTAAAGTCATCCTCTAGTGATCTTTTTATATATTATTGAATGTTGAATCTAGTATGTGGATAAAAGTGGACCTGTAATAGTAAAGAAAGACGTTTTCTATCAAAATAAAAACCTGAATTATAATTCAATATGCCCTTTTAAAGATTTACTTAAGAGAAACATTTCTTAAGTGCGGATTTACAATTTTACTTAAGTGCAACTTTACAATTTATCTTTCTAACAAAATTGTATAATTTTAAGAAAATACAACATTAAATGAAATCTTTGAATGAGACCAAGAATTTAAGTTATCACCATAGCTCCAACCACCTGTAATAACATATATCAGAATGAAAAATGGTATGGATTTCACCATTTTATATAACACTGATATCATTAGCTTCACTCAAAGTCACTTTTCCATTATTTTTTCCTTTTTCTAGATAGAGAATAGGGAGTGAGAACAATAATATTCTTCACACATTGTTGATTTTCCATTTTTTTGTTGATGTTCTAGAGAGAAAATAAGAGAGAGAGAATTCATCATAGTCACATGATTATTGTGTTCTTATAAATTGTTGGGGTGTTAATGTCAAGTGTGGATAGCCACTTAGAAAACTCATGTTTTAAAGATTATTTTTAATAATCTTAGTCAGTCTTCACAGTTTTGAAAAGAGAGAAGCGGTATAACCACTCACCCATCCTATGTAAATAGGATGATCCCTTACGGGATTGGACAACTGGGGTAATCTAACTTTTGCTAATGTTTTTTATAAACTGATTGATATATACTTAGCTACTTATGCGAGTTGTTATACAATGAGACATAAGTCTATTATTGTTACTGTGAGACCGAGGAGTGAAGTGGAAGTGCTAGGTTAAACTGATAAATTCTTAATAAGACAATGCTTTTTAGTGGAGGTTTTTCCCTACGGGTTTCTCCACTTAAATTTGGTGTCTCTTGTCTCATCTACTTTCAACTATTGATATTTGTTTTCATTCATATGTTAATTGTTATAAGCATTTGTAAAACATCTGGTTAAAATGTATGCACATTATAATCTATAATCCTCAACTGTTAATCTGTGGATCTATAATTCTTCAATTATATCTTCCCGTATTTGTTCTAACATGGTATCAGATCTTGTGATTATGTGTGTGCAAAGCTAGATCTGGATGTTTTCTAGCTTGCAAGAGCGAAGAAGCTCAAAGATTGTTTGATCTGCGAAACCTTAAAAATTTAGCCAACAACTTCAAGCTAAACTACGTGCAAAGTTCTAATATTCATCCCAAAATTACTTGGATATTAGTCGATTGACTATTTAAATCATGTTAGAGTTATTTGTATGCTTGATCTTTGTTTCTACATCTAGTTTAATTCATTTACGGTTTAAATCCATTGTTTGTGAGCTTATTTTAAGTTTTCATGTTGTTTATAGCTGTTAGGGTTATTTTTTAATTGTGGACCTGAAAGAGTTCCTTAGATCTAGTTAGTTCAAAGTTTTTAAATTCACCTTGTCTTTATAAATCTTTATTTTTCACTAGATATGCTTTTGCGAAGCCTGATCCAATATTTTTTTTGCCATGTGGCTTTGTTTTTTCGGTTTTGTGAAGTTTGGACCAATAAAAATTGCTCCAAATAGCATCATTGTCCTTTTTTTCGTGTTTATGAATCCAACCCACTCTTAGAGTGCCAAGTGGCTTCAATCTGACATCCTTCTATCTTTGCAAAGCTTGGGCCAATCATTTTGTGCCATTTGGCTTCGCCATGTCACTCTTATTTTACTTCTTTCGTCTCTACTATATTCTTTTGACTGTGAAGTTTGAGGCAATCATATTGCTTCAGCTAGCTTCGCATTGGACATCATTTTTATGAAGCCCGAGCCAATCAAAAGGTTTCATCTTGCTTCATTGTGTCAGTGATATTGTTTATCTGATTGTTAGTCATGAATGTGAGCCAATAAGGGCTTTACACATGTCTTCATGTTGTCAGACTTGGATTAGCTGTCCTATGTCATCTACAAAATTTGAGCCAATATGATTTCTCCAAGTAGCTCCGTATTTCACATCGTCATTATTCTTTTAACTTGCTTCTGACATATGCGAAGGAAAAACCAATAAAATTGCTCCTAGTATCTTTTATTTCACACTTGTTTGATTTGTGAAATCCGAGCCAATAGAATTGCTCCACATTTTTGCATTTTTCAGTCTTTGTCATTTGCAAAGTGCGAATCAATTGCTTTTTGACACATATTTTAACTGTGTTAGCCTTTGCAAGTGACCGGGTGTTAGTCTTTGCTTTGGCTTAGCCACTTAAATTGTGACACTTGTCTTATACCTTTTTCAGACCCAAACTTTATTTCAAGTTTGGTTTATTTCGGGGAATTTAAGCCCGCTCAAAGCTATCTATTTAAAGTTTGGCAAAAAGCTGCCAATTGTCTTTTCTTTAGCCGTTAAACTTTCGACAAGTGGCCTCATTTGACAAAGACTTTGATTTCGCATTGTGTTGAAGTGCGAAAAGCGATCCAATTAATTTAAGAAATGTGTATACGGTTATGTTTTTTAATCAATTGTCTTATGTTTTATTAGCTGCATTGTGAAATGTGAGCTAATTGAAAAGCGACATGTATATTTGTTTTTTTTGCTATTTTCAGTCTTGTCTTAGTTTTTTATGCGTGTCTATTTTGTTTATTCTCGTGGACTTGTAAAATCATTAACTTAATTTTTTTAAAGTTTCGTGTCCGCTTGAGGATTTGTTTTTAAACTTGTTTTTATTTTATAAGTAGCTCATTTTTGAGCTTGTCCCGCCAAGTTCCTAAATAAATCATCGAGATACTCTAGCCCGACTTAGTCCAACTTCCGTTAGCTCGCCTATAAACTCGACCCCAACTAAGCTATGTCAAATTTATCTTAAAGTTGACCAAATCAAGTTGTTTTTTGACTAAATTCAAGCTGATTACATTCGTATAGCTAACAAAAAGATATGTAGCTAGTTTTTTTTGTCTCTTTTTGGCTTCCTTGACTTGTTTTTTAGCTGAATTTATTTCCATTTCCATCTAAGCATTAAAAATGGCCACTTTGGCTAGTTTTTCGTTGGATAAGTCTCAACTTTTAAATTAAACAAACTATAATATCTGGAGGGTAAGGTTAAAAGCTTGTTTCATGGCTAGAAAGCTTTGGGATCTTGTGATTGGTATTGAAAAACATCCCACAGGGAGATAATTTACCCCTAAAAACCTTAGCTCCTTCTCTCAGAGATCTCAGGAAGCTCTGTCAATCCAATTGTAAAGCATTAGAGATGAATTCTTAATGCATATAGGTCATATGGAATCCCCTGCAGATGTATGGAAGAAATTAGAGACCATGCATGAAGGCAATAGGTTGTCTAAAATTATTAAACTAGTTTTAGAGCTGTTTACAACACCCATGAAGGGGGATAGTAAAATTGTCAACTATTTGGCTAAAATTAAGAACATCAAAGCTCAATTAGATGATTGCAATTGTAAATTATTTCAAGATAAGATTTTGTACTTCATAATTCATATCAATATTCATGAAAAGTTTAGAAACTACATCTCAATTCTCAATTCTAAGTATCAGAATGAGAATGATCTTCTTGATCTAGACACTGTCTTCTTTATTGATTCAAGAAGAGAGAGTCATGGAGAACTTTGATTCAAAAGATATTTCTTCTCAAGCTCTGTTCTCATAGATTCATAAGTCTACTCATAATAGAAATAACAAAAATCATAGTCAAAAGCCTAATATCATGTCTAGATTTAAATCAAATCCTAAGACTAACTCTAAGAACAATCAGAACTTTAAAGTAAAATTTAATGGTACTTGTAATGAGTGTGGAAAATTTGGGCATAAAGAGTCTGATTGTAGGGTGAAGAATAAAAAATTAGCTAAGAATACTAAGAATAACAAGCCTAATAACCATAAGAAAAATTAGAAGCAAACCCAAGAAAATGTGGCCGAGTAGTCTATTGCTTTGTATATTGCCCTTTCAGCTTCAAATGAAAATGAATGGATTCTTGATAGTGGTGCCTCTAGGCACATGACTTGTACTCCTGGTATCCTCTTAGATGTAGTTAAATGTGATGAGAATATCTATCTAGGAGATAACCCAATCATTAGATCAGAGGATTTTGGCAATGTTAAGATTTCAAATGGTGTAATTAGGAATGTCTTATATGTTCCTCAATTAAAAAATAATCTAATTTCTATGGTCTGGGATAGGGATCGATCATTATCCTATACAAGTTGCTTTACTGTAAGATAAGTGGGTTGTCAAAGATAAGTGGAATGTCTTATATGTTATAAAGCTTCTGGCATTCAGAAAAATGGCTTGTATATCTGAATCTTGTTTTTCTTCCTCTTATATGAATGATATTCAACTTTGGCATGAAAGACTTGGTCATGTAAGTTTCAAAATCCTATATGATATGTCTAGACTAAATCTTTTTGACCACACAAAAACTTGGTCTTCCTAAGATAAAGACAGGTCTTGAAACTTGTGAAAGTTTCCTATGTGGTAAACAACATGCTCAAACATTCTCTAATGCCTCCGTTTTTTTTTTAAATAAATAAAATAAAATAATAATAATAAATATATAAAATATAAAATAACATAAAACTATGAGGTGCGGTTTCCTCAGGGATAAAGAAGCTCTTGAAAATAAAAAAAATTGTTGTTAGGGTTTTTTTGGTCTGTATTGGAGTTTTTGAAGAGGCCTGGGAAGCTTTCAATGGGCATTTTTTTCGGGTGGCGACCAGAGCACAACCAACATCCTCCCAACCGCGCCAAGCACCTATGCGTGGACACCACCAAGCATGAAAGGAAAGGAATGCTGTCAGATGTTGTAGTTTAGCCAATGCTTGGGGACGCGGTGAAGAATTTGACCTAATGAAAGAACGGGGCATTGCAAAACAGCAAACAGGAGGATTTGTGAGTTGTGTACATTGCCGGTTTCCTCCCAACCTGCACCAAAAACATGTTTTAGACTTGCATGGGCTTCCATGGAATAGTGCATTTCGGGAAGGAAAGAGGGGTTTGTCAGATGTTGTAGTTGTAAATGCACAGGCTTGGTCGTCCTGTGTAAGCATAATGGAGATTTGTTTTTTTTATTACCAGTTTTTGTTAATTTTGTTCCCCCTCCCAAGTTGCGCCAAAAATGGGGATGTTACCCAGTTTTTTTGTTAGTTGTTATGCACAAAAAAATGGGGTTTGTTGAAAAGGCGCATAAACTGTTTGATAGAATGCCTCAAAGAAATGTTGTCTCATGGAATGCCATGATGGCAGCATATGCACAAAATGGATGTGTTAGAAAAGGCCTGTGATTTGTTTGACAGAATGCCTCAAAGAGATGTGGTCTTATGGAACATACCCTGACCATGTAAGCTTCATTTTTGTTTACTTAGCACTTAGCCAGGCAAGGATTCAGTGCATGAGGGTTGTAAATACTTCGATGGCATGAGTGCATCTTGTAGAATCATGCCTAGAATTAATCATTATGTTGTTGGTTTTTGATGGGCACATTAACTATTTGCAAAATACTCGAGAGAGTTATTTTATCATGGACAACATGATTTGTAGAGTATGCACAACCATGGTTTGTTAGATCTGTATGCAAGTGTGGTTTACAAACAAGTTGGTGCTCATAAAGATCAGTTGAGCTTGGATTCATTCATGGAGATATGCATGTTCATAACCTTTGCAAGCATCCTAACTCCTTGTGCCAAAATGTAAATCTTGGAGCAAGATTGTCGTGTGGTGGACTTGTTGCTTGTATGTGTTCTAACTAGCTTGGGGCACCTCGTACACTGCATCATCGATTAATAGGATTTGTACGAAGTGGGTATGTTAAAAAGCTTAGAAACTTTCAAGCAACTACTTATTCTATTGGAAAAAATTCAAGTGATCGGGAAGTTGGTGTGACGTGGTGGAGATTAGATCCAGACTCGTGAACCGGTTGGCGAAGTGCCCGAGCAAGATGCTGAACCAAAGCCTGCGGCTTCGACCGACTTCGTTCTCCAGGCATGGTTCTTCTTTCCTTACCTCTCATAATTCTCATGTTTTAGTTCTCTTTTGCAACTAAATAGAATATTAAGTTATTAGATTTTTAATACAGTTAAATGTCCCTTCAACTCTTTGCAAAACAATAAAGTGTCGTGTCGCAACTCTCGAAGTCATTATAACTCGTCTACTTTAAAACATGAACTATCACCCTCACTTCGAGATGATTTAGAAAACTCTTACCCTTCTTGACCACTCCAATATCATTCTATCGACCAGACGAATTTGACTCCCCATTGATAAAGTTGACCTTCTCTTGGTTTTAAATAGTTAAATTTTGTAATTTTCGGAGACTCACTAAGTACCCTTCGCAACTCTGGAAACGAGATGTGAAGTTTCATTCGTGTACCTTGGTATACGAGGAGTCGCCTTGATTTTTGGTTTGACCCAAAACGATCATATGACATCCTTTTGACGCTCTTATAGGAGCCCTGTTACATCGGTTTACAACAGTAGAGAGTTGTTAAAACTAGAAAGTTGGCTTTCGTTTTGGACCACCATTTGAAACCCGGAAAGAGAAATCATGTTTTGTCTTCGCAAACCTCTAGCGTTTATACTAGAAAAATGCATGGAACATTCAGTATAGGAAAGAGCACTTTTCAGGATAGTTTGGCGAAGCCGTTTTGTAGGCCTCCGGTCGTAGTTTGACGAGGTCAAACTGGTCCAATTTCGTCTTGTCGCTCCAGAAAACTTGTCGCCATTTGAACATGGTTTTCTAGTTCTCAGTCCCGTTGACTCTGATGAATTCTCTTTATATAGGGGAACTAGTAGGAGATGTCTCGTTGCGTGCTTCTCCATCAAACGTCAGTTATGGATGCGGTTTTCTGGGCCCTCGAGCTAACTTTTGTTCATTTTACAACTGGGTGAACTACGACCAGTGGCCCCGGAGAACTAACCGCCAAACGCAAACCGTTCACTCTTTTTCAATTCCGTCAGTTGCTATGAACTCCTGGTATATCTGGGGACACGTAGAAAGTTAGTCATGGTGTGCGTGTTCATTGGAAGATAACCTTTGGAAGTAGTTTCTTAGCCTCTGAGCCCGTTTGGTACGTTTTGTAGCTAGTGAGAAAATGTAAAAGTAGAAAGCTGCGGACCCTCGTAGGGTTACCAAATCACCCTGAAAATGTTTAAACACACGTAAATAACTGTTCAAAACACTATAATGAAACTTGTTGTGTGTATTAGAACTTTTGAAAAAATGATGTTTTCTCTCTCTTCCTTTCTCTTTCTCTCTCCTGGGTTTATAAAATGAAGAAAAATGAAATGCAATGAATACATGTTTCTAGACCTTTTTTTTATTTCGATTGCAAATTGTAATTATTGTCAGATGTAAATGGGAAACTGAAAAATGATAATTATGATTGATTAGGGTGGATGCCATGCCAGTGATTTATCGCTGATATCATGCTCACGTGGGTTTTGCAGGATGGAAGAATGACGACGAAAAAGGTGATGTGTAATTTAATTATTATTATTGTAATTTTTACAGGCCATTGTAAAATGAATAACTGTCTAATGTAGTCTCTTGTTACAGAAAAGTTATAATTGAAATTTGTTAATATGTAGGAGATGCTAGTTTTAGGGATATCTTAGGAAATGTGCATCTAATCACCGGTTCAATTTGATTCTTAGTTGTGTATGGCAAAAAAAGGGTTTGATTTATACATAGTAAATGAAATTGAAGTTAATATATTGTAGTACTTTTTTTATTCAATAAACATTAAATTAATTACTGGGTTATCTTCTTACCTTGCAAACATAATAAAGAGTTTTAATGGGAACACTCAACCTTAATAAAATATTCGTGCATAGCTTTCCTGCATGTGTGATCCTTTTTACCATATAAGAAATTTAAAACCATAGAACGACCTTAAACTTTGCACTCGATGAGACCTCCTAGGTTAGGTAAATAAAACCCCTAGTTGGAGTTTACCGTCATAGTCATTAGGTTTAGCGACATTGTCATGAACCCATATTTTAGGAATGACATGGTCCAACTTTATCCAGAGTATGCGGTTTCCTTCTAGTTTTGGTAATCATGAGAAGAATGTCCTCTCTTCAGGTCCGACACCAGGCTGAGTGGTGAAGACCGCCTTGGAAGTCACCTTATGAGTCCTTGTTAGAAGGAATGACTAGCGGTGTAACCTTCCCATCTGTGGAGTAGGTAGAGATATTACTCCCTTGTATCCTATTGGATTTCCGGGCCTTACAAAATTAGATCTAGAAATTAACTTCATCAGTGAATGAAATCCCTGTTGGATCCAAACGACCTAAATGAAGATCGCGATATAGTTGTTCTTTGTCTTGCATTCTCGTTAGTGAACCCTTTTGTCCCTCGTAGATAAATGTCTTGTCTTGGGCTTGTGAAAATTTAGTGCCTTGATCTTTCACGAAAGGATTATAGGGTAAATACATTTTAACCTTAATCACACCTATAATAGAGATTGAAGCCCTGGGTGAAACTGGAATTAAGCTTAACCATGTGCTTCTTTAATATGTCAGACAAGTACTTTCGTAACTCTTATGTTTAAAACGATGGTAATAATGAGACCCTAGTGCGACGCAAAAGTAAATCATATGAGAGTAAAACCAAAATTTGAGGTTAGGAATAATGTCACTGGGAGTCCTTATGACTTAATTTAAACATCTTCATGTGTTACAAAGAATATAAATTGTCTTGGTGTGACCAAACTTTGAGAAAACAAAAGATATATATATAAAAATCAAATTTGGAATTCAACAAGTTATTGAACTATAATAATAATGGTAGGGAAATAACTATTCCGTGATCGATGGATGTTCTTGGGAAAAGGCTATCTCAAATCTATGTCTTCCTTAATCCCAAGATTTCATCTTGACATCACGTTAGATTCACTTGTGTAGCAAGGTAAATTTTAAACTTAAATAAACGTTTGAGAAGCAAAATCTTAACATAAGAATGAGAGAATTAGAATCTTGTAGGCAATTTGAAATATGGAAAATACTTATGTAAGTTATGAAGATTGTCATAAGGGTAAAGAGAAAAATTAAATGGTTGAACAATAAGTGAATTGTGAAACGAATTTTTAGAACATGTAGGTGGAAAAAGGGAGAAAATTTTGCTTACATAATAATGTTATTGGATGTTTAACGTACTCTAGATGTAACCATGGTAATGTTGTGTTGTGGGTTGTCAATCCTTAAGTCCCTTTTTATTGTGGTCGTGTTATGGCTAGTATTCGTTCGTTGGGAAAAGTGTGGCATCGACATGCCGATGTCATCTGCATGTGTCTATGTGAGTCGATGACTTATGTGATTGTCGCATGTGAGTCGAGTTTTGTACTTGGAGCCCTTACTGTGTTGTGTGTAGTGAGCAATGTAAGTCAAAAAAAATTTATCCTGGTATTTTACTGTTGTATTTGGGTGTGTAAAATGTGGGCACTACATATGGTATCAGAGTAGAGGTTCATGCTCTCGAACCTCTGGGACAGATTGGAGTTGTGATGATTCTGCATGATGGCGATGGTGTTTCATGATGGTGATAAACATTGGAAGAGTAATGTGTTTTAAGAGTGATGTGATCTATGCCATAATTGTGATAATGTGAATGTACATGATGTGTATGTCACTTAGTGCGTATTTGTTGTCATGTTGATGTGCTTGTGATGAGAGTATCGACTCTCCTTTTCATGGATTCAATGAGGAATCCGTGTGTGATGTACCACCTTGTTTTGTGTGAATGGAATAATATTGTGAATTGTAGAGTGTTGGAACATTTTGACCTTATGTGATGTGAAGATGTAGTGATATATTGCATGAAAAAATTTATGTAAAGTGAATGGAAGTTTATTGTGATGTCGTCACCATGTTGTTATGAGTCGTGTGTATCACTGTGTTGTATCGCAAAGGGATTATATGTCGTAATGTTAGACATTGTTTTCCTCATACATGTAATTCATGTAATATGTGATGGTTCACGTCATAATTTAGGGGCATATGGTGAGTATGATCCCTAGTGTACAGTGATTGCACTTTGGGTGCAGGATGTGGTAATGTGATGTATCGTAACCCGTGAAGGTAATGATTGTGTTGTACCCTGTATATTTATACCATGCGCAAGATGTTATGGTTGTTGTGTGTGAATTACCATTGTGTTTGTGATGTAGTGATGTGTATGTTGTGGACCTTACACTAGACGACCCTAAGGGGATAAATTGTCAAGAGTGTATGTGTGGAGAGAGGAGGCGTGGACCAGGTTGTCATAATCTTGAGCTGAGTACAAGTGAGAAAGTGGAGTCTTATATAGACTGAAAACCCACTTTTATCTGTTTAGTATACTTCGAGCTTGCTCAGTATATTGTGGGTGCGCACCACCTTAGGCTCAACTTATGCAACCTTGTGTCCCCTGCTCTTTCCTATTGGATTGTTCATTGAATAATCCTATGTGATTTTGACCATGTTGATCCTTGTGGGAGTTTGGAGTTATGAATCAGGCAGAGATGGTGACAGATACATTATTTGATATACTCATTTCTGGTTACATGTATATTTTCACGAGCTGAGGCTCGATGTCTGAGTGCCAGCAAATCGATGAGTACCCCTTTGGTGGTGGTATGAGGCCACATAGTGATTGTGATGTGCTATTTTCTCATTACGTATTTTATTCGTAAATTAATCTTTCTCTTTTAGCTAGAACTAGCCATTTTCTTGATTGACATGTTCTTATATTTTGGGAATTTATTTGATTGGTGCATTAACAATTGGATTTTACACTAATCAAGGCTAATTAGCCATTTGTTTTTCTTGGTTTTAAAACTTTCTTTTCATATTTAAAAGATTTGTAGCCTAGCCCAAGGCTTTTGATTTTGCCACTTGGCATTTGAATGGATTGTTATGTTGGTTCTAATGTCGTAATGTGTTGGAATAGGGTCATGGGATTCACCATGGAGTGGTTGAACCTATGGACCCGCTTCGTTGTATGGGGGTACGCCCCAAGGAGTTACAGATAACTAGCGGGTTGTTGAACCACGAGTTATTATGTCACTTGGGTTGGGGGTGATGGGGCTCTATGTGCCTAGGGCCATAGGGTGACCTGACCTCATTTAAAAGGAGAAAGGAGATGGGCCTCTATGGTTGAGTGACCTGTTATTCTTTATGGTGCTCTATGGTTGAGTGACCTGATATTCTTGATGGGGCTCTATGGTTGAGTGACCCGGTTTGGTTTTGTATATAGATTTCTTCTCTTTGGGAGGTATATGGAGTTATCTATGATGCTTTGGGGAGGTATATGGAGTTTTATTCTGGTACATTTTGGAGATATCTGGAGTTGTTTCGTGATGCCTTGTGATGTGTGGAGATTAGTATAGTGAGTTATGTATACTTGTGTGAGTATTTTTGACACCTTGTTATGTATGAGGCTTGACTCTCCTCTTGGTTGGTATGGACTATTGGATATTGTCTTGGCACTATGTTGGTGTAGTCATGGATTTTTGTGAGTCATGTGATACCCGTTGTATATGTATCAACGTGTTGATTCTGTTTGTTAGTCATATGTGTGTACTAGATCTATGTCTAGGATGTAATTGTTGGAAATTAATTGTTATGTGGTCTACTTGTTGTCATTCCATGGTGTGGTGAAACCCTTGTGATGTGATACGGTCGTGAAAGTATGTAAGAGTATGTTGTGAAAAATTTGGTGTTGTGTATGACCCTGGTAGGGTGTTGTGACTGTAGTTCATGATGGGAACCCACAGGAATGAATAAACTAAAATTCTACAAAAATGAAATTTTAAAGGACTTGAATTAAGAATAATGTTAATAGAAAGAGATTAATGAAATAATGAATAAGAGAGAACTGCCAATCTTCACAGAACCTTGAAAGTTAAATTTCTACCAATTGTTCCTAGGGCCACCCCGTGCACCATGATTTTGTATGAAATCTTAACCCTTAGAGCGTGCCTTCGCCTTATTCATTCCTTGTTGTTTACCTATTTCTCCTTCTTCATTGTATGTCGCATCGAGGACGATGCTTTCTTAAGGGGAGGAGAATGTAATGCCTCCACACTTTTTTTTAAAAAATAAATAAAATAATAATAATAAAAATAAAATATAAAAGAACTAAAATTTAATATACCTGGGTTAAAATGGGGAAGATTAGGGAAAAACCCTTCCCACGTTTTGGGTTTACAAGCCTGTAATGTGTTTTTAGAGTGGGCAAGTTTGGGGGGGCAGGCGAATCTGCACAGAAGGAGTTTGTTCCCAAGAGGCCTTGGAAGATTTCATGCAAATGCATTTGATTCGGGTAAATCCAGACTCCACAGCCGCTTTCAGCTTCCTCCCAGGCCGCGCCACACTCCTGCGTGGGAAAACCAAGGTCATTGGAGAAAGGGAGTTTGCTAGATGTTGTTGTAGGTGCCAAAATCTTAGGGGACAGAGTATGGACGTGCATCAAAACAAAATGGAGGAGGATTTGTGGTTTGTCCAGTAGTCCTCCCAACTGTGTGCCAAAATACTCGTAGTTTTAGCCCAGATCTTGCATGGGCTTCTATTAGACAGCGCATAAAAGGATAGAGGAACTTTTGTCAGATGCTGTGCAGTTGCAAACGTGCAAGTTAGTGGATACATCTGTGTAAGCATACATGGAGATTTGTTTTTTTATTACTAGTTTTTGTTATGTTTTTCCCCCCCTCCCAAGTTGCGCCAAGAAACATAGTCCCAGGGACTGTTACCAGTTTTTTTTAGCATGTTTTACACAAAAAAAATGGATTTGTTGAGAAGGCGCATAAACTGTTTGATAGAATGCCTCAAAGAAATGTTGTCTCATGGAATGCCATGATGGCAGCATATGTACAAAATGGATTTGTTAAAAAAGGTGTCTTGTGATCTATTTGACAAAATGCCTCAAAGAGATGTGGTCTTATGGAACATACCCTTGACCATGTAAGCTTCATTTTTGCTTACTTAGCACTTAACTAGGGAGGATTCAGTGCATGAGGGTTGTAAATACTTCGATGGCATGAGTGCATCTTGTAGAATCATGCCTAGAATTAATCATTATGTTGTTGGTTTTTGATGGGCACATTAACTATTTGCAAAATACTCCCAGAGAGTGATTTTTATCATGGACAACATGATTTGCAGAGTATGCACAACCATGGTTTGTTAGATCTGTATACAAGTGTGGTTTACAAATAAGTTGGTGCTCATAAAGATCAGTTGAGCTTGGATTCATTCGTGGAGATATGCGTGTTCATAACCTTTGCAAGCATCCTAACTCCTTGTGCCGAAATGTAAATCTTGGAGCAAGATTTTCGTGTGGTGGACTTGTTGCTTGTATGTGTTCTAACTAGCTTGGGGCACCTCGTACACTGCATCATCGATTAACAAGATTTGTATGAAGTGGGTATGTTAAAAAGCTCAGGAAATTTCAAGCAACTACTTATTCTATTGGAAAAAATTCAAGTGACCGGGAAGTTGGTGTGACGTGGTGGAGATTAGATCCAGACTCGTGAACCGGTTGGCAAAGTGCCCGAGCAAGATGCTGAACCAAATCCTACGGCTTTGACCGACTTCATTCTCCAGGAATGGTTCTTCTTTCCTTACCTCTCATAATTCTCGTGTTTTAGTTCTTTTTTGTAACTAAATAGAATATTAAGTTATTAGATTTTTAATACAGTTAAATGTCCCTTCAACTCTTTGCAAAATAATAAAGTGTCGTGTTGCAACTCTCGAAGTTAGTATAACTCGTCTACTTTAAAACATGAACTATCACCCTCGCTTCGAGATGATTTAGAAAACTCTTACCCTTCTTGACCGCTCCAATATCATTCTATCGACCAGACGAATTTGACTCCCCATTGATAAAGATGAACTTCTCTTGGTTTTAAATAGTTAAATTTTGTAATTTTTGGAGACTCACCAAGTACCCTTCGCAATTCTGGAATTGAGATGTGAAGTTTCATTCGTGTACCTTGGTATACGAGGAGTCACCTTGATTTTTGGTTTGACCTGAAACAATCATATGACATCCTTTTGACGCTCTTATAGGAGCCCTGTTACATCAGTTTACAACAGTAGAGAGTTGTTAAAACTAGAAAGTTGGCTTTCGTTTTGGACCACCATTTTAAACGGGAAAGAGAAATCACGTTTTGTCTTTGCAAACCTCTAGCGTTTGTACTAGACAAATGCATGGAACATTCAGTATAGGAAAGAGCACTTTTTGGGATAGTTTTTCGAATTCGTTTTGTAGGCCTCCGGTCACAGTTTGACGAGGTCAAACTGGTCCAATTTCGTCTTGTCGCTCCAGAAAACTTGTCGCTGTTTGAACATGGTTTTCTAGTTCTCAGTCCCATTGACTCTGATGAATTCTCTTTATATAGGGGAACTAGTAGGAGATGTATCGTTGTGTGCTTCTCCATCAAATGTCAATTATGGATGCGGTTTTCTGGGCGCTCGAGCTAACTTTTGCCATTTTACAACTGGGTGAACTACAACCAGTGGCCCCGGAGAACTAACCGCCAAAAACAAAAACGTTCGCTCTTTTTCAATTCCGTTGAGTTGCCCTATGAACTCCTGGTATATTGGGGGCCACGTAAAAATTTAGGTCGTGGGTGAGGTGTCAAGGAAGTAACCTTTGGAAGCAGTTCTTAGCCTCTGAGCCCATTGTACGTTTTGTAGCTAGTGAGAAAATGTAAAAGTAGAAAGCTGCAGACCCTCGTAGGGTTACCAAATCACCTTGAAAACGTTTAAACACACGTAAATAACTGTTCAAAACACTAAAATGAAACTTGTTGCATGTATTAGAACTTTTGACAAAATGATGTTTTCTCTCTCTTCCTTTCTCTTTCTCTCTCCTAGGTTTATAAAATGAAGAAAAATGAAATGCATGATACGGTTTCTAGACTTTTTTAATTCGATTGAAAATTGTAATTATGGTTAGAGTAAATGGCGAAAATGAAAATGAAATTGATTGATTCGGGTGGATGCAAGCCAGCAGATTTACACTGATATCCATGCTCCGTGGGTTTTGCCAGGATGGAAGAATGACGATGAAAAGGCGACGTGTAATGAATTATTATTATGTAATTTTACAGGACATTGTTAAAATGAAAACTGACTAAGGTAGTCTCTGTTTTTTGGTTTTGGGCAATAGTTTTTGAAAGGGGGACCTATTACCCTTGAGAACAAAAGAGGGCCTAGAAGCCAGAATAGGGAAGAGAACCGATAAAGGATCAAGATCCAAAGGGACAAAGAAACCCAAAGTATCCCAAGAGCAAGCTACACAACAAAACAAAATCGTACGCACACTGCAGGAAAGCAGCCAAAAACAACAAAAAAACAACAATATTACAAAAGAAGTGCGCTAAAAGCACCCACAATTATTCTTGGCGGTTTGGCGATG
>JAHRHJ020001550.1:0-21532 GCA_019776745.2 Taxus chinensis | reverse complement strand
GTGACGGGAAAGAAAAAAAAATGCCCCAACCCAAGAAGAAACAATGCGCCCACCACCCACCATTACGCATTTAAGGAGAACCAAAAAGAGATTATGGTGAATAAAAAGACTCCATGAACTCCTCACGCAAGGATAGACAGATAGGTCTAAAAACATTGCAAGCTGGGTGGTTGGGAGGAGGCCAAGTTGGGGCAGTGGAGGAGGTGGTAGAAAAAAAAAAGAATCCGATGCCCGCTGGGCATTACATTCTCCTCCCCTTAAGAAAGCCTCATCCTCGATTTTGTGACATAAATAATGGAAAAGAAATGGTTCACAAACCAAGAACAGGACACAAGCGAAAGTACACTCTATGGTTTAAAATTTTAGTGATTAAAGACAAGGCTCACAAGGTAGCCTAGGAACATTTGGTAGAATTTTTTAACTTTCAATGTTCTGTGAAGAGTTGGTAGTTATTTCTTGTTAACATTTCATTATTCTCTTTCCATTAGCATTATTTCGTGTTTACTTGCTTTTAAACTTCATCATTGAAGAGTTTTGGTTTAGTCCGTATTGTGGGTGACCCCAAACATGAACTGCTAACAAAACACCTATCAGGTTCACAAGACCCTACAGATTCACAAGCGCAATTATATACTTCAAGATGTATTACACACAACCATAAGGTTACTCAAATATGGAATGGAATAGGCACAGTCCACATAAAATAGTACTCGGCACACATCAATGACTGACATCATACCCAAACATACTTAACCATTAAACAGTACTACAATCCACCAGACATTTCCTCAATTTGCTTCAATGAAAAAAAAAATCACATACACCAAACCATGCTCCAGGTACATCGTGTCCACAAGGGAATCAATGACATGACCAAAACATCACAACACAAGCAATCTGAACCATTGAGTAACACATACATCAAAATACAAATACCAAAACATCACAATAACTCAACGTATTCCTGAAACTCAACATACACACAAATATCCTAGGCCGCCTCAAAATCTTATGCCTCCATCAATTCTCTTATGCCTCCCTCAAACTCTTATGCCACCCTCAAATTCTTATGCCTCCCTTAAGGAGGCCGATTGACCCTATGGTCCAAGACACATAGAGTTCAAACACTCTTAACCCAAGTGACATAATAATGTGTGGTTCAAACAACACCCAATGTTATATGTACTCCTTGGGGCGTACCCCCTACAAGAAGTGCGTCCATAGGTCCAACCAACCATGGTGCATCCTATTGACCGATCCACAACATCACGACCAATTAGAAACCAGCCACAACAATCCAATCCAAAGTGCCAAGAGGCAAAGTAAAAGCCCTTGGGCCAAGGGCGGTAAGAATTCCATAATTTAAAAGAGACTCCAATCAAGCTAAATAAATGGCCAAAAATCCATAGTTAGTATCAAAATCCCCATGTTAGCTGCCACAAACCAAGGATAAGCCAAAAATGTAAAGCATGGCATCAAGAAAAGCTGATGGTCTCTTACAAAATAAAGTAAAAAGTTCAATTTACGATAATAAAATTAACTTATAATAATGTCAAATTACGATAACTGTGGGCCTTGTCTAGCCACAAAGGGGCTACTCAACGAGTTGTAGCACTAGTCGGACATGAGCTCAGCTCATCAAAATACATACAATAATACAACTGTCATCACCTCATCTGAAATCATCCCGCACACTTCGACAAGGCGGCTAAACATAGTATAGTACACTAAGGTGCAATACATACAACCCCATAGGAGAGAGGAAGGAAAGAATCACAGTTATCTACTAAACCGAGTTTGATCAAGTTAATGACCCCTGGTACACCATTCCTCACTCTCAACATACAGTATACCGATTTCCCTCAAGAGCGTTAGCGTAAGGTCAAAATAACAACAACAAACATCACTAACATAATGGTGGCCCACACACAAAATACCATAACGTCTTAATATGCGTACCATGTACAGGGTAGATCAGATCATACATTCACTGAGTGTAATCATCACTTTACCACATTTGCACCCCCAAAGTAATGCAAGCACCATAGATAGGGTTCAATACAATCAACGTTAGGACCCAAAATCACAACATTGAAGCATTAAATATTTGCAAAGTTACTACATACGATGAACATAGTACATCTCAACATAACATCTACTGCTGCCATAAAAAGGTGGTTACACACATTTCTTCAGAACTGCGTAAAAAAAACATCATAATTACACTCTACATTGATTTTAACACAATCTAGTGCATACAACACATTGATACACTTACATATCACAAGATGTACATATTCCAACACTCCGACTCCACATTAGAATTCTTTTCAACATCTAAAACCACAATTCACACGTGAACTCTTCATATATCCACAAGAAGGAGAGAAATACTCCCTCCCCAACATATCAGTGATTGACAAACACGCACTAAGTGACATTACACATCATGTGCATTCAACATATCACAAGTACGACAATAATCACATCACGTTTATAAAAGCACATTACTCTTCCAATAGTACCACCATAATGCAACTTCATATACATCATTGCCAGAGTAACACCACCCACCATCGTGTAACATCATTATATAACACAATCCGGCCCCAGCGGTTCGAGAGCATGAACCTCGGCTCTGATACCAGTGTAATGACCCAAAATCCACACCAACAAACAAACACAGTGAAATACAGGATAACTTTTTTTTTGAATTGCTTGACAAAAACATGAACAACATTGTCATCACCAAGGATACAACTAACACGTGAAAACACTTGATAAAGGATGGCCATTAAAGTCAGCACGGGAAACATTCACCCACCATCAAGGACAATTAACTTTCTTTTGTGAAAGGACATGGCAAAAGACCAACCAACATTACATAGTGGTAGTGAAGACATCCCACTGTGAATAAAATCTTATTAGATAAGATACTAATTTACTAGAGACATCTACAATTCCTAGCTTACGTTATAGAAGGTTTCATGATATGTTTCATACAATCTTCTTATAGGATAAGTTTCTTTCTTTGATATAACTTGAGGACGATCCTAGGATACCTATAATATGAAAAATTTCCTTGATTAATTTGTTTACAAAACAGGAGGTAAGCAATCCACAAGGCTTATCTATCCAAACCCCCACTACTGAAACTCGTTCATTACCCACATTGCAAATAGGAGGGCAAGCGTAAGCTCAAAAGGAGAGGGTATCATTAAGTTCGAACCCTTAATCATCTTTGATAAAGAAATTAAAAATGTATCATAGCTTAGACAAGGACTACAAGGCCTGGGTACATGGTAATGGTTAGAGAGAGAAGTAAATTATTATATGATCTATTTAGTTATTAACCGGTCTTTTAATGGTCTTAAGAGTTCAATTGAATTGTGGTATAAAAAAGCTTATTTAGAATCATAGTGATTAAGTTCGTCGGGGGGATACATAGGGTTCCCAAAACATGGAAGCATTATACTTAATGAGTTTTTTATTCAAACTCCTGTAATAGATAGATCTACTGATATCCCAAAACCCAACAGTGATATTAATTTAAAATTAATTAACATTTCCCAAAAGAGGACCAAGATTTAATCCATGGCTTAAGGTTAGCATGGGTGGGTAGTTTTTTTAACACGTTAGATAAACCGTTCTTTTCCACTTAAAGACTCTTATTTATTCAAACCAAAGACAACTCAGTAGTAGCGTTTTTATTGAGTCATCTATGTATTCATCTCTTTCCATCTTTGATATCTTTAGGAAAAACAAAAGGGTTTTCAAACCCACTAAAATATGCCTAGAAAAAACATTGATATAGTACCATGGAGGGTTACTAAACCTTAAGCATTATGACCTGAAAGAATAAATTATCGTTTCATATTTTAACACGGAACACAAACACGGTTAGAAATTTCATCCTTTACAACTCTTTCCTTTAATCTACTCGCATAATCCATCTACACAAATACTAGCTAGAATCAGTTCACGAGAAAAGAGCATGTTAAGGCTACTCATTGCAACAGTAGGCTAACATTTAACAATATCAAGAAAGGAAAGTTCTAATTCAAAAATGGATTAAAACACAACCCCCAACTCCCAAAATTATTCGCATGAGAAATAAATCTAAACCATCCAGCAAGGAGAAAGTCAAAATACCAGTAAGAACAAAATCACATAAATCAAGGCAAGACCTTATGGGTTAGGAACAAGAAGGTCAAGAGTGTTGATATCTCCTTCATGTAATCCTATGGATTACGTGATTGGAATCCAAAACTTACTCCATCCAACTAAAGGGGTCTAAGAGAAGACAAAACATATTAATTATGATCGTAGGCACAAAGCAAAACGACGTTATCCAATTCTCCCAAGGGAAAGGCTTCATAGTAATTATGGGTTCGACGCCCTTAAAAGAAAATAACTATAGTTTCAGTTTTAACCAAGGAGTTTACCACTACCTCCTTGTAGGATTCCTTAAACGTAGTACTAGTTAACAAAACAAATCCACTCTTCCAAAAGCGTACAAATGAGACACAAAAAGGGGCCATTATTCTACCAACAAACCTATTCTAATCGTAAACTTCTCTACATAATATAAGGGAAGGCTAAACCCAAAAGTCGTTAATAATTTTTATATATTTCCGACAATGTCAAAAAGTATTAAAATAAAAATTTATTTCCTTAACAAGGCCACAAAATGGGACCTTTTAGTAGCCAAGTTTGGAGTATAAGATATTCAGGTTTGAAAACAAAGGGATTCGATACGCACGAGTGGGTAATACACCAACGATGCCCCAGACTCAAAGGACCTTACCACGAGTGCAAGCACAAAAATAAGAACCAACACACACATCCATCAGGAAGGTTACGCAGTGTAGTCAAGCCTAGAAGTTCTATGAGCTCCTTGCCAATGGTATAAGAAGATGGAAAATTTTACCCTATCCATGTGGGCTTATCAAGGAAAAGTCTAGCAAATATCAAACAGATAAATATAACCGCCACCTATTATATTATCACTGAAATCAGCTATTATCTAACACGAAATGAGTTCACGAGTCCAATACCATGGATTCACCTACAACTTTTGTTTCAGTCCAGCTATTAATAGCTTGCTTGCGACCCTTAATAAAAATTGTAGATATTTCATTCAATTAAACTTAAAATGTTTTCCCCTTACTTTAATCAAACAAGAGTTTGAACCAGGTAGTAGGTATAGTAATTTTCTCAACACGTAGAGGCCAAAATAGATGTCAGGTTATTCATCCCCTAGAACTGGGTACAAAAGTCAACCATGTACGGTTCTAAAACAAAACCCTAATGCCATTATCTAATTAAACAAAAGTAAGGAATGCCCACAGGCTTAAACAAGTTTCAGAACACAATGTCACTATTAATGTACCTTTTAGCAAAACAAGAGAGCCCTAAACAGGAAATACGTATTTATTCAACCAAATAGAGATATGAAAGCTTAACCTTCCATTTAATAACCTTCAATTATAAATACCATCACAGAATTCTTTTAAAAGAGAGTCAAATAAGAAACAAAACTCAATAATGTTTCCTTCCCTACGAACTAGACTGCATCACTCAATATTGCAGTAGTCCATTTAGGCAAATATGAAATAGAGTAAGCTATAAGAGAGGAAAAGAACATTCCAAGAAAAACCAGTGAAGTTGGAACGAGATTTTAAAAGAACGGCCAACACATTCAGGCAGCGATATAAACAACCACGAAAACATTTATTCTAGGCGCCATTCAAGAGGAAAGAAAATTCATTTCAAGATACTGAAAGAAGGTAGAAAACTATTACAAGGAGTAAAGTTAACATGCCTGATTATAATTCTTCCAACCAACAACCACGTCGACCAGGGCTTGGGCAACAGCAACACAACCTGCGCAACTTCTCTTCCTCAGCACATAGATTCCTCATGCAAGCTTCTTTCTCCTGCTGAACCTCTAATTCCAAATTCTTTGGGTTCTCCACTTTTATAGCTTCAATAGTCCTTCCTCTGTTTCCAACTTGACCGAATTCTTGCTGGGGATTTGTTTCTTCTGTTGTTTTTATTTCAAATGCAAAAATCTTGGTGCTTGGAGGCAAGATTTACAGAAAAACTCTCCATGCTAAAAGGGGTGAACCCAATCAAAAGCCCAAGAACAAAACACAGGAAAAATTGAGGTAATGGCCTTTTCCAAACCTGCACTTTTGCCTTAGATCTCTCTAAAGACCAAGATAATTTTGATGGGTGAATGCCTATTAGAAAGGCACGAACATAAGAAACCACAGCCCAAACTGGCAGAAAACCAATTTATGAGAAACAGAGGCCGTAGTCGGTGGAGCAGCTGAAGTGGAATAACTCAACGGAGACCAAAATTGTGTGGAGGCGAAGAAACAGAAAAAAATATATCTCCATTTTGAAGAGAGCGTTCATGCGTTGCAGGGGATAATGTTCTCCTAAATGATGTCATTGAGACCAAAACTATCAAATTTAAGTTTTCAACAATATCCAAAGATTCATCTACCAAACACAGTCCAAAACACACCCAAGAATGGCTTGAGCAAGCCGCAAGGCAATTTGTGCTTCATGAATATTCTGATATAAAAAAAATCCGTCTCTATGGGATACTCTTCCATGAGTTACATCGTAAGACAAGAAGAAATCAACAGAGAATCTTAATAATAAATTTCATCAGGTCTTCTGGTAATACTCACACTGTCACATAGTCGATTTTGATAAAAAATACCTTGAAGGAGAGACTCGAATCTGAGGATGCATTCTATACTGAACAGAAACAACATGGCTGGACATTCTGCTTGTTTGGAAGCGCTCAAAAGGTTTTAACAATACTGCAACATGCCTGCTGCCTGGCTATTCACTGTGCAGGCCGTGCGGTGGATCCCCGACCAGAACACACCCCGCAGCACCCAATGAAAGTGGAGGTAACATGCCTACTAGCCTGTAGCTTCATCTATAACCACCAAAACAAACCCAGCATTCACGCAACAACCAAGGGTAGAGAAAATGTGCCAAGAGAAAGAGAAAAAATGCCCATACGCAGAGGAGGAGAAAGAAAAAGGAAGAAGAAGGTTCGTGTAGCATGAAACAGGAACAGAACTGCCCAAAAAGACATTCAAACACATTACCCTCTTTCCAACGCCTGCATCCCAATAAAAAAAAATGTGCCCAACACCCACCTATACGCATTGAAAGAACAATAAAAGGGATGACAAGTCCTTCCACCAACCGCCAGCTACAAACTAGTTGACTGCATAGCTAGGCACAGGAAAAAGAATGGCGTATAGGAAGGAGAAGAGCAAAAAAATTATGTTTTCTTTATTAAGTTGGTTGCAAGGCATTAACAACACATGGCTAGATTTTAATATCTCCACCCTCCACGCAGCCAGGTCTTTTCAACAAAAGGTAACATGAGTACGCAGCCAGCAAGGGTAAAAGTATTAGTTGGGGTGGGTGGATGCCCCCATACAACCAAAACACTAACCGAAAAAGAAAGTATGCATACACCGCACGCAACGAGATCTGGACGGTCATAAGCAAAATGTTAAACGCTAAGAACGAACACCACTTCCTAAGCAGTGGCATCACCCAAGAACAAGGTCCTCCTCATGCGTGAATCAGGGCTCAGTCTTCGAGAGCGACCGATAAAAAAAATAATTAAGGTAACTTACAGGTAATTAATAATATTCCTGAAATCGACACAATAAATAAATAAATAACAATAATAGTAATTGTTATTCGACAACTAAAATAATAATACTATTATTATTATTTTATAACCTAATAGTAATAATAATTATTAATCCTATTAATAAGGGCCGACAAACAAGTACGGTAACAGAGAACATGATTTTCCTTTAACAAGGAAATCGTAACAGGCGTTGCAAGGGCCAGTAACGACAACAACAACACGACACCAGCAACACGATGAAGAGGGAGATGATTGAGTATTCCCTGTGACCAAGGCGAAGCCCGCCAATGATCGACGAAGGCACAATGACGTTCCATGCTTAGCAATTGATCGCCGAAGGATGAACAAGTGTAACGTAGAACAGGGCATTACATTTTCTGCTTAGAATCTTATTTGGGGGGTAAGGATAACTATAAAAACGTCATGAAATGATTAGAAACATCTGCAAGTGCTAGAGTATGGGTTTTGGGTGATTCTTTATGATAAATTGTATCTTGTGACTCAAAAAAGCCTAGATAGGCCAAAACAGAGTTAGTAATTTAGATGGTTTCTAACAATACTACACCATATTAGTATCTAGTAAGGGTACAGTCTTGAAGTAGGGACACAGTAAGGTGTTGGTGGAGATAATACCATTAAGAGATTGCTAGTCATTAAGAAGTAACACTATTATAAGGAATTAGGGTTGGAGAATTAGTCCTTGAGGGCATTAAGAAGATGAACAAAGATGATATTAGAGTGGAGTATTGGAGAAATTTGGATTAGGCTGAGTGATAATGCAAAGATAAGAAAGACAAGGCAGAGGCGTGGTATTTAATTAAATTTTTACATAAGAGGTGCTCAAGCCAAGACCTACAAACTAGTCAAGTAGACTTTGAACCCAATTAATTCAATAGGTCCTAAGGATATCAATTAGAAGGACATGAGTTATAACACATGGTGTTAAGAAGTTATCAGAACTGAGAAGGCTTTGTATGGTTTGATATAAATGGAATCTAACTTGTGATTGATTAGGGTGTTTGTGAGTTTTTCCTCTATATCACTAGGCCTTGGCAACATTCAATGAAGAATTAAAGCATGTTACACATGTTCTCATTGATGAAATGAGCTTCCTAAGGTCACAATTGTTACATTTCATTGATCAATGCTTGTGAGAATCATCCCCCCCCCCCCCCCCCCCCCCCCCCAATCAAAAAATAACTTTCTAGAGGTTGCTCCATTATCGTTGTTGGTGACCTTGGCCAATAATCACTAGTGAAGGACATGTCAGTGTATGAAAGTAACTTATATGGAACAACTATCTGGAAAATATTTGTCATAGTGGCCATTTTGGACATAATTGTCTGTCAGCAAAGTAGTGATCCATGTTAGGTTGCTTTCAAGATATTGTTTTCCAACATCTTGGATGTAAATTCAACATTTGAGGATTGGAACCTTCTAACGTCCTGTACAAAAACTAGCTTATCACCAAAGAACAAGTTGATTTTAATTCATCTATATATTCATATGCAACTAGTAAAGTAGTTGAACCACATAATACAGAAATGCTGAAATTACTAAACATACCAATTGCATGTAGTCATGCAGAACAAACCAAACGATAGAATTCCACCAAACTCGATGATGAACAATTAGAATCTAAAGTCTTGTTATATATCAGAGAACATGTTAAAATCACTTTTAACTTGTGGGTTGAATTTGGTCTTGTGAATGGAGCTCCTAGGAAAGTTATTCATATTATTTATAATGCCGAAACAAACCCCATCTTATCCATTGTATGTTGTTGTCAACTTCGACAACTAAATAAGCCCGCCACGGAATGGTAGAAATCCAAAAACCATACCAACTTCACCAATTACGATAGGTAATCATCAAGTTCTACTCAAAAGCTTTGAATATACATAAATCACAAAGAATGACACTTTAGAAAAAATAATTAGACATTAGACATAGTGTGAAAAGGCTTGATGTTCACTACAATATCAAGAATTACGTCAGTAATAAGCCTTAACATCTCTCTAGCATTCTCTTTTAAACAATATGCATGAATGGAAAATAATGCATACGTTTCAATTAGAAAAACGAGAGGAGCACTATTTTTTTTATAGAAAATCTCTGTAACTTGATTCAAAGAACTCCCCATTTCCAACGCTTGCATCACAATTTTTTTTATGAAATTATAGAGGTTCACCTCTACATTCTCCATGTCTTTCTCGTCTTGTCTTTGCTATGCTTATATGCATTATTCTTTTTGAAAACAAATCAAAGTTCCTACCCTATAAGTTTAAATTTTGGACTTGCTTATTCCACTAACTACATTATAAACAAATTACTTGTTTGTTATATGCTCAATAACGAAAAAGATGAAAAAAAACACCATCATATATCATTTTACTAAATAATAGATATGGTATTTGTATTTTTTTAGGTTAAAATATATACATATATGTAAGTGTATATACACATACATACACATATATTTAAATTAGAAATAATATAATGATAAAAATATGGAGAGTCCTCGTGCTTGTTATGCTTGATATCATTAATATTGACATTATTGCATTTGATTTGTAGTTAATGTTTGAATCTTGTAAATAATATGCTTCGCAGAAAATGGTGTTTCCTTCCAAACATTGGAAATCCACTCAGCCTAAACATCACATATATTTGCAAGGTCGACTGGTCAACCAATCAATAATAAATCCACCCCAAAAAATGGTAAACAACCCATTGGTTGCTGATCAGTCAGCCTATGCAAACACATATGATGGATAAGATCTTCATTTATGGTATGGCTTGAAAGTATTTTTTATTACCAATTTATAAATACAAGAAATAAAATACTCAATAATCCCCATGCCATCGATCTCAAATCGCATTTTGTTCCCTGTACATTATTGGACTGTGATGATGTCGGTGCTGGTGTGAGTGCCGTGTCTACAAGTAAAGGATTTCCTGGATGAATTCTGAGAAAAAAAAAAGTTCTTAGTATTTAGAAATGACCAAAATATGTTAAACAAATAATTTGAAATTCACTTACACAAGTTTTAGGCCTGATTTGTTAGATAATCCTTTGGGTACCTGTCCACTAAGTTGGTTGCCTTGTAGAAAACTGTCATTAAAAATAATCTTTTTAGGACAGTTAAGATTTCACCAGATAAACTAGAAGAAATGTAGGGACTAAGGGAAGAGCCTATCCATCACATATTTTTTGGGGTGGATTTATCATTGGTTAGTTAGCCTTACAAACATATGTAATGTTTAGACTGAGCGGGGACAAATATACTTACAGTTCAGATAGATATTTAAGCTGTTCAAGAGACTCCGGTATCTCTCCAATGAGATTGTTGTCCTCTAAATGCCTTCCAAACAGAAGACCATGAATTATCAGAACTTAGCTATATCTAAAATTTTGTCTGTATAGTTAATATTATCTTAGACAATCAACCCACAAATTTATACAAGCTCCAAAATCTTACAATGAAGAGAGAAACTTCAAAGAATCCAGATTTGGAATTGGGCCGGACAGATTATTGTTGCCAAGCCATCTGCCACCCAAGAAGAAAAAGAAACATGAGAGGTCGGGATGTATCCATGAAGACTACCCTGCATTGTTGTTCAGAAAACATTTTCATCTCATTAAAGATCATAGCTTACATATGAGATAAAGCAGTTAAATTGGCGATGCTTGGTGATATCAATCCACTCGAACCAGCACCTGTTAAGTTCCTGGCAGAGAGAAAATATCACATGTTAAGAAACTATGGTGGAAATAAAAAATATCCTACCGAGCTTTTATACCTTGGATTTTAAATATAGAAAAAACTAATCCATAAAAAAACACTGGTACATTACATCTATGAACTCCTTTTTGACCTATCAAAAAACAATAAAGAAAAATACATATGTCTTTCTAAAACCAGAATATTTATTCCTTCACCTTTAAGATTGTGTTGGGCAAATTTGTTATGGACAACCCTGTTGTGGTGAACACTAGTTTAAACATGAGTGAAGCTCAAATATACACCCTACCTGTGTTAAGGACACAAGGGGATTAAAGCTTAGGGAAACTAGGTAATTACTAGAGGGATAACATTTAAGGGGCTGAAATTTATTTTATTTTACTATGATTTTTATGAAGAGTAGATTAATTTATTATTTGCATATATATTAGTAGTAGTTAGTGTCCAACCTTACATGTCAATTCAATATAAAATTAAAATTACATAATTGTATTAAGAATATGATATTTAGGAGGCCTCAAGTATTTATGCAAGTGTTTTTGTTGCAAGATTCTTAAATTTAATTCGTATTTTTTATACTTTGTATTATTTTGAAGTTTTTTTGGAGGAGAGATCAAGAAAGGTGAATATGTAAAAAACATGGGAAAAAATAGTTGGGATTCTAGGCAGTAGTAGCTACAAAAAAATTATCAAGAAGTTTTTCTCTGATGGTTGAGGCATAGCATATCAAGAAATATGATATTTGGTCATGGTTAATTATTTTTTCTACTATAAATTTTATTTATTCTCATATAAGAATCAAGAAGACTCTTGAGTATTCATCTAGAGTGCATTGATAACCCTTAATCTCGACCCTACTTAAGGACTATAGTTATAGGGAGTCTCTTAGTGATTAGAGTTGTCACACCTATAAGTACAATTGTAAGGCCGATAGTTTCAATAGGATGTATCAGAATCATCAGCAGAATCCGTCCACTATTCATTTCTCTTCTTAGTCCTGACCTTTTTTATAAAAAAACAAAGGAGAATTGATTTCCTGTATGAATACCTATGAACTATTTAATATTTATTATGGGTGTGGAGAATTAAATTTTATTCATTGGTAAATCAATATTTCATGGAAGTTACAAACATATGTGATTGTTTAGATAACTGTATTTGTCATGTAACCTTTTTCTTTCATAATCTAGGGTCTTATGATCTCCCACATGGGATGGTCTCCAAGTTGTGGGATCTTGAAACTGAGATAGACCTCCAGATTTAAGGTTGTTTCCTCATATATTTGGTTCCAAAAAATAAAGTTACTAGATACCCTATACTTCCTGGATTTTACATGAAAAAGAATTACCATACCTCTACTAACTTTCCAAGGGACCAAGGTTAGGAGTTGCATAAACTGAAATCCTACACTACATGAGGTGATAGAAAAAAAAAGGGGGGGAAATATACTTCTGGTAGAGAGAAAGTGGGGAAGAACAGTGATAAAGATGGTAGATATGATATCCATGGTCCAAAATAGTATCTAAATTCCCATTTTCACATAATGCACAATAGAAATAAATCATATGAGATGAAGAAACACACACAACATACTTGTAAATAAATGAAGAGGAAAAGAGATGCAATAGATCACTAGCTAAGGCAGAACAAAACCATAGAACCAATAATTTTATTGCCTCTAAGATAATACACAGATCATTACAATATAGGAAGGAGGTGTGAACTCATTTTTAGAATCATAATCCAAGGCATGCACTCCATAACATTTGTGCAGCAATTACAATGATGCCCTTGTAATCCCAAAGTATCCAACATTACAAATGAGCCTTCCATTACAATATATAGAGAATATGGGAAAGAAAGAAGAGGAAGAAAAAGAAAGAAACTCGAATTCCTCCATTCACCCACCAACAAGATGTAATAGATTCCTTCAAAACATCATGGGAAATCTTATAAACCCACTCCCCCACTTTACATTGCTTCAAAAAGAAGAAATAGGCACCATACTTGATTAAATCTGATTCCATCTACCTGGAACTATGCATTTGAATGTTGGAAGTGTTTTCTTCATTTTCTGTTCACCAACCCCACCTCTTTCCATATATTATTATTTCATGATGAAAATCTTGGAAAGACATTTCCAAAAAGTCCAATTTTATTGAATTTGGTGCCCTAAGGAGTGAGTTATATAAATGTGGGTTTCCACAGTAGATCTATTTTCTCAGGTTTCCGAGGTTTCTTTACTTTGTAGTTAGCACTAGTCAGATCCCTGCATTACACTCTCCATCACCTTGGCTTGAGGTTTGGGGACTGCATTACTTTATTTAGAGAAAAAAACTAGCTTTACTTCCAAGCTATATCAATCCTAAAAATCCACTTTACTCTCCTTTCCATCTGCCTTAGTTTTGTGGGTTTGTGACCTTGCACAACTCAATATTTGACATTTCTTTACTTAGGATTTGACTTGAGCATTACTTCGTAGTTTTGGTGCTACGAATCCCTGGGATACTTTCCAACTTTGCAAGATTTGGGAACCATTTTGCACACACTTTTAGGGGAGATTTTCTTAATTACTTTATGAAGCAAAGCAACTTCATTTTCATGTATTACTCTCCTTTTCTCTCTTCATTTTCCTTTATTTTTCCATGAGTTCATAGGCTTTTGGCTTAATGGATCTGTATGGAACTGAGGTCTCTTATTCTTATAACTCCCACCAATTACCACAAATATTTGTGTCCTCATTTTCCTTTGTCTCAGGTTCCTTAACACTACGGAGAACTTATTCCCATGGGGAACAAGTTCCCTACACCTTTTTTTTCTGACCTTCGCTACCCCATGTCACACCAACCTACCATAGCCCCCGTTCATTATGGAAAAATTGGTCCCATGAGGAAATTGAGCCCCATGGGAACTGTTCCACTCATAATCCCAAAGCCCAAGTTCCCCGCACACAATTAGCCCGGCCTGCAACAAACCACTTCGCCCTCAAACCTCAACCCTCCTTCACATTGCAAGAACTTCAAAAATGTGAAGAACATCTGACCCCAAAAAAAATATTAAGTGGGGGCCAAACTTATCTGATTTCACCACAATATAAAGGAGGCACCCCATTTCCTTAGCAAATCAATCCCAAGATAAGGACGGGGAACTTTTATTCTGCATGCCTTAGTTCTACCCAACCCCATGTCATCCGCATTAAACTAGAAAACCCCTTTTTATCTCATTTTATCAAAATTTCTCCAACTTTTTGTATTTTTCTCTAAATAAGGGAGTTAGGGAAATAGAGTAGGATACTCCAAAATCCATTTTTCTGATTTTTAACAATTTTTATTCATTTTTTAGCTAAGCATGATGTTTAAAATCCTGGAAGAATAAAGGAAATGCATCGTAAAGCCCATAAGTGCCCAAAAACATGAAGTTACCTGTTTCTCCATATTCTCTACTAAAGATCCATAAAAAGGTCTCAAGTCCAATTTCCCAGGATGTTTAATTTTTGCAAGGGGTGCAAAAATGGACAACATTTTTGATGACTCATAGGAGCCATCTTCCTGCTAGATGAGTTGATCATTGGCCTTGAAACATCCACTGGGCATGGAGGCATCCAAGTGTTATAAAATTTGATATAAACCTTGAGGAAAGCACCCCCATAACCACCTAAAACACTACTTGGACCATTGTCTTTGATTAAATATGACCTAAAACTACTTGAGTTGCTCACAATTTCATAAGATTTTATCTTGAACAAGACCCAATGAGCATGGAAAATATATTTGAGGTTGATCTTCTACTCAAAACCAAGGAGAACCTTGGATAAAATTGAGGAGGGTTACCTACCAGGACTGAGAACATGCAAGGTGCTATGAATTATACTTTTTGAAATGCTTCAAGTTGCCCCTGAAACCAAGGATTTTTCTAGTGGAAAATATTCGTAATTTGGTGAATATTGCATATTAGGAAAATTTGAAAAGGAATTTTTTTTGAAGTAGATTAGTGTAATGTTCCCTAAAAATTTCCATTAAAATTGTTTTAGGGGTCGACTTCACCTACTATTGAAAACTACTCCTATATAAACCTAGGTAATTTTCTAGGTAGTATACCAGTAACTTACAACTAAGGTACCATCTGAACAATAATCAAGTATCATGAACTTGTGAAGTACTAATAGATGAAGTTTGGATCAGACTTATTCTTGTAGATGCATGACAAGCAAGGATTTAAAGATGAGCGACAAAAAAGTCTTGTTGATGTGTGAAAAGTAATATTTGCATATGGGCGACAAGCAAGGGTTGCTGACACATGAAAAACAAGGATTATTGACACGCAACAAGAGAGGGTTGCTAACACGTGAAAATTCAGGTGATGTGTAACAACGTTTGTTGACACATGACAAAGCCATCTGGCATGTAAAAAATCTTGCTAACACATGATAAAGGTTAATTGATAGAGAGCATTGCTGCATGAAAAAGGTTCAGATTCTATTAACACACAACAAGGGTTTAGAGTACACTAATGTGTGACAAGGCTAAGTGACGTATGACAAGGGTTCAAATTCAGACTCCATATGGGTGACTGGTTCCCAAATCAGGTACTTAATGGAATTTTTTAGTGTTCTGAAGACCCAAAAGGTAACAAAAATATCTCAAAATTCAACACTCTTCAATTATTTTGGAAACTTTTCGACTACCGATACAACTACCACCAACACCCATATAGCTACCACTGGAATCAATCAGAGTACAAACTGTTTTGAAGGTATTATTAAAGTGGACATGTATTTAGGAAAATATCAACTAAATGATACCTATGATGACAACATTCTATATCTTGAAGATATTCCTGTTGAGATGTCAGAGCTTGAAGATATTCCTATTGAGATTTTAGAGCTTGAAGATATTCCTATTGAGATTTTAGAGCTTGAAGATATTCCTATTGAGGTGCAACTAGGAGTGGATCAAGATATCTCAAATACTCAGCAAAATGTAACACTAAGATCAAATGAAAATTCTAGTTCACGAAAGAGGAATCCAGATGATTCTGATATTCCTAAAAAAAATTGCTCATAAAAGTACATCTTTGAAAGCAAACAAGAATATGTGGGCACTTTGTAGGACATATAAGTTTAAGTGGGATGCCAAATTTCATTTTATTGAACTTGTACAGCCAGCTAATTCTAAATATATCCCATCTAAATGTACATGTACAATATGTACCTAGAAATTGGGAAAGCAACATAAAATGTAACTAAAGTTGGACACAATTGAAAAACATTATGGGAAACAATATGTGACTGTACAATAGGAGGATGGCCAGAAAATAAAAAACACACAGATGAAAAACTAAAAAATAATGTATACATGTTAAATACGCAGGAGAGTATGAAGCTGAGCAGAAAAGATGCATACATCTCGTGGAAAAGGGTGGAATAATCACATCACAAATTGGTAAGGTGATTCAATCAAATTTTCATGCTAAAAGCATATAATTCTCTACCATATTCCACATCCTTAAGAAGGGAAAACTGATTTTATATTTCATTGATTTCAAAATTTTGTATCAATATAATTGAATGCACAAAATTCATCAGTCTCATTTGTTAGAGAACAATGCATGGGAAATGGCTAAATTCCTTGCAATGATTGAAAAGGAAGATTTGAAAGAGAGTGTAAAAAATGTAAAGTTTATCTCTCTATTAATTGATGAAGTAACAGCAGTTAACAGCAGCTCATGGGTATGTATCCATGTTTATACTTTAGAAAATCATATAAGGCAATCACATATGTTGGGTTTACAAAAAATGGTTGAAAATTGCAATGCCGAAAAACCTATACAAAATAGTAGTTTATCATTTGAAATATATTGTTGGCATGACTGATTATGAAATTTCTACAAAGTTAGTATGTGTTGGTGCAGATGGTGCATCAGTTATGCAGGGTCATCAAACTAGGTTGTTTTTTCTATTGCAAACAATAGTATCCCCATGTATTCTTGAAATTCATTGTATGGATCACAAAATGAATCTAGCATATAAAATAGTTAGCAACTTTGAAAATGTTGTAAAAGTAGAAGACCTTATCAGATAACAACATGCATATATGTCAACTAGTCCAAAGAGATTTCTTGAGTTTCAAAAATTTACAATTGGAATTAAAAATAGAAAAGGCTTCTAAAGGATGTTGATACAAGGTGGATTTATTTGTGTGATCCTGCATGCAGAATTTGGGAGGAGTATCCATCGTTGGTTGGTTTCATACACAAATATCATCATGAAGTCGATAGGGCTAAGGATTTTTTCTGTTTAACAGATCTAGAAACATTTCTTACAGTGGTTGTCATTCTACCAATTTTGAAGGAGATCAATACATTAATGAAGCATACACAAGAGATATCAATCTATATTGTTGACTTATATGGTTGAGAAAGTGGGTATGTCAAAATCTTGATGTCTTGTACTTGTCAGAACATAGTTTTTATACACCTGTTTTTTATAACTGGAATTTTTTATTACATGTTGACAATCCCAATAATTATTTGAGATTTAATATCCATGATCACCTTTGTATCAATGTTAATGGGAGGGAGATACCACTACACAGTTTGCAAAAATGTCAAGATATTACAGGATCAGAAAGAGAAGAATTTCCTATGACTCATGTTTTGTTTGATTTTGTTATAGTTGATACACAAATAAAACTTAAAAAAATTACACAATCCTTAGCATCTGAAATCATAAAATGTTTTAGTAAAGATAAACTTCTTGAAGCTTTGGGAGTGATGAATCCAAATTTTTGGAATACTGAAGGTGGTCGTACAGATTTTGTAAGTTTTTCCATAAATCCATGGGTACAATAATTGATCATTTCACCAAGACATCAGAGGTCAATGGTATAGAAATCAAAAGTATACTGAATATTAACTTAATAAAGTCTCAATCATCTAATTTTGCAACGATAATGGTTAGTCAGTATTGTTTTTTAAACGAACCTCGCGAGAGTGGTGCAATTACAAGGCTCTGGAGAAAAATGATAAATCTACCAAAGTAGTGTGTTACATGAAGATATCAATGAATATTTTAGATTATACAAGCCGTGCCAAATAATGATTTTGGGATCTATGGAGGATGAAAGGGTTTCATTGCTTTACCTTTTATAAAATTAAAACTAAGAAACATATTGGATAAGAATATAGAAAGTTACATGAGGTTGTATGTTTCGCGCTACTCCCTGGACACATTTCCTTTTGATAGAGAAATTACACATTGGAATTCCCTAGCTAAAAGAAGAGGTTTTAATAATATAACTACAACTACAAATGTTCTCAATAATGACACTGGAATTGGTGTCCTCAAACTCTGCAGATGCAAATATCAACTATGAAGAAGTTATTAAAAATGGATTGTTTCATCTCTAAATATGATTTCAAAACTTATAGGTATCACCTTGACCTTACATTTATTGTGTGTCACCTGACATTTTAAATGTTTTTATTTATTTAATTGGATAAGAATATAGAAAGTTACATGAGGTTGTATGTTTCGCGCTACTCCCTGGACACATTTCCTTTTGATAGAGAAATTACACATTGGAATTCCCTAGCTAAAAGAAGAGGTTTTAATAATATAACTACAACTACAAATGTTCTCAATAATGACACTGGAATTGGTGTCCTCAAACTCTGCAGATGCAAATATCAACTATGAAGAAGTTATTAAAAATGGATTGTTTCATCTCTAAATATGATTTCAAAACTTATAGGTATCACCTTGACCTTACATTTATTGTGTGTCACCTGACATTTTAAATGTTTTTATTTATTCAATTGGATAAGAATATAGAAAGTTACATGAGGTTGTATGTTTTGCATTACTCCCTGGACACATTTCCTTTTGATAGAGAAATTGCACATTGGAATTCCCTAGCTAAAAGAAGAGGTTTTAATAATATAACTACAACTAAAAATGTTCTCAATAATGACACCCGGAATCGGTGTGTCCTCAAACTCTGAAGATGCAAATATCGACTATGAAGAAGATATTGAAAATGGATTGTTTCATCTCTAAATATGATTTCAAAACTTATAGATATCATCTTGACCTTGCATTTATTTTTTGTCACCTGACATTTTAAATGTTTTTATTTATTTAATTGGATAAGAATATAGAAAGTTACACGAGGTTGTATGTTTTGCATTACTCCCTGGACACATTTCCTTTTGATAGAGAAATTGCACATTGGAATTCCCTAGCTAAAAGAAGAGGTTTTAATAATATAACTACAACTACAAATGTTCTCAATAATGACACCCGGAATCGGTGTGTCCTCAAACTCTGAAGATGCAAATATCGACTATGAAGAAGTTATTAAAAATGGATTGTTTCATCTCTAAATATGATTTCAAAACTTATAGGTATCACCTTGACCTTACATTTATTGTGTGTCACCTGACATTTTAAATGTTTTTATTTATTCAATTTCCTAGTAATAAATTCAAATATAATTTTTTATAGTTAGACATAATACAATTGTAATGAGACTGGGTTTGGTGTGTCCTCTAACTCTGCAGATGCAAATATCAACTATGAGGAGGCTTTTGAAAATGGATTGTTTTAGCTCTAGTTATCATTTAAGATGTTACAGGTATATACTTACATTTATTCAAATACAATTATTTATAATAATTTTATTTTATTTTATTGGTATTTTGGTATTTTCAAACTACTTTGATGTTATGTTTGTGACATGCATTTTTGAAATAATATTTTACAAGGCCTTTAGATCTACATTTTCTATCATTGTTCTAGACTTCTAGTTGATATGCTCCAGTTTCCGTCAACTGGGCATTGCATTATTGAAACTTGTGTCACCGTTGACATGCACAGTTTTGATTTAATTTACTTAGATCAGATCTACATTTTACTTTATCTTCATTGTATTTCAATTTCAGTCATATCTCAGATCTTCTTCAACCAATCAATCAATATTTTATCTTTTCTTTATCGAAAACGTGGTTTGACATCCATCCTAGGAAGCACTCACTTCTCAGGAATAATATTGTCAAGAAACCCACCCATCTATATACTAATCCTTTTTTCATGTTGGGTTCTCTTGATTTAAGGTCATCTAGCTTGCTGGGAAGGAGGATTTCTCATTTTGTGCCCATATACATTGTCACCCATCTAGAGGTACCTTAAACCCTCTCATACCTAGAGTTATAATAATCTTGTTTTATTTATTTTGGTATTTTCAATTTACTTTGATGTAGTGTTTGTTACATGCATTTTTGGAATACTATTTTTAAAATATCATAGTTAGACGTAAGAAAATAATAAGTAAAGTGTAAATATTATGCATTCATCTTACATATTTTTCATTGTAAATAACTAAACTTTCAACATTAAATCAAATTCATTCATACATATTCACAATATAAAATTTCTATAAGATTATATATAACAAAATATAAATTATAGATTGCAACATAATACATCTAAAAAAATGGGATTCCATAAAAATCATTGCAACGTGCACGTGCTACGCAGAGGTGATTCTTACTAAGGAAAAATTGTTATGTGATTATTCCTAAGGATTTTAAGAAGGGTTACAGAGGTAATGTGAAGAAACCTATTACAGAGTTTGAATTTTACAAGTAGAGAGAAGAATATTTTGTTGTATTAAGTGGAAGAGAATCATTACATCAGTCTGCTTCATTAATATTGTATATCAATAGATATGTATTTACAGAAACATGAAATATTGAAGGTACTCGGGTCATGTGAAGTGAGGAAGTTGATTAAATTACTTGTAAAAAATGATATTTCATGAAAAACATCGCATTGTAAATAATTAAACTTTCAACATTAAATCCAATGCATTCCATACATATTTTTTATATCAATTCAATTCACAATCTATAATTTCTATATTTAACAAAATATAAATTCCAAATTGCAAGATAATACATGTAAAAAATGAGATTCCATGAAAACAATTACAACATATATTCAACTTTAAACATTCTTCAAGTTAAACAATTATTCAAGTTTCAAGATTCAAACGTCAACATTTTTCAAGTTTTAAGTTTTGTAAACACT
>JAHRHJ020001549.1:0-21559 GCA_019776745.2 Taxus chinensis | reverse complement strand
GTGAGAAGGATGAGAATATTCTCTCCCTAAGCACAGAAGACATGAAACACATCATGGATGCGAGATTAAGCTAGGTGGCATGCTAAAAACGATAGGCCCAGGGACCGGGGGGGGGGAGGTGCTTCCAAGATTGAAAAGTGGACCCACAACCTAGAGCAAGCTTAGATAGAACCTTTTCCCGTAACTGGATATGGCTCTTATGTGGTCTTTCACAGGAGACACAT
Source organism: Taxus chinensis (assembly GCA_019776745.2). Taxonomy (NCBI): domain Eukaryota; kingdom Viridiplantae; phylum Streptophyta; class Pinopsida; order Cupressales; family Taxaceae; genus Taxus; species Taxus chinensis. The sequence continues at coordinate 21,335 of JAHRHJ020001549.1, read as the reverse complement.
ACAACCTTCGGGCCTACCTCAAAACTGTGATCTGTCCCTATGCTGGTCTGCATACTTTTTCTTTCTAAATCCTGCCTGCCTCCTGTAAATCTCTATCTGATCAAGGTAAACCTGCTGCTTTTCCATATCCCTATATAATGCCTGGCCCAAGGAAAACCCTTTCCTCAATCCTATCCAAGCTAAGAGGTTTCCTGCACTCTCTACCAATATAAAGCCTGAGAAGGAGCCATGCCTATCGAACTCCTGGAAACTTTTATTGTATAAAAACTCTCCACCAATACAGTAACTCCTCCCATTCGACTGATGAATCCATCACGTATACATCCTGAGCATATCCCTTTCCAAATCTGATTCAATCTCCTCTGTCCTGTCCCCATCTGTGCTCCCCCCCCTGGTGATAAGCTGTGGCCTGAACTTAATCCTCATTCCCGAGAAACATACTTTGGGGTCCAGAAATGGGAAGTTGGTACAAATGGCCTCGGTCGCATGATCTTCCACGGATCCCCCATGTAATCTGACAATCTCAAATCCAATTATACTCCGTGCCCACACAACATCCTTCCTGTATAGGTGGTCTTTAACTGGAGAAAAATGAGCTAAAACTTCGTCATTTATCCATCGTGACCATGATGGCGTCGTGATGGTATCTCGACGTAGGTAACCCAACGATGAAGTCCCATGTGGAATTGTGTCCCCCACTTTTCCCCACTCCGTATGGTGTGAGGATAGAGAAGGCCTAGCTGGATGTTTGAGCTCGGCCTTCACCCTCTGGCACTCTAAACAGTGTGACACAAAACAAAGCGACATCTCCTCTGAAGTCCTCTCCAAAAATACAACTATCTCAGGGTCGGCATCATCTTCTTCACCCCGGGATTGGGGCTTTGAATAAGGTGCACGATGAGCCTCTGTCAAAATGTCATGTCTCAAGCCTCCATCTCTAGGAACATATATCTGACCTCTGTGTCTGAGAAGACCATCTGCCTCTATGAAAAATCCATTCAAAAAAACTCCCCTCAAGTCGCTGAGACTCAATCTCTACTCTGGCTGCAAGGGTAGAAAACAATTCCTGAGGAAGCTGTTTGCAAGATCTTACTCCACAAATCTGTTGCCCACGGAGGTGGCCATAAGCCACATGTCTGCTTCTGCCTACTCAAGGCAATCGGCACCATATTCTCCTTCCCTTTTCACATACTCTACTCCATGTCATATTTCCCAACAAGTAACTCCATCCACACTGTTGATCGCGTTTAGATTGGGCTGCGTGAAGGGAGGTGGCCAAAGACTCAGTGTCACCCTAGTGTAAATCTCTGGCCTAAGAAGAAAGATACTCCATCACACTAAATGCATCAGCACCACTGCTGCAATCTCACGGATGGTCGGATAATTTTGAGCTCATAATCTTGGAGTTTGTGATACTCAAAGGCACGATCTAACCCTCCTGCATTACAAACACCTCCATTCCTGCCAAGTAGCATCCTGTGCAAACGGAGAACTAACCTAAGGAATCTTTCGCAACTGCAAGAATAGTTTCTCTCATGAGGCAATTCCTTTCAGTGTACTGAAGGCCTGCTCACATCTATCTGACCAGACAAACTTCTTTTCCCTTTCCACTGAAGGGAAGTGATGGGGTGGCCTAATCTGCTGTGAAAAATCACTGAACAAACCACCATAATACCCTGCTAAGCCCATTACGCTACAACACAACATCGTCACAATCTGTGGGTGCGGGCTAGTCCATGCATGGCCAAACTTGGACAAGGATCGGACTGCGATACCTTCCCCTAAGAAATGAATGTTGGACCCAAATACTGCAACTCAGGCTGAAAGAATGCACACTTCTCCAGTTCCCGTAAAGGCGTTGTTCGCGAAGACCTGAAGACCTTGGCGAAGTGCTCCTCGTGCTCCTCACTCACGTGTGGTGTGAATAATCAGAATGTCTCATGAAATGGCACGAAGTATCAAGGAAAGTTCTTGAATCCAGGCATTCCATCAAACTCTAACACATACGGGGGCATTCATCAAACTGAAAGGTCCACTGTGAACTCGTAGTGGTCATACTCGTATGGAATGCTGTCTTGTGAATAGCCATCTCCAATCCGAAGCTGATTTAACCACGATTTAAATCTATCTTAGCGAAACTGTAGCCCCCTTCAATCTGATCAAATAAACCTCAATGTGTGGAATGGTGTAAACGATTTTTGATCGTTACTTTATTCACTGACGGTAGTCAATACCCAACTGAAGGATTCATCCTTCTTCTTTACAAAGATACTAGTGGCGTGCAAACCCCAAGGGGATACACTAGGATGGATTAGGCCCTTTTCCTCCCAGAGGGTCCTCAAGATGTAACTTGAAGCTCACATAACTCAGGTGTAGTATCATACCGATAAGGTTCTCGGGAGATAAGGGCTCTGCACCTTGAAACTAGATCTACATGGGGAAATCTATCTCACGTGGTGGAGGTAACCCTGGTACTCCCCTGGAACACACAGCAAACTATGATAAGATGGGGATGGTCATGTCGAGGGAAGTCCTCTCCTCAGACTCAAGCCTCTGATCTTTCACTTAGACCAGAATAGCAAATACTGACAAACACCCCGTCGCGCACCTAACCGCTTAATTAAGCTACATAGCGGAGATGGTGGCGAATGGATACGACCCCTCTCTAACTCCTGATATCACTGACTCACTCCAAGATCATTTAATGCAAACAATAGTTCTTATGGTAACAATCCACTCTAGCTCTGTGATCGGACAACCAAATCCATACCTGAATGATGCCATAAGATCCTAATGGAATGATCTAAAACTAAAGATTCAAAGAGTGGTGAAGGGTCCCCCCAAATCCATACACAACTCCTTAACTAGGAGTCCTATGAAATATTTGTCTCAGAATCCATCTCAACAATCCCCAACTATGGCCCTGCCTAACTTTCCACCACTACAAACGCTCTACCGCAGGGAGGGTGCAATAAAATAAAAGCAAAGAACCATAATCAAATAATATAGAGGTGGAATTACCACCTATACTACCCTCTTCGTCTCAATCACATTACTCTGGTGCTTATCCTGACGGTTCTTGCCGCCCGCTGCTAGATCCTGATGACTCCATGCCATATCTCCAATAGTAGGCCTCTGAGCTCTCTACATCTTACCCTTGTTAGGTTTCTAATGGGCAATCTCCCCCTCCTCCAAATGGATGTCCAATAATCCACAACCATAACACAGTTTTGCCTGGTTCCTCTTTAGGGGAAGCAACTCCAGCTGTACTCCTAGATGACTGAGCTTCGCAGATCTTTGACGATCCATATCTGGACCTGCTGAGGTCTCTACTACTGATGAGCTTCCTGCCTGACTCTGAGCTCTCGCAAACAACCCTGTGTCCTGATGGGGACCCCTATGAGAGGCCTCCATACTACGTCCCTCTAATGCACATCAAATCTCTGGAGGAGGTCTGTAAGGTGGGTGAGTCTGCTGCTACTGTGGTGGCTCTTAATGAAACTTTCCCTGGAACTCTGTCCACCCCGGGAGAGGAAATGACCCCTTCGACTACCATCCTGCATCTTCTTGATACGGCTCCAAACTCTGTCATTAGCCTGCTGCATCTTCCCCCCTGTCGCCTCTAAATATATGCTATCCATGCCCTCTGCTAATGTCTGTGGGCAGTGAATGCACACTGCGCCACCTAAATCTAAGTTTAGGCCCCGGATGAACCTGTGAATCCGTACCTTCTCATTCTGCATATAGTTGACGTACTGGAGTAGGTCCAGAAATCGACTCTCATACTCAGCTACTGTCATCGATGCCTGACGGAGGTCATGAAACTCGTCTATCCGTTGCTGTATAAATCTCCTGGGTAAATACCTACTCCTGAAACTCTCCTCAAACAGTTCCCAGGTAATCGTCTCCGAGTCAAGATGGAGCTTCTTCTCCTTGGTCCTCCACCAGACTCCTGCTCCATCCTTCAGCAGATGGATTGCAACACGAGCTTTCGTATTGCTAGTACAAGGGCAGAGCTTGAAGCATCCGCTCAAACTCACCAACCAGGATTCTACCTGAAAACCACCTGTATCACCTGAATAGTGAGATGGTCGTAGCTTTAGGATCTCCCTGATATGGTCTGCAGCTGACGTATGATGAATCCTAGGTCTCTCCGTATGCTCCTCCCTCTGTCTAGGGCTCCGAGACCTGTCCCTATGTCCTGACATCCTGTCCCCATGTCCTCTCTGTGGTGACTCTACCCTAGCCGACTCCGCACATAAGTTCTCTACCTTGTGCTCCTCGCTGTGTCGAGGGGATACCTGGGCATCTACTGATGGCTCCAAACTATGTCTTGCAAATTATCCTCCCAAGGGCTCTCCGCATATAGCGGCATTGACATCCTGGAGTGTCTGCAAGATCTGAGGTAGAATGGCTGCTACAGCCTACTCCGGCAGTGGTATATCTAGGTCTATATGAAGAGACCCCTCACCCAATCCGTGCCTCCTGCATAGATAAAGGTGAGAGTTAGTTCATTGTTCTAGGTCTTGTGCCAGTTTTCTAAATTTGTTGTTTCCTATAATTATCAACATTTTCGTTCTATATATTAAAAGAAGTCAACTCTGCACTAGGTTAAATGTTCATGTCTCATGTTTTCTGTGTGTGCCCAAGGGTCCAAGCTTTGAACCCCTGGCTCTGATACCAAATGTGACATCGTGAAAATGACGATTGCAACGAGCCAAGAACTTTCTTCCACAAACATATAACCCGAAAATGCGACTAAATTTTTTTTTTTTTTTAAATTATTTTACTTCATTTCCATGATTCATGTCATGCATTTATTAGAGAGAAGTTTGCTAAACGTCTTTATAGTGTCATACCTTATGATCCATCATATTACAATTGTTCTGTATTCTTATCTGATGTCCTAAATTGTCTGATAAACGAAACGTGCAATTTACTGGGAATGTCCTTTCCTCCTCTATTGGTTTATTCAAGTGTGGTTTCATTTATTTGTTTTGCCCCCCCTAATTTTTTTTATTACTACATTACGACTTATTTAAATAACTTTGCTAATTTATAATTGTGTTACATAATTATAATATGTTATTATATATATGCACTCATCATTTCTGGTAAGCTCTACGCCATTGAGAATTGTTTTATGGTCAAAGTTGAAGCAAATTGTCGTGAAGATATGGAAGCTGCAATGTATAATGGCATTAGTTATGTATAATGATTATTAAATGTTGAGAAAGTGTGAAAAGTATATATCCATTGTGATATTAATATTTGTTCTCTTCTAGTCTTCAACTTGGGCCGTAGATCACATGCCCTTTGGGAAAATTTGGTGGTCTTAAACTGCATTGTTGACCTTGTACATCGAAATCTGCAAAGTAGAGTGGAGGATATTTGGAATTTAGAAAAGATGTCAGAAGATTTGTTCTAACAGTGGTATACTATTCTAATCTATGTTTGAAATTATGGTTGGGGGTGGGTGGTTCCTGCCAAACATTAAACCCCCTCTCCTTGCGTGCAAGCTACTCCAACTGGGCCGCGCATCTCCCATTTATCTCACCTTAGATTTTGCAAATCTTTTACCTTTACACAGTCGGCCCGCTAGTTTATACTGTCCTGGCCGCATGGATTCAATATGGTGGTTAAAGATGAAGCTACAGACCAGAGGAAAGGCGTGTTGACCCGTTTTGTTCGGCCCTGGCCGCGTGAGCAAAAAGGGAGGTCAAAAATGCAGCTACAGGCGCGTGGAGCAGGCGGGGGTTACCTCCACTTTCATTGGGTGCTGCGAGGTGTGCTCTTGGTGGGATCCATGGCCGCAGCCTGCAACAGCAAACCAGGCAGGTCAACAGCAGTCACGGAAAACAAATGAAAGCCCTTTTTTTTTTGAGCGCTTCCAACAAGCAGGTTATCCAACTATGTTGTTATCTGCTCAGTATCGAATGCATCCTCAAATTCAGAATTCTCCTTCGAGATATTTTTATCCAAAATCGATTAAGGAACAGTGAGAGTGTTATGAGGAGACCCGATGAAATTTATTACAACAGACTCTCTAGCTGAGACCTCACCTGTTTTAACAATGTAGCTCGTGGAGGAGAATCTCAAGGAGGCGGATCTGTTTCATAACAGAATATACATGAAGCGCAGTTTGCTTTGCAGTTATATGGATGTAAATCATTCGTATTACAGGTGGGTCTATTTTTAAATCAGAATATTCATGAAGCACGATTTGTTTTGCAATTATTTGAAAGACCTTGGGAAGCGCATTAAATACACTTATACCTACGTAGGTTCTAATTGCATATATTTAACTTAATATTATTTCTTGGCTGCATTTTAAATTAATATACTTTGTTAATATAAAGGGAAATATTAATAGTATATTGTTATTAAATAGAATTTAATAATAATAAATCCATTAGTTTTAATATTACTTAAATATGAATAATCATTTAAAATATTAGTTTCCTTATTAATGAAGGATCATGTGGGTAATGAACTAAATAAGCTTAGAACTTTTGCATTAAAATCTCTTTCTACACAATTTAATAGGGGCATTGTATGGGATTTCAAGTAGATTCGATTTCATTTCCCTTTACAATTTGCAAATGGATTTACAATAAATTCTTAAATGAGGAAACACATAATAGAGCTAGGACATAAATTACTTTATTGGCATATTGGAAACTATTTAAAACTTAAGTCTTTCCATCAACAATACAAGAAGAGATAATGCACTAATATTCTCACTTTTCAATACATCTCTTTTAAGCAACAAAATGAAATTTAATGTATATATATATATTTTTAAAGTAAATTTCCCAACATTCCTCAAGAGGGTTTCAACCATATTTCCATTAAGTTTTAGAGTAAGAACTACTAACATTTCAACAAGATCAACACATTCATAAGAGGTTCCAAGCCAAGTTAAAGGAGAATAAATAGATTGTCTTTCTTTCAACTTTTAATTCCACCCACATTACAACCTTACTAATGAAGTTCAATACAACTTTCCTCAACATCTTGTTACAACATTTTCCACTTAATGTGGGAACAAATTTACAATAATGGAAGCTAAAATACAAAGCAATATTACACTTTTCCTCCACTCAAGGTGGGTAAAAATACAAGGTGGTTTCACATTGTCATCAACAAGGCTCCAATGCTACAAACATCAACAAGGTAGCTCCTCCAATAGTTTTCTTGATTCACAACAAAATAAGGGGAGAGGCAACGCTCTCCTCCCAACCAAGATACCCAATGGAGAAGAGAAGCCATCCTCTCCATTGGCCCCCGAGCCCCAACCACATTACAATGGGAGAAAATCCAACTCATGGCAACTACTAGCTTCCACATAACTTAACATAAAATTTCACATTCATTCCATAATCCTTCAAAACAAAAGAATCAACAACTCAACAAGAGGGAAGACAATCACAACAACAAGTCACAAGGCTTATCAAGAAAGCCATAAGAGTAAGACCTATGGGGAGGCCACTTATGCCTCCCAATGGGAATGGGTGCCACCTAAAAGCCTCCAATGCAAAACACAATACCCCTAACAACTCTTATGCCTCCCTCAAGTACCCCTTATCCCTCCATCCACTCTTATGCCTCCCTCAACTCTTATGGCTCCCTCAAAGTAAAAACAAGAAGAAAATGCAAGCATTTCTCTTACAAGGTGGGCACCCAACCCAAACTCCCTCCTCAAGAAAATGATCTCTTATGCCTCCCTCAAATAAAACTCCCCATAGTCTCCTCCCACTCCCAACTTAGGCATTCTACCCATTCCCAACAAGCATTTCAAACAACAACATTCAACACAACATAAATATACATTCATATAACAAAAAAAGAAACATAATGCAAACAAAGGTGAAGCTCCTACCTTTCCATGGTAGAGCTTGCTCCAAGTATGAAGTCTCAATCCCTCCAAAGATCAAGCAATCATCCACAAGCTCCAACAAAATTCCCACAAGTATCAACAAGCTCCAAAAAATCCACAAACTCCTTCAAAATCCTCTCCTCTCCAAAATACAAAAGACTAAAAATGAAACTTCCAACCCCCAAAACAAACAAGAGGATCAAATAAATAAAGAAAAAAGAGGGAGGGATGATGTGGCTCCAAGTAGGATGCCACCTCCTTTTCCCTCCACTCCACATCACTTGGTCAACCTCATATTCCAATGCACCATTAATAAGTGGTTGAAAGAAAGGCAAGCACCTTACACACTCCATCTAAGCCCACTCCCCCAAAGGACAAAATTAAATTTTGAAAGAAAGTGCAATTAATATTTTACCCTTTTATCCCCCCAAAACACCTAAAAGACCCTAAATTTGGCCTTCCAACCCATAGGTAGGGTTGGCATGGGGTTTTAAGAGGTGTGGGACAAGTTTGACTTGTCCCACAAGCTTTGAAATTTGGCCTCTAAGGCCAAATTCGAGTTTCCCATGTGGGGTAGAGTGTGCTACACTCAAAACTCAAACACACATCAATCCACACAAAATCCCAAGTAAATCAAGCCTAATAAATGAACTCTCTTTTGGTCATATCCTTTAATTAGTTTAGGACAAATTCAAATTAACTTAATTAAGACACTACAACCCATGGCTAATAAAGGGGGTAAACACCAATCCAAAGAATATGAATAATAACACAAGTAAAATTTCACTTACTAAGAGCAACACATACTAACATAATAAAAAGGGAAAATTAAAACAAAACAACACATGACCCCTAGGTCACAATTTTTCCCTAACCAAATAATTCTAACACACACACAATTACTTGTTGCCATGGTGACCTTAGCTGGATTCTTCTCGAATTCCGATGTGGTTGGTCTCCACTCCCCAATATTGTTGTGAATATAATATACCTGCAGAACAGAGAATACCTCCTTCGGCCTGTTGGCCGCATTAAAACATTCATGCCAAATATACAATATAATCTAAAATAAACGACACATGATTTACTATCATCTATGCAAGTACGATATCACTTACACTTTCTAGCACATTTCTATTCCACATTTCATTTATGTCAAAACGATCATCACATTAGTCCAATTATCAAGTTCTACTCAATATGATTAAACATATCACATGTCATAATTAAAGATAAATAACCATGTCAAAAGTATACAAATATCATCATCAAATGTCCACCAGTAGACCATATGCATCATATAAAGATCAAATCAATAACAGTCCAATGTCTATGATATCTACTAGCATGCTAAATCAAGAAGCCATAATAAATCCATAAGTGAAGTAATCAGTCTCGAAAACAACAAAACAAAAATGGTGTCGAAGGGAAGTGGGCACTACACTAGTCAAGTCAATAAGCCGAAAAGAAAACTTATAGAAACTTATAAATGACTATATGAAACTCTATATTGTGGCTTGTTTTAAGAAATTTTTCTTCTGGTAAAATCGTAAAAAATGAAGTGCAATGAAATGATTATATATCTTTAACCCTCTCTACTTATGTGTGAAGTATTCTGATTATGTAAATGAAAAACTAGAAAATGTTAATTATGTTATATTTAGGTGGATGCAATGCTAGCATTTGTGTTGACCATGCAGTGGTTGCAGGTACCGAGACATGGAGTAATTGAAGTGTTACTTATAATCACATATTAGTATGTTACTTGGAACAATGAAATTGAAGAGGCTAAATCAACATTTTGTAATATATTGAAATGTTTATTATTGAAATTTTGTAATAAGTATGAGTTTCTAGTGTTTAGGGGTGTTTTGGGAAATGTGCATTTAATTATGGGTTTCATTTTGATTCAAAATTATGTATTGTAAAAAGGTTTGATATTTATGTTAACTTAAATTGAATTTGACCTCTTATAGTGCATGTCAATAAAAAAATTAACAATTAAATATTTGGTGTGTTGTGTTATTTACTTTGAAATTGTATGAAAGAAATAGAAATAAAATAGTCGACCTTGGTATAAAAACCTTTTATGTACACTCTTCTCGTGTGATCCTTCATAACATAGAAAACAAAAAACCTTAGGGTGAACCTAAATCATTATACTTGATGGCACCCCTATCTTAGGAAAATAAGAACCCAAATCCAAGTTATCTTTATACCATGCATGCTTAGTGACATTGTCGCAATCCCATTCGATATGAATGGTAAGGGTTAAACACTATCTTAAGTTTTTGACCTTACCCTTAGGATTGGTTTCTGTGCATGTAACAAGGTGTTTAGATCACCTAAGTTGGTACCTCTTGAGGATTTTATTTAAAATCCAATGTGAAATCCTCATGGATCGGCACATGTGTAGAATGAAGGCCTTTAGGTGGAAAATATAGACAACTACCGTTTGAAATTCAGGTTGAATATCCATGGTTATGAATGAATTCCGTACTATAATGCCCACAATTTCAACACAAAAATACAACCATAAAATTACTGGGATTTTTTTATTTCATTTCTCGCTACACAACACCACATGGGCTCAAATAGAGAAACTCAACATCCAATAAGACACTTACACAAGCATGGACCCAAATAGACAACATGATAACATCATATGCATGTTGATGCCACACTTTCCCTAACGAACAAATACTATAAATGATCAAACCACAAGAAAGACAAGGATTGGCAAGTCCACAACAAATCATTACGATGGTTATATCCTAGTAACGATTAAAATTCCAAGAGAATTTATTGTGCAAGGATAAATTCCCATTCTCAACTTACATATTCTTAATTTCATTTATGATTAAACTTATAACAAGCATACTTAGATTGGATTGTTATCCCTGACCATACTTCCCATAACTCAATAGGTTATTTGCCACATTTTTAATGCATCCAAAACTCGTGACGCTCATTCTTATGTACGAGTTCTCAAATATGTTTTTTTTGTTTAAATTTTACCCTCATTACACAATGAAAAAATAACATGAAGTCAAGGGAAAGAAATGTTAAAATTTAAAGGATATTTAGGTTCAAGTTACCTCTTCCTATTAACTTCCCTCCATTAGGGAACCTTTTTATTCCTATTATAGCAGATATATTTCACTAGCCAGTATATTCCTATTATATTCTCACTTTGGTCCCATTATTAGCATTGTTTTAGAACAATTGTAATTGAAATAACATATAATTTACACTTAGGGATTCGATACTACAAGGATTGTAACCTATCATGATACAACTCATTTCATTTCTCTTAAACACTCAAGTATAAATGCATATTACAAGCGATACATCTAATACAACTTTCATGCATTTCAAATACCATCCAAGGAACTATTTCAATCGTTGGGTAAAAATGCATCAGAGATTATTTAAACAATAACCTTAAGGGAAGTCCCACATTCTATTAGCTTCAAAATCATTCTAGGTTGGACACTAAACACTACCACAACACAATACAAGAGAGTTGTAATATCTTTAACTCACAAAACCTTCGAGAAACATGAGGTAATCTGCTACTCCACACCAAGGGAATAATTTTATATAAGAGGGACAAAAGGGGTTCAAAAACAAGAGTTTATTGCATATGTACTTTGACACGTAGACTCCACTTGTGTCATTTAAATCTCACCACAAGATCAATTATAGGAATATCACAAACTACCTTTGCATGGTTTTGGCCACTTACTAGGGTACCAAGGGTAATTATTCTCATGATTTTTAAACTTATACATGATATGATCAGACCTACCACACCTAGGAATGTAGGTATCACTCACCCAGATATGACAGGGTTCATATGACATAGTCACCGCCTCACAAAATATTTAAGGGAAAGGTATTTTATAATAATTTTCTTAGGGGTAGGACAAGAAGACAATTTGAGAGGAGTAAAGCATTTCTTAGGAAAAAAATTTGTTACAAAATTTGGACAAGGATTGCTTGAGAGGGAGGGTACAACCAAGGTTAACGACTCACTTCATTGCGATGATAAAAATAAGATAATTTTTATACCAAACATTAAGAATTCTGATGCATGGTTTTGGCCACTCATAGAAATTAATTTGATTAAATCATACTTTACACAACAATGGAACTATATGAAAAGGGTTCACGAGTATTAAAAATTCAAATGGGAGCCTCAGGAGGAATGTCTAGCTCAAGTTGTGAGTTTACAAAAAGAATCCAAAAATAGCTAAAGTGCTTACAATGTGAGTAAAAAAAAACAGTTTTTTTAAGTTCAAACATAAATTTCAATGATTCTTATTTACTCCCTTATATATAAATAACTCCTAGAATTTGACAGAAGTCGATTACGACAAACATTTCTTAAAATATAAAGGTGAATCTGAGACCAATTATCGTAAACATGTGAAACGTGTTACTGTTGTAAAACAAACTGTGGGCTCTGAAACTCACTTGAAACTCTAAATTAGTAAATCATTTTTACAAAACTAAGAGTTGGTTTCAACTTTCCTAATGGAGTTATAGAGGTACATATGGTTAGTTTTCAATTTTTCCAAATCAATAGGACAACCACAAGCCAAAACCGATCACATTTTCTTTAAAACTGGAGCATCACTCCAAGTGACTAAAATGTAAAATGGGAATCAAAACTTGTCTCTCCAAGACATCAAATTGAGTAGCCAACCAAGGCCAAGCATAGCAATCCATAGGCAGTCATTTGACCACATATCCTTTAGGAATTCTGTCAACCCATTTACATGTCAGCGTATGCTTCTACTTTAATCATTGAAAAAACAAAACTCAACAATGTCAATGCCAATAATATTTATAACCCTCCTCAAATAGATTTAGTGGATGTCTATTCCCCTTTTCTAAGTTCTTATTTGGCACAAGCTAAGAGATTTACTGGAAAAAGTGAACATATTTATTAATAACCCCATTCAACAACACATTTTTTTGTGTAAATCTTGCAAATCATTGATGTCCGTGAGATCACATCTCTTTGATGTGTTCTATCAACTAGTTTGTGTGCCTTGACTGTTTCCACACTTTGCATACATTTATACGAAGGGAGTTGTAGCTGCAATGTCTGAATAAATTCCTTTATCCATGATTACTTTCTTGGACGTCCACACACACATCCAAGTTTCTCAAACTAGTTGGGAGTAGGGAGGATGCTAGTATTGGTTTTCCCTAGTACCATTTACATCATTTCAATGACCACTCTTACTCGACATCATCTAGAGCCTTACTAGCCACTCGGATAGTTTTAATCCCATACATCCATTGCTTTGTCAGTCCATGATAATTGCACCTTTTTCACATGTACATTTTTTATTTAGTTTATACACCATCATGGCTCCACCTCACTTGGTGTTCTCTAACAGTAACCAATTTCCCTGTAAAGACATCCACATTTTGTCCAAATGTGAAAATACCAAAAAAACCAATGCCCTTCACTTCCAAGGTCAAACCCACAACATTATACAGCGACCAGAAGGAGGGGACGCTAGTCAAGGTTGAGGAGTTTAGATTTATACCTATCTATTAAATGTTTTCTTAATCATTTCAAATTACTTTTCAACAAACATTCTTTGCATAACCTACAACCAATCCCTCCAATGAGAATCATCTTTTTGAGGCATTCTATTAAACAGTTCACCGTCTTGCAATTTTCAACAAAAAAGAAGCTTATAGATCTGGGTGAACTTTCCAAGAGACGTGGCACCTACCCCAACCATCCAAACACAAAATAGATTCCTTTATACAACCTACATGACTCCATTTTACATTCTAAATCCACAAGCTTTCACATTTTGTACTCTAGCACTAAGTGAATGTTGCACTCACACAACTAGTCACAATTTTAAATTGCATGATTATGATTAAGTTTAGAACCTCCACAAGATAGTTATCCCATTAATGTCATAGGATGGGAGAGGATTGGTGATAAATATTTCAACATGTCTATCCCAAATGCATTAAAACACTCAAACTCAAACCAGTCTTGCAAAATAGATTTTTTAGCACTTGGGAATTACACGCAATAGGGAGGAGAAAGTACATGGACTGAGAGATAAGGATTTACACCTATTTTTGGTGCTATTTTTAAGCTTGCATCATGTTACCCTAAAATTTTCAAATCTATATCTGCTCAAAAAATGGTTTACCCTTGAATTAATGGTCTAAATTTCTTCCCCTCCAGTTGAATGCTTTAAAATGGTCACAAACTTGTTGTTTTACCAAATCATGGAAAAATTGAAATTGATCAATTCATACTTGTTTGTATTTAAAAATCCAATCCCAACGTTGAAAATGTTTGAAAATCATGCTTCAGTTGATTTAAAATCAAACATCTTCCATCCTTGGCGAAAAAATTGAATTCTAGGGCATCCTTTGAATTTTTTTTCATTTTGACGGTCATATGGGCGTCATTCACCTGTCAAATTCATCCTCAGGAGGTATTGGCAATGTGGCGGGATGGCGGGTTGTCAGATTCACTTGGAATTTTTTGAATTTACTTTGTGAAAATTTTAAAAGTCAAAACTTGCCCCGAAACCCAGCAGCCAATCGGGAGTGGACATGTGGCATCACGGCGACGCAGAGCAGGTCGGCAGGCCTGCGGAGGGAAAAGCGGTTTTTTTCCCTTTTTCACAATAAATTTAAAGTAAATTTTTGGCCCAAAAGCCCGTGGCCAATAACAAGAGGACACGTGTCCACAATTTGCAAGAGGTGGGCCTGCAGGTCCGCAGAGGGAAATGGGAATTTTTTTGCCTTTTTTCCGAAAGGACTCAAAATAAAAATTTGATGCGCTGGCCCGCTAGTGAATCACAAGGAGACACGTGGCAAAGGAGAAATCGGAGGTGAGGGCCTACAGGGAAAAAAGTGAATTTTTTCCCAATTTCCAAAAAAGGTTAAAATGCGCAGAATTGAAGTGTGATTTCAATGGGACCCACCATATGCCACGTGTCAGCTCCAAAATTCAAAGGCGGAGGGGTAGAGAAAAGGGTCAAAATTTTCCATTTTTCCAAAAAATGTGGAAAAGTAAAAAAATAGCCCGAATTTTTTCCCAATCATAGTTTAACACGTAGTAGATCAAGGGCAACTGTGCATTTTCATGTTTGGCCACCATTTTATCTCTAGGAAGCTTGGAATCACGAATTTTGCATCAAAATGCATCAAATTTATAGTGATTTTGTGTCGTCTTGGCCTTCTAAGATCATTGGCATCACTTTCATGGCTTAATTCTTTGATTTGAGGTGTTTTTGTAATAATTTTTACCCCAGCCCGAGCAAACACGTGAAATGACAAAATCAAAAATTGTAGATGTAGTTTTAAAAGGTGAAATGAAGAGAGGAAGGGTGTTTCCATGCCTCAATGATGAAAAACTTGCCTCCATGATGGATAATGATCCAGATATTTGTAATGATGTAATCTTTATGGCACAGCTAGCAACCTGCGAGTGTTTTTCTATTTGATGTCATTTTCATTGAATCATGAGGATTGTTGTAACAAAATTTATCCCATGGCATATTCTTTGCTTGGGAAAGAAGGCTCCAATGTGGCATGAGGTATATAATGCATTTTGGAGAAATAGTAAAGGGTCAAGAAAAATTTGAAAATCACGAGAAAATTATGAGAAAAGGCACATCTTCTGAAAAACCCACCAAAGAAACAGGATAATTTCTTCTGTGTTGGATCTTCATATATGTGAGTTGGTTACAAAAGTATAGCCATCACACATCTCTGATATTTTTCATGAAACTCTCCCCTGCTAATGAATCTAACAAGATTTTGAGTTAACCTGTGTTTTTCTAGGCAATATGATGTTTGTTATCATTTTTAAATGCCTGTAAATAGTCTTCACTATTCTTGTTGCAATCTTGCATTGAAAGTCTTTAGAAATCACATCGAATCTCTATTTCTTATTGATAGTTTAGTGGCATTTGCAATCTCATGTTTATAAGAGCCTTGATCTGATAAAGAGATAAACAAATGTAAAATCACTTGACCTTCCTTGAATGCAGAGATTGCTTGTAAGTCTTTATGGGTACCTTAGGGGTGGTTTGATTCGCACAAGGAAACCTCAAGCTTAGTTGATTCGAAAAGCTAGTTATGATTCAAGTTGATAGGGATGGTCAAGGTACTCCTTGAGAATGGCCTTGCAAGCCTAGAAACACGATGAAAGGTAAGATAAGAGTCTAAACACGCGATCAGGAAAACACATCGTACACAAATGTTTTCATTCTAAAAGTTTACTACCGAAACTCAAGTTGGCTAGCCCCAAGCATTGATCAGACATTCTCATAACCTTTCCTTCTCGATGCCAAAAGGTTATCAAAGGGACTTGGGAAGGAGCTAACAAAACATCAAAAGACAACTTGGGTGCTAGGGAGGAGCTTCATAGTTATCGTAACTTACTTCCATGATATCGAAAATACTAGATAATCAACATAACAACTTGTAACTCAATCGCAGAGAAGAATTAATACATAAACAAACAGATGAAGTTCTATCATTCGAGTAAGGGAACATAACATTCAGAGGAGAGGGCACACGCATCCTTTTGACCCACATACTATCAACAATGAAAGCTAAAACGAGGAGAAACAGCAGAAAGGAAATCTCTCATCACGACATCCAACTGACAAAACAATGCAAGGAAAAGTTGGTTTCAATTTCGCAATAATTGTAAATATAATAGCAGGTAGAAAGGTGTAGAAATATCTTTCCTATTTCTCCAGCTTCAACAAGTCGTACAGACTCCGCACGGGTCAGCATAAGAACCGTAGGTACTGGAATCCGGGTGCACCAGTTCTAAGCAGTCCACATTCACGATCTGCGAGACCAAGCAATTGAGGAGGATTCTTTTTTTATCAAACAGTATGGGTGTCTCAACCCACCCAATTGTCCACAACCAACAATCATTGTTGTCCAAAAGACCACATTTCTTTCAAGTTTTGCCCAAACCATCCGAACACTTTGCTGAGCATCCAGTATCAGGAGTAAAATCCATCTTAAGACAGTTATGTGCCCAGGACACTAGCAGATACAACAAGCAACGAAAATCTCTTTTTCAAAAGCATTGGAGAACGTCCATGCCCTGCTCAAACAATCCCACTTTGGTATAGGCATGGAGATGCTATCAAAGGTTGTGGAGTTTGGGCTTTACACCTGCTCTTTGCATTTGCTTGTAGTTTATTAAAGCCATTGCCAGATGAGTTTCTAGAATCTACACCATTACAAGACATCATTTCTTTGTCTCGCTTTGGTCTTGGATTGTTCCGAAGAAAAAAAACATGTATACTTTTTTTTTAACAAGACAACCTGTATGGTGATTGCAGAAACATGGGCATCATTACAACAATACCAGCGGGCATTTGCATCCTTGACATATGCATAATAATGCCCAAAGTCCTGTGAATAGCCTAAATGGACAATGCTACCAAAATAGTGTATACTCTGGCCTTGGGTCCTGACTATCTCTAGACATATGGCCAGTAAGTCCCAAGTGTTCCTCAGAAATAATGTTGTGATCTATCTTGCCACCAAATACATCTTCAAATCTCTTCAGCTGAATCACTAGAACATTTGGAGCTTGAATAATTGACAACTGCTTGTGGGCTGCTGACAACTTCTTGCACTTTTCACAGTTGTACTTGTTATTCCCATCAAGCACCTCAACTTGAAGGAATCGGCCAAGAGCTTCCTTTAAGGAGTTGGCGTGTAAAAACTCAAGGCTGATATCCTTTATCTCATCCATCTTGTTCGACTCAGTCCCACAAGAAAGGCACTTGACTTGGCTCTACAATATACTACCAAAAATGTCCTTAACAATGGTATTGGGCTCCTTCTTTAATTGCTTGCCTCCCCCTCAATTAGTATGATCCTTGTACATCTTTATGCAGACATTGTTACAGGCTGCTATCACAAAATGGAGAAATTCATGTGCATCTTCCTGTCTGCCAAAACAGTGACTCGTTGAAGATGCTCATATAATTTGCAAAGCAAAAAGTGCTTCATGAGTATTCCGATATGAAACAGATCCACACCTATGAGGTCCTCTTCCATGGGTTACATCGTAGAACAAGTGAGATCTCAAAAGAGAAACTTTGCAAAGGATAAATTTCATCAGGTCTCCTGGTAAGCACTGTCACTGTCACATAGTCGATTCTAATAACCATAGCATGAAGGAGAAAACCGAATCTGAGGATGCATCCTATACTGAATCAGAAAACAACATAGTTGGACAGCCTGCTTGCTGGAAGCGCTCAAAAGAGCATTCTGTCCAACACTGCATACATGCTCTTGCCGCCTGAGCTAGTGTGATACTGTCTATCTCTGAGCAGATATCTAACGCTATGCACGTCAAAAAAACAGACAAAGCACCCATGTCGCATTGGATGAAATAGACTTCAATGAAGGAGATCCAGCGTGAATGAAAAACGCCTCCACCGACTCCCGTCTCCCTCACAAAACAAGAAGAAAACGTTTCAATAGAAACTCCTTGCGATAAACTTCATCTGGTCTCCTGGTAACAATCTCAGTGGGACTTAGTCGATTTTGAGAAACAGATGGTTGGGAGGAGAAAACTGAAACTGAGGATGGCAGTGATAGGGAACAGGTAGCAACAATGTTTTACATCCTGATTGGTGGAGGCGCTCACGGGGCATTGGCAATTACTGCATCAATGCCTATTGCCTGGCTAAGTAGTGTCATAAGAGGCTGCTGTTATGGATCACAAATAAGCTTACTCTGTCACAGCACTCCGATCAATTTCTGGGGGACCACTGACTTTCTGAGATAAGTTTACACTATCTTCCTTTACCCATTTATCATACCTGTATGATGGTCAGACACCATCTTTTGATGACCTCAAACCCTGGCATACTCTGGCCCCGATGGAAAATATCATGTTCTACACTCCACTGGAACTGCTTGTGCAGCAAGAGATTTTGAGAATCCACACCCACCGATAGAACTTATATTACTGTCCATTTGACAATAAGATCCAGTTTAGGTCAATGGGACTCAGAAGCACCTAAAATGACTCCGTAAGCCAAATATTTAAAACTAATACTATAACTAGGGCTAGGAAGCATATGAACCTAAGAAGAAAGGGGTAACCTAAATGGGTAAATTTCAGATCAATCACTATATACATAGCCATAGGAAAGTTTTATGTTAAAGGAGAGATTTGAAACAACAGTTACCAAATCCGGCCGGATCCCTGAACGCATCCAAAGCCTAGACCTAGATAAATTCAGTCCAAAGGAATCAAGGCCCTAATTTAAGAAAAAAATAAATTTTTATCTTTTAATTTTTTTTGTCGTTTTCTGGAAAAAGCAGTCAACTATAAACCTATATACGGGGCATTAAAAAAGGGTATCATTTTGACATAGTCATTACCTGACAAAATATTTCATTGAAAGGTATTTTATCATAATTTTCTATATTTATAAAATTCAACGAAGATATATTTTGAGACCGGATTTTTCCAAAGCATTTCTTCAAGGAATTCTTGATTTTTACATAATTTTTTTGCCCTCTCGAACGGATCCAGATTTCTGGACATGGTAACAAGTTTGAAACACTGTTTGGACGATCATCTTCAACTTTTAGCCAATGTAAATGCACCTTTAGTATTTACCCACCATAGCCTCTATCAATTCGTGCCATCTTCAATTTTGCCCATGTGTCTTAGCTTCTCAGCTCTGTTTTGTCATTTTTATCAAAGTGCAATTGTGGGAATTTACTTTATTAGCTTTTCTGATGACGAGACATTGTTTACCATAGGAACCCCTAGGTTCTTCCAATTTAGACGAGGGTCAATTCAGGCATCTAGGCTCTGTTCCTCTAATTTAGTCAGCCTGTGTGCTCTACATATTTGTTCTTATAATCATTCATTGTCAGACCTGTTGGCATAGAAAAGTTATTTTAAAATACAGGAAAATAGCAAATGGAGACATGTTAACGAGTAGACCGAGTTTTCCATTTGTTACAGCCTGCATCAATCCCAACATTCATGGGCAATTGTTTAATTGACTTGTGATATGAGAGCTTTGAAGGGTGAAGGCTTCTCCAATAATCTGCATATGCCTTGGGCTACAGATTTCAAAGCAGAAGTGCCCTTTCAAGTCATTAAAGGTATCTTATTTTCTCTCTGAAGTTGGGTCAGGTGAAACTTAAGTCAAAGTTTCCTGTCCTAAATGAACATCTTAGGTCTTACTGCCCCAACGTGGACTTCAGATTTTTGGTCAAATTATGCAAAAGGAGCATTTTCAATTAAATAATACTGTACACAACAATGGAACTATAATGAGAACTGTTCACGCCGTTTTAACAATTCAGAATGGCAGCCTTAGCCAAAAATGTCGAGAACTCAACCAGTGAATTTGAGGTTTTAAAATCCAAAAATAGTCATTAAAGTGACTTGTAGTTGTGGCAAAAGTGGAATAGCATTTTTGTGCATGGGAAGCTGTCTAGGGGCCTATACAGTTGTTTGGTGGCAGGGCAGGTTGATTTAATCCATTATGATCATAAAGGAACTAGGTAGAATTTGATGGCAAGTTGATTACTACATGTTGTTATCAGTAAAATAGAGCTTACCATGTGTGAATCTGGGACCAATGAGCTTAAACATGTCCAACATGCTTCCTGGTGTAAAACATACTATTGGGAGCCGACTGCAATAATTTTAATATAAAAAAACCCAAGTAACCAGATACTTCAGGGTGCACAAATTGAGAGTTGGTTTCAACTTTCCTAATGGAGGTATAGAGGTACATATGGTTAGTTTTCAATTTTTCCAAATCAATAGGACAACCACAAGCCAAAACCGATCACATTTTCTTTAAAACTGGAGCATCACTCCAAGTGACTAAAATGTAAAATGGGAATCAAAACTTGTCTCTCCAAGACATCAAATTGGAGCAGCCAACCAAAGGAAAACTCTTGAAAAGTTCCACAATAGGAAGCAAAATCTCATGAAGCAGTCGGAGTTATTGACCACCATAATCCTTATTAGTTACGAGAAATATAAGTGATCAACCGCATTTTACTGTCAGCGATATGTTTCTCTTTTATCATTGAAAAAGAAAGAAAATAAACTTAAGCCTTGTCTCGAGTGGCTTGGCTGAGAATCTTGGCCAATAATATTACAAACTCAAATGCCTCTCATTAAAATCACTGATTTACTGAACCGCTTCATGTCATCCAATTTCCACACTTAATATCTTAAATTATACTTGGTGTGCGGCCCAACAAGCTAAGAGAGTTACTGGAAAAGTAACCATATTTATTAATAACCCCATTTCAAACAACGCATTTTGTGTAAATGTCCTTGAATCATTGATGTCCGTGAGATCACATCTCTTTGATGTTTCCTACTCACCCTGCATATTTTTGTGATGTCTCCTTTCTGAACCTC